>VZSR01003803.1:11180405-11206332 GCA_013398615.1 Brachypodius melanocephalos | reverse complement strand
GCTTGACTCTTGAGGATGGTCCTATGCAGGGCCAGGAGTGGGACTTGATATTCATGATGGATCCCTTCCAACTCAGCATATTCAGTGATTCTATGGTTTTCTGAATATAGATACTCTGATGAAGATGTGACTGTTTCATGCCAAGATAGTTTGAAATATAATTACCGTATCATTTCATCTATGTGAAGAAAGAGAAAGACTTACAGCTTTCTTTAAAAGCTTTTTCAAGGTTCCCACTGAATATGATCCCAATTTTCATTCATGCATAGACCTCCTGGATTTTTTTCTTAAATAAAGGAACTGAAAAGAAAAAAAAAATAGGATAGTTCTCAGATACTATCTGTTTTTGTCTTAGAGCAAGACCATTCCCACCAAGGAAGGGACAGAACAAGAATTTTAAAAGCTTTGGAAGATTTTGGGTGAGGAGGAGAAGTTGTCAAGGTTAATCAACTGCAAATCAGTGTTTAAGAAATTCTTCTTAAGCATCCTGAAACATCAACGAAGAAGACAAGCAGAGGGCAGACCTAATTCCCGGCAATTTAAAGGATTGCCTGAGTACCCTGAGCCTCACAATTTAAGCTCTGAATTGTAAATTGTGTATCCAACTACTTGAGTGGAACCCAGAATTTTGAACCTGTGAAAAACCTACTATAAAAATATCCTTTGCAGTAGTGCCCTGAAGGGAAATTCACAGAAGTGATTCAGAAAATACAGCTAAGATAAATGCTTTGGGATATTTTCAGACTAGTTGTTATGTGAATATTCCTGAACTGTGGAGGTTGTGTAACTTCAACTTAAGCTCTCCGAATATGGGACGATCTGGGAACACTTTTTATACAGTTTAAGTTGCAACAGAATTTCCTGGAGGTGAAGGATAAAATTGTGTTCTCAGGGTAGATTGTTCTTTCAGGCTTTCACAACTGGCAGTCTGACTTGTTCACAAAGGAGTGCTCTGAAAATGGTCAGAGGTGATGCAACCAACCAGTACTGGGAAATGTTCCAGAGCAGAAAGTTTTGGACTGGATCTTTGTGAAGGTTCTTGCTTCCTTTTTTCCTTGCAAAGGTCGGGATCAATACACAGGAAACATAGGTTTTGTGTTTGGACTTGGATGTTTATTATTTCTTATCTATTTACAGACTTGCAAGCTGTAAGGTTAGAGATTAAATGGAGAGCTTCTAACTAGCAGGTTAGAGAAAATGAGATTAAATGGAGAGCTTCTAACTCTTTCCGAGGTTGTTTAACCAATAATTACCCAATAATGAGGTGACACCTGTATTATTTATACTTTTGACCCAATAATGACCACTAAAGGCCCCCAATGCAGACGTTTTTCACCCAATTACAGAAAACCACCTAAAACCATGAAGAAGAAGGAAAAAGGTGAAGAAGAAGGACAAACACAATGCCCAAAATCCTCCATCTTAACTCACATGTATTAGTATATACTAAAATCCCCAAGTCCTCCAGAATTCCAACAGATCTTCTCCTGAAACAGAGAGTAAGTGCAAAAAATGGATTGCATGGGATAGAGTGGCTTGGTCAGCACCTGGTATCAAAAGACTAATTGTCTATCTCTCCTGGAGAATTTAAGTATAACCAAGTTACAAAACAAATGAAAATAAGATGGAGAATTAATATCTTGCACTTCTTTTTCTATGAGGAAGTAGTATAAAATATCAACTAATCTTAGTGCCCTGACCTGAATCAAAGAATATAGATGGATTTTACAGTTTTGGATTTGTGTAACTGTCGTTAAAATTAGATTATGTTAGACTTTGATGAGGAAACCACTGATTTTTAGGAAGGCCAGATGCTCCATAGTGAATAGTCAGTGTGGGGAAGAGTGGCTACAGTGAAAGCTTACTGATCTAGCTCAGAAAGTTTTTAAGTTTCAGCTGCTACATGCAGGAATCTAACTTGGGAAGCTCTGACGAATTATTTCAGTATATTATGCCTGTAGTTTGGACATACAAAATATTTACTGCAAACATTGCAGAGGTGAAAAGAGAGAAGCTTCTCCGTAGAGGCCTCCACAAACATTCATGCAATTTAGAAAAGATTGCAGATCATAAAATTGACAATCCAGACCTTCAAACCACACACTAAATAAAGTTCTTCACAGAAGTTCAAAGGCAAAAACTTTGTTGGGTTTATAACCAAGTGACTATTTAAAAGCTGAAAAGAAAATACCTTTGTATGTCAATAAGCTCACACAGACTGTTTCATGCAAAACTCATGAAAAGTGCTCAGTAAAGGAAGTGCCATTGCTTATAGTGATAATCCTCCAAAATTCTCCTGGCAAGGGAGATAATGATGTTTTTTTAACTTTATGAACAATCATTTCACTCATTCATTCATTTGCTTTCCGAAAATCGACTTTACAGACATTAAATAATCTACCTACTACAAAATTCCATGGAAACTTGTAAAGTTCTTCCCAATTATATTTTTGAGCTTCAAACTGACTGAGAGAAAAAATAAATATCATTGGAGGAAAACGAAGAAGAATGCTTTTGTATATCCAGCTGTGCTCAGAATTTGCCATTGTCTCAAAAACTGCTCTTTTCAATGCTGCAAGGGATTGAATACCACTAACTTAATTGACTTTATTAACTGAAACAAAATGTATAGAGTTACTCCCTTTATTTTACAAGTCCAGCTAGTTCTAGGGAAGATCCTTGATGAAGATGCCCTAAATTTTCAGGTCTAACCAGACAGAGATTTCTCCACCATGGCTAAGATTGCAAATGATAGGAGGCAGCATAGTTGGGTCTGTGGTGTTGTACCAGCTGAGCAGGCATGCCAGGAGATGGCTCTGTGGATCCAGGTTCCCTTTTTGACCCCGAACAGCCTAGAGTAAACCCATGGGTACTGTTGATGAATAGTGTCTGATTTGATGCTGCTGTTGAAGTTGGATTTGCTGTATTTGAACCCAGTTTATGAAAAACAGTACTGCTGAGTGTAAGAAGGGCACAAACTGGTATACATCCCTGCTTTTATCTGTGAGAGCTCTCAAGCACTGCCACCTTCATGTCTGCCTTCCACCAGGAAACCTGGTGTTAGCCATCACTCTGAAATGTTAATTTCTGCCCAATAATTTGGCTTTTAATTAAGCCAAATGATATGTTCTGGACAACTATCATTATGAATTTGGTTCTCTTTCTGGTACATTACTTTTTGAATGCTGACACTGATTTTCAGAGAATGTTTTTTTGAGCCATCCCTTCAGCTGATCTCAACAGAGTTCCTTGAAGTTAATGGTGATAAGTTCATGTACATCAGCTGAGGATCCTGACTTAGAATTTCTTTATATTTACATAATAGTGTAAACTCATTTTTTACTTGGTTGCACATAGGATCCACCTCTTCCAAACAGGCATTTCTGGAATGTGTTTTACAGTGTTTTACATCCCTCTGTTTTGTTTTTCTCCAGGCTCTTGAAAAAGGAAGAAAATTTTATTTTTATCCCCCGTTCCCGTGAAGAGCTTCCAGAAAACTTTCCAAAGGAAATTCCTGGGATCTGTTACTTCCTGGAGGTCAGAAGTGGTCAGAAGCCGCCAAAACCTTCCGTCACGTCTGCCAGGGTGAGAAAGGTGTCTTACAACATCGGCACCATGTTCCTGCGGGAGACCAGCCTATGAGACCTGCTGCAGATCAAAGACTCGTCCAAAAAGCACAAGCCCAGAACTGGGTCATGACCGGGGAGTTGGAGGTTCCTTGTGTTTCACTGCCTTCTTCTCAACAGGCAGTAAAAAGCTCCATGTAATGTCAGGCAATAATCATTTTAAAAGGTGGGTAACTGCTGTCAGCGAACAAAGTGGAGATAGGGAAAAAAATATTAGACTATGTACTTCCACTTCCAGAGGAATTTCTTTCGTAAACTTCAGTCTGGCCCCTCTTTGGCAAACAAAACAACAAAACAAAACCCCAACTCTCAGCTTAGAGGTTGGTCTTGTTTTGTGCAGAAAGGATGTTGGTTCTCTGTAGATTTGCACCAGCTAAGCAGAATTGAGAGTCAGTTCTGATTATGCATTCCTATATTTAATGTGTTCTTCAGTAAGGTAATGATGTTTTTTAACTTTATGAACAAGCATTTCATACATATACTGTAGAGCTATTGTAACCTTCCTGGCAGGAGGAATTATGACTCAATACAAATATTGTAGGAATTTTACCTATTTTTATACATATTTCACTTTCTGGATAATTACATTCCACATACTGTAAGCTGAGTGAGCTTAGATAGCTTTACAGAAGAAGTTACTGTGTATTTCATACATTCTGCCTATCAAACCTTATTGTTAATACAAGTGGGAAGAAGGCACTTCTTGACTTTTTTGGCAACAAAAAAATCAGTATTTACATAATAAAAACCCCACTTTGGTAACTCACTTTATCTGGTTTTTATGCTAAAGCTTTAGATGAGCACTGTCTTCTTATGTAAAATAATGTTCAGTGTTTGTCCTACAGTGTTGTATGTCCAGTCCTTCCAGGACAATGTAAACAAAGTGCAGAAGATCAATATGTGGATGAACAGAAAAGTTCTCTTCAATGAGACTTGTTTTCCCTCTAAATTATCAGCTAAACTGATCTTTGGTAGAAGTTCTGAACTTCTCTAAAAGTTTGGTCTTGTGAAAACTTACTCTGAGGAATTCCAGCAGACACTGGAAGCTCTCTGGATGCTGGTTTTCCACATGTGATAGGACTTGTGCTCCTAGTCCAGATTGATTGTTGAAAATCCATTCTGTTAATAATGATTGCTCATTTGGAAATTTCCTCTGTTGTTGGATTGGCTGAAGATCCCCTGCTTTATCTAGTTAAGATCAAAAAAACACCAAAAAGGGAAAGGCAGCACTCTTCGAGGTTCAATGCAAATGACAGTTCAAGATTTTTGTTAGTCCAAGACAATTTAAAAAAAAAAAGGCCAATTCTTTGCTGTTGAAAATTAATATAGTAGTATTGTTTTCAGTTAATCCAATTCAAGGAAGATGTGTATCTGGCACATTTTCTGGCATTGTTTATTTCTCAGGTTTTATTTTTCAAAAGTAATGGTGGTCAGTTTTCCTGTGTGGGTGTGCTTTCTTTGGATCACACTGGGGTGGGTGATGTTGTTCTGAGCTTGCAAATTGTCAGCTAAAATCTGTGCCATGATTCCAAAGTGGCTTAACTGTACGTGGGCCTTTAATCACTTTAATCAAAGATAAGACTCAGCAGCAACTAGGAGGCATGAAAAACTCTGCATTTCTCTAATCCAGAACAGAAATGAGTTTGCTTATGGGTTTAGTAGTCATAACATGAAGCACCTCTTGAAAATAAATAACTTTGACCACATTTGGGGATTGTCCAGCTGGATCTTTCTGTGAAGGGAAGGACAGTTCTCTGTTTCTCTCCTTTGACCAGTAGCCCCTGTGAGTCATCATGGCACTGCTGGCCTGTGCTGAATATGTTTCAGGCTTCCTGGATGAGAAAGGACTGTCTTGAACTTCTACAGACTTCAGCATAGAACATCTGAACTTACTATGCAGGGCTGAGTTTTTCCTCAGGAGGGTAGGTGCATGGGAATTAGCCCAGAAAACTATTTTAATGCAAATTCCCTCACTTTCTAGTAGGATAGTGATGTTGAAGATTTCTTCCATTGGTATTAGAGCATTCTTGGGATTAGAGGAGTTATTTTTTATTTTTTTACCTTGATAGACAGCATATGGAGTTATGTGGCCTATCTGAAAAATGACTTACAAAAACTGTTCAAGCTTGAGGTTGTAGAATTTCCATCCAAACTACAGATCTGAGAATTTCCTGCACAGGATAACAAGTTTTAGCCTATAGTCATTAGTTTGCAAATACACAGGATGTAGCATGCATTTTTTTACCCTGGGAACACCAGTGAGATGTGTAAGAATCATAAATGGATCAAAGTTCATGTTTCACCACTGAAAGAGGAATGCCACTTCCCAGCTAATAAATCCATAGTTCTGATGTCATTACTTTGTTCCCTAGAGTGATTGTTTTTCAAATAGCCATTAATAGATTTAGATTTCAGTCTGACTTCCCTGGCACATCTTCATTGTTCAGTAGGTGCTGATGTCAGAGTACCAATCTATCTGGCCAAGCTTTTTTTCTCTTCTCACCACCCACAGTTCTATGTGAAGTGTACAGATGTAGAGGTTTAGACTAAAAGCTTGTAGTTCAATAACTTGTCTCTTACAGTTGCCAATAAGAAATGTCTGGGTTAATTCTTCACCTGATCCTGATCAATGCAATCATTTTCATAGCAAGTGATGGATAAATGCTAGTTTTACTAGCAAATGGGAGAAGCAGTCAAAATTGGTTTGTATCACCATCCTCATCCTCTCCAGAGACTTTTTTTGTTGGATAAGGAAAGTTAAAATCAGAGAGATCTGTGTGAGAACTGAAAATTGGTATCAGTATCACCATGAATACATTGGTAGTGTTTGCAAATAAATTATCTAGCTCCCCAAATTAGAGTACACTGACTGTATAAAAATATAGTCTTTGTTTTTTCATAAGCTTATGTAAAGGTTATCTAGAACTGCTGCACAAATGCTAAATATTGTGTTATTTGTGTTATGATGAGGGATGTTAATGAAAAAAGTTAATTAAAAAAAAGTCTCTCTGGGGACATTTTTCTATGTCAATGTGAGGAAAGTGTAAAACAAATTCTCAGCACTTTCTAAATTAGTAGTTGCATCTGCTGCCTTTCTTATTAGGTTGCAAGTTTATTTTGTTGG
The DNA here is from genome assembly GCA_013398615.1 of Brachypodius melanocephalos. Lineage (NCBI taxonomy): Eukaryota > Metazoa > Chordata > Aves > Passeriformes > Pycnonotidae > Brachypodius > Brachypodius melanocephalos. Next base: position 11,199,582 of record VZSR01003803.1, on the reverse strand, counting down.
ACACCTTTACAAAGTTAAATAAAACTTATTTTTGTTGTGTCAATTAGGTGGTAGTCAGACTCAACATCTCTCCAACAATACTCACTTATACTGATAGGGAAAAGTAATTTTCCTGGTATTGTCTTCATAAATAGAATGGTTCTCAGAATTTTGTAGCTTGAGATGATGAAGTGAAGACATTAGAGGTGCTGAAATGGTTACAGAAATCATATACTCTAGTTGGAATTTTCTTGCAACTTTTTACTTCTTATAAAACAGATGATCTTTGTTTCCTCTGGGTAAGAATTTACAGTCTTGTGTTTCTTCACGTAGCTGCAAGTAGCCACATCTGCTTTCCTGAGTTTCTGTGAAGAACAAGTCCACCCTCTCTCAAGAGAGGGAGGAGATCTGTATTGCATGTACAAGGCAAAGGGAAGGTGATGTGAAGACCACCCTAGCTGGATTCATCAATCTCTTTGTGGCTGGCTCTTTCCTGTACAAAAATCAGGAGGCCAAAGACAGTCCACAGTCATCTCCCCAGAACACTTCTACAGACTCGTGTCAGATTTTTCCATCTACTTGAAGCTCCCCATCACTCAGGCTTTTCTGTGATGCAGTTCATAGAGATCATGAACTCTGAGCAAAAAGGAAATAATGATGAAGTGGTAGGGTGGTGGATAAATTTTGATCTGCATCCCTCTGGTAAAATTTGCTGTTCAAAGACAAAAACCTCTGCATGGGAGAATTGCTGCTGAGCCAGGACTATCAAAGTGTGGTTTTCTTGAAGGATCCCAAAGGATATTTCATTTTTAATTCCAGAGAACCAATAGTCATTAACTGTGATTGTGGTTTTGGCTTCTCTGCTCATTCCCACATACAGTTTCAGATCTGAGTCTGTTTTGAAGCCTGGACACATGCCTCTGCAAACAGAAAACCAAAGCTCTTAAAATTTTGGAAATCTTGTGTGGGAATTGCCTGTTTTGAAGAAATCCTTGTGATTGAGTCATTAACAATCCATGGCAGTTCATGTGCATGCTCATGCCATTTCACAGTGCTGTCTCCTCCTAGGCTCACAGTGTTCCCTACCAAGCCCAACAGCAGGATCAGGCATGTTTAACATCCGTCTTCCATTTTTGCCTGTATAAACCAAGCATTGCAAAACCAGGACATGCTGTCTGCATTTTAAAAGTATCAGCACTCTGCTAAGAAGTAAACTCTGATAACCAATTTCACATTGTATATTTCTTGCTCTGAATAGACTCTTCTCTCAGGCAATTAAAAAATGAATGGAAAAAAATAGCACTGAAAACTCCTGTGTTGAATTGCAGATGAGTCTGATGCTTGTTGGGGCAAGCTGAATTGCTGGACAGCTTTCTGATTCTTCAGCTGCCACAAGCTGTCACATGTACATGCTTGATGCAGATGGTCCTGTCGAGAAGTCTGTGATCCAGCAGCAGCATTGTAAACTTACAACATCTTCTGAGTTTTCCTTGTCTAGTCTCAGGTCACTATCTCACCTCTGCTGAGTGCTCAGAGGACACTGAGGAGAGCTAGTTCCCTGTCCTAATGCAGTCTCAGAGCTTCTGCCTTCCTTTCTGGATTCTGGTGATCTTTTGCAAAATTGTGCATGCGTACTGTTGGAAATAGCAACGTGCTTAAATTAGCAACAAACCAAGAAGCTTAAAAAAGCTTGTGAAACTCAGAGACAGTTGGTTCCTTTCCCTCAAGGTAATACATTATTCATAATGCTGTACGGGATTGAGGGTGCCAGTGACAGAAGAGGCTATGGATGAATTGAAGATGCTGAGTGTGCAGTAGACTCAACAAGTAGGAGATGATCGGCTTCTCCTACTGTTGATAATTCCATCATCTTGCATGCTATGTGCTGCTTTTGGTCAGGGTTCTGCTCTCCAAAAGACCTCCACTTTCCTTCCCTTAGCACACTGTATGTGACATAGTGAATAATTCCTGTTGTTGTTCTAATTAGCACATATTGTTGACACAGCTGCTTATATCTAAAGAATATCTGGGGTTAAAGGGCTGGTCTTGCTCTTCTTGGAGCAAAGACGAAACTGCTACAGTGACACAGCAGGCACTCACATCCTTAGAGGGCAACAACCACAGTGCAAGTTAGCACTGGTGGATTTGGGTGAAGTCAGTGCGTTAACAGTCCATGGCATGTTTTCAGCTTCCACAAGCACCAAATTTATCTGTGCAGATAGGAGTTACTCCTTAACAACGTTATTAATTTGCAATGCATGAGCAGGCTTACAACAAAAATCTGTGAAGTGTTTAACCTCATATGCATGATTGATCTTTTGTGGCTTGGCTGTTAATCGTGCTTGAAAGCAAGAGAAACAGTGAAACTTAGGAATGCAGCAATCCAGTCACAGGCAATGGATCATTCACCTCTGCAGATGCTAACCTGCTCCTGTGTCTTGGAAAGGTTGACCTCCAGTTATCTGTGGTCCAGGTTAGTGTCACTGTGTCACTATGGCAACAAAATGGCCTCTGAAAACAGCATGAGGCATCTCAGTCTGCTTCCCTCTGGCCTGGGGTTCACATTAGAGAGCCCACATGTGATGCAAAGTGGCAACTTTGCTGGCAGCTGTAACAAAAGGATCAGTGGAGGCAGATGTTAAACCAGCTGTTTGCTCCAGGGATTTTCATTTCCAAAGGCAGAGAGAGGCTGAACCTGTTTTAATTCCAACCAAAAGAGAAGAAAGGATTTCAGAGAAACAAGTGTCTTCCCTGGCTAGGAAGGAGGCAGTGGAATTAACCTGAATCAAGAGGGACATGCTGATTACCTTGACTGCAGCAGCGCCTCCAACTGTCTGGCCCTCTGGCATTCCAACAATCAGGTTTCTTTTGGAAACTGGAGGACAGGTAAGCACTTCAGGCACTTGTCTCCTCTGCTTTAGAAAGAGTCTGAGGCTGCCTAAATCCTTGAGTGTGCTTAACTTTCTCAGTGACCACAGATGGCAAAGTTAGACATCTGTTTTTTAAGATGGCCAAGATAAGTGAGACTGATCCCACTGAATTACATTCGGTTCAGCCCAAGAGCTGTGTCTCAAATCTTCTGTTGTGCGGCTTTTCAGCATCTTGCACTGGCCAAAATAAACTGAATCAAACTAAGTGTCAGAGGGATAGATAAGCATATTCCAGGATAAATAAAACATTACCACTGTACCATGTTGACTGTCAGGAACATGGGCTGCTGTGGTTCTGTAAATCCCTCCTGGTGTCTGAACCCTTTGCATATGATACCAGCACTGCCAGTCACAGCTCTGGAATGTCATTAGGAGTGTGATTCAGAAAAGGCTTTGAGCTTTGAGCCCCTAGCCCAGTTATGCAAAACCTCTGTGCCACGTTCACCTGAGCTGTGTGCCAGAATGCCTGCATAAAGCTGATCCTGTAGTCAAGATGGTAATAACAGATAGAGATTCTAAAGAACAGAGAGATGGTTGCCAGGTTATCATTGACACACATTTTTTGTGCTTTTGTGAATTTGTAGGCTCAAAATTAGCTTTCCATTAGCAGAAGGTCTCACACTGAGCTACTTGTTTTCTAGGTAATTATTCCTTAGCAATACTCTCTAATGACTACTCTTGAAGCAATAAATAATGCCATGCTAATTTTTTCTATGTAGGCTCCTGTACAACACCTATCACCTTAACAAACCACTTTTCAGTGGGACATTAAATGACAGAATAACACCCTGACATGTACTGTTTGTCCTTCCATCCTCTTCCTCAGAGAAGAAGAGCATATAATGGAATAATTTGATTTTTTGTGGTGGTGTTTTTTCATTATTTTTTCTAAAAGTATATGTTGCTACTTAAGTAAGGAAGAGCAAAATCAGAACTATAGACCAGAATTCAAAAAGAGTTTTGGATGTAAACAGTATTTTAAAAGACTGAGTAAGACTAGTCTCACATCTTAGAAACAGAGATGCAGGTAATAGATGTGAGACATACCTAGGAATGATAAATAGGAGTAATAAACCAGACAGGTGTATATACAATGGATGACTTCTCTTTTATACACAGCAGTAAATAGATATTAAAACTGATTAATACCCACAGAAGGCATATACTGCTTAATCCATTTTGGCATTTATTTATGTACATCCCTAAGGTGTTGTTTTTCCCTTCCCTAATGAGATTGGAACATACTGTTGAATCAATATCAGAGTTTCTGAACTTATTGCAAAAGAACAAGCTTAGGAATAAATAACCATCAAGAAGAGATTTTTTTAGATGTGAGCCATTGCATGAGAGAACAGATCATATGGAAAAGAAAAAGGAGGTAGTGACAGGTATGTTTATTTTAGGAGTTTCTATGGCACTTCTGGTTGATTGAAATCATTCTGAAACTACACTGAAAGCATGGCTTCCCACTTCAGATTATCTGCATTTCCTAAGAAGAAGCAGGTAAAATTTTTAAAGTCACATTAAGGAGCATACTTCTCAATCCCATTTTCTGTGCTTAAACACAGCCTCTTTCTGAAAGTTAAATCTTACTTTGCTGAATGATCCTGGGGTTCTAAAAGCCTAAATAAGTTTTGGAAATGTGGGTTAGAAATCCCCTCTCAAAGTCAAGTCCCACGTGCTTGTCAGTGTTTAAGTGTGTGACCATTCCTCTCTGTAAACTTCTTGTAGGTCCTGCAAGTGTGTAAATAAGAAGTATCTAAAGAAAGTGAACTCTGTGTGTAGGAAAGGGCAGCTGTACATTGATGTGGTGCTGATGTTAGCTTTCATCTGTTTGGAAGCTGGATGACGCAAAGATTATTCATGCAAGTGCAAGAAAGCATTGTGTAGTGTCATGAGCTCTGAGGGTGTAAGGTTAAATTTTAGGGTCTATAAGCCTTAAAGTTTTAGTGGAGTACAGTGAGAAATGCATGATTTTTGAGTTTTTTATTTTAAGTAAGAGTTGAATCTCTACTTACAGAGAAAAACTGTGAGGGTAAAATTAGACTAGAAAGTCTAAATGGAAAATGCAAAGAGTGTCCTGCTTTTTTTGTAGTATTTGGTTTTCTGGTGGTAGGAATAAGAACTCTTCTGTGAGTTTCAATACTGAATGCAACACTAGATGTGAAACAAGATAAGTGAAGTACTTAGCCAACTGGAAATTTGGAAGTGGTAATACAAATGTATATAGGTAATAGTGGTAATAAGAATGTATATAAAAAGTATATAGGGATAAATGTTAGCACTTTTTTAAAAAATGGAGACTGCTTTGCTCTGTACGTAAATATTGTTTAGAAATACCTAAACAGAAAGAAAGCTTGGACTACAGTTGTATCATAATAAAAAGGTACAAAGTCTGAGATAATCTGCAGTTCACACCTTTCCTTCAAAAACAGTCCTATATATGGAGTTTGCAAATGCACATTCAACCAAGAGTTGTCTGAAGTAAATTTCCAAGGAAGTAGTATTTTACATAGAAGCTTCTACAGAAATACCATGCAGATCACATTGAGTAAGGCTGAAATTTAACTCAGCTGTTTAGAGCTTAGTAAGAAAGAGCATGTTGAATAAGGCCAAAATTTAACTCAGTTGTTTAGGGCTTACTAAGAGGCAGAGCATCCCAAAGCCAAGCTTTAAATGTGCTTACTGACAGGACACCCTTGTGCCTTTTACTGAAGTCTAAACAAAACCATTCTAGACAAAACTTCCATCCTAGAACATGACATTTATACTGCCTTGCTGGAAAGTTAGGACTTCACTACATTGCAGCCATTAATGTCTTTGATGTTAGAATATTCCTTATTGTTCTTATATCTCACTGTACCCAAGTTGCTGTGGGGTCCTCCAGAGAACCAAGGGTATGGGGAGTTGCTGTAAATATGAGTGAGACTCAACTGATCTGCTTTTAGGTATCTAGAAATTATGTCTGGTCTGAGCTAGACAGGGTAGTTCCCTCTACAGTTAGTGCGGGCATCCTGACAGTTCGAAGATTGAGCTGTCCTGAAGAAAGTCTTAGGGATGAGATAAACCACTGCCTTAGATATGCTTTTCTCTTTCTTCCCCATTGACCACTGTGTGGAGGTGGAGGACTAGTTCAGATTAGCTTCTGTGCTGTAGGTGAGATTAATTCCACTGCTGTGAAGAATGGGAGGATGTAAAGAATAGAACATCAAATACATCCGGAGACAAAGACACTGGGGCAAGGGCCAGGCTTCAGCCAGAGATTCACAGGGATGTGACAATAAAATTATTTAGATTTAAGATTCTACAGGTCTGGCTGTATTATTCTAGTTATAAGAACATTCCTTTCAACTTAAAGCTAACAGTCTGTGATTCTTGCTAACTCCCCACTTCAGCTCTAAGATAGGACTAGTGTATTATCTGATGTATTCACCAGGAGCCTTCTCTCCTAACCATCGTGTTATTTACTGCTCGATTCCTTCTTGGAATAGCTGCTTAATAAATCCATCCATCCATCCATCCATCCATCCATCCATCCATCCATCCATCCATCCATCCATCCATCCATCCACCCATCCACCCATCCATCCCAGAAATCTGTATGGTTTTTTTTAACATTGAAATGATCAGTTTTCCTCACCATTTTTTTTTTCTTGAAACCGTATATACATCAGTGTCTGGAGCCACTTGGGAAAGAAAGGGGAGCAGAGGGTGAGGTGCTGGTTGGACATTCTCTCGCTATGATCAGAGTCGCTAAGGCTTCTCTCAGACCTGTCCTGAATCGTGCTTGTGTTGTTATGCACTTGGAGTACCCAGATTCTCCCACAGGAACTTGTGTCAGGCCCTGAACCCGAGAGGAGTGGGAAGAACCAGGGCTGCCACTCTGCTACACTGCTCCCATACGTCTCTCTTCTACTTGCAGCTGCCAATCTGATCCTTGGACATCTGTGGTGATTGTCACCACAGTCATAGTCCATGGGAAAGCTCCTCTTGAGAGGAATCAATAGCATGCAGTCCTCCACACTGTGAACTGTTACTCTCCAGAGAAAAGGATTAGAAATAGTATTGTCCTCAAGAGCTGAGAAAACTTGCAGATTTTTCCATGTACAGTAAACAGTTTCTATAATTAGCAGGAAAACAAAACAGAGAGGCAGAGTTGTGCAGCAGGTCCAGCCCATCTCATACACACTGCTGTGATAATGGAACCCAAACCCTGTGGAATTGCAGGCACATTATTCTCACTTGCTTTAAAGGTCAGCTAAGAAGCTGATTTCTCAAACGGGCTCATAGCCCTGAGACAACGTAATACTAGTCATTTCTTCCAACAACTTGTAGTTGTCAGAGAAACTGGATCAGTAGCTCATGGAGCTAAAAATAGACACTATGGGCTTGATAGAGAAGGGTGAATTCAGTAACAGAGGTAAAGGTACATCAAAATATCATAAAATCTGAAGAAAAAGCAACAAAAAATGCTAAACTGAGGGCAAGCTAGCCATAGAATTATATTAAAAACAATTGAAATCACAAAGAAGAATGACAAGTTTTAGTCTTAATTCTGTTTTATTCACCTTCTAAATCTATCTTGCAGTTTCTGTTGTATCAGCTGAATCAGTTTGGCCACAGTCCCTTCAAAGTTCAGTACCTCAAGTTATGCACTGAAAGTCATGTTAAAGCCATTACTTGAATACTGGAAAATAAATTTTTGGCTTGACATTTCCATCTTCTTCGCAGGAGGGAGGAGGAGATAACTTACTGCTAAATTTATTCAGCTGAAAAATAAAAACTAAACTCCCAAAACCCAAATCTAATAACAGAGCTACAGTGAAAACAAATTTTCAAACCTCAGCATATCTTTACTAGAAGTGGGTAATTATTTTCCATTGCCTCAAACATTTGCATTTTAAAGAATTCTCTTCTGTGCCGTGATTTTGTGAATTCATATTGCTTCTTGCTGGGATTTAACAAACTAAACAAAACAAGCCACTTCTTTATTCTTCAGTTTTCTTCAATTACTTATTTTCTGCAGCAGGGGAATTCCACCATGTATGACCCTGAAGGAGCAGCAATCCACTACAGGTAGGGAACCTCAGCCTGTTTGGTCAAAGTGAAAAATTCTTTGAGGTACAGGCTGGGTCTCAGCTAAAGACAGGGCTGGCAGTAGTTGCATGCAGTTTCTGCTATGACTTAAGTAATTCCTTTTACTTATGTATTCACAAGCTGACCTATGCATAGCTCAGGAACAACCGTCACCACTTTATTTAAAAATAGTAGTATGTGTCTTTTCTGCACACCTGCTATAAAATCTCTGCGTTTCAGATCTGAGGCACTGACAAGTGTAGGGTATAAATAATGACTTATGTCAGCCAAGCAAATCACTGTGAAAAATATTTGTAAAGTATTTATTGTCTTTCAGATATCTTATAAACTAGAGTTCTTTTGGCAAATTTTTGTTCCTGCAGAAGTCCTCATTGTAAAAGAGGTCGAGGGTAATCTTGATTTTAGGATTTAATTAGCATCAATGCCATTTATCTGGCATTCAGTGTGTACCATTATTAATTAGCAGGGTCTTAAGGTTCAGTGGTGGAACAGAAATGTCAGGACAAGCAGCACCGGCAGTTATCTGCATCGCACATCCTACACATTATGTACATGTTCCATGCATACTTTGTATTATATAGAACATGATATCACTGCTTAGATTTGTAGAAATATAGTTAGGGATAAATAATACAAAATATGTGGACAATGTCTGATAGCTATTGTGAGATATTACAGATATATTGCCACCTACCCTTGGGATTACTCTAAACCAAATCATGCACCTTTAGCATCCATCCTTCCTTCAGAAAAGCATGGCCACTTCATCCCTTTAGTTTTTAAACTTCAGTTTCTTTAAGGCCCAGAGATTAATGACATGAGTATTTTCCAGCAAAGTGTTTTAAGAGAACAGTAATTGTTTTGTTAGGGGTTTTGTTTATTTGTTTGTTTGTTTGTTTGGTGTTTTTTGGTTGGTTTGGGAGGTTTTTTCCTGAATATGGTGGGCTCCCTGCTAGGACTACATTCCTTCTTGATATAAGTTTAACCTTCCCAGTTTACTAAAATTCTGCTAAAGTTCTTCTTTGCAGGATCCCATAGTGTTTTAAGAGGCTCTGTGTATTCTGTTTGTGCAATTCATGGGTCCAACACATAAATATTAAGGCCTTCTCTGATCACCATCCTGGAGAGTCCAACCAATTATTTCACAGCCACAAATAATCCCCTTCCTCTCTTTGCCACTTTGCTCTGCCTCTGTGGCCAACCTTAGAGAAGGAACTGAATGCTACTAAAAATAGTCTACTGGTTTATATTTATATATTACAGTGGGATTGATTTGTAATAAGGAGAACCTTTTGCAAAACAAGCTCATATTATTGGCATAAAATTCACAGCCTGGGCCTACCAAGTCATGGTTCAGGCTCTTCCCAAAGCCTTTGAGAACAAATTGAACTTTGCATGCAATATCTTGCCCGGAAGATGTGATAACAATTTTCCACTTGTCTGTGACTGTGATTCTGACTCTCCCTTCTAATCAGGAGTCATGAAATTCGAGAAAGTGAATGGAAAGTAATTTCTCATACTTGTTTAAACAGTTTTTTGCAGGGACCAACTGAAATTGGTGATTTAACTGGTGATTCACTCGGGCTCATCTTCATTTCCTCTGAAAGTAAAGCTAGAGGACAATTAACTTTGATGCCTTAGAGTTGTACTCTTTCAACTTTTCCCTTTAATTTCAGTGTTGCCAAAGTAAAATCTGAGGGCTAATTCCTATCTAAGGTGGTCACAAACATCTGTAATAACAGAGCCAGACATATGTGAAGATAACTTGGATTATTGTAGGAAGATGGATTTTCACCTGAGTTCATGTTGCTCAGTTCTGGGAGTGGGAATTTTAGGAAGAGTTATGAGCCACCCATTGCTGGTGTGGCATTTACTGAGAGCAGACCAAAGGGGCAGAACTGTTCAGTAGAGTGCAGTTTTAGTTTCAGCTTTATGAATGGTGAGAATTGCTGCTTGTCTTGTTTCAAACTTTTCTGTTCTGGATGCTGGATAAAAATATTTGGTCCTCCTGAAATGTGAAGATTGACCACCTCAAAGCCTGGACTCCTGTGGAAGTGGACAAATATCCATCCCCTGGGTGCAAATGCTTTTTGTGTAGCTCTGTAACACTGTTTGTATTGTTGTTTTATAAAGCTTATCTGAAGAGACTTGTACAAGCATTCTGCACTAATAAGATTACAACCTTGCACTATCAGCAGCAGTTGCTTAGCATTAAAATAATCTTGGGTGCCATTAAAGAGTGCTAGAGCTCTGTCAGGGTTTAGAGCGCTGAGATGTTTGTGAACCTGAACCTGTTTGTATAAAATTTCTTACAGACAGAGGATAATCTAATTAATGACAGTAGTTCTATTTTAGTAATACACAGGGGGGGAGGTAAAGCAGTGTTCCCGGAGATTTCTGTCAACTTAATGATTAAGAGATTAATTTTTGTACTCTGTAATTCTGAGCATTGTTTTAAAACATCACCCTGTGATCTATTGGGAAGGGATGGGGTGGGTTAGAGTTTTACTATCAGATGGCATGTACAGAAAAGCTCAGAAAGCATATAAGCCAGGGTCTTCCCACACTGAAATCAAGGGATTAATTGCAAAATTACATCTGATTACTTGTCCTGTAACTAGCTGTTCAGCAAAGAAATCCACCTGCCAACAGAAGCAGAGTCCATACAAACGATCACATGCTGCATTTCAGGTTTTTATTGGGATTTGTTTGGCAGACTTAGTGGTCTGGAAGTTCCAGTAAGTACCTCTGGGTGAAAGTTGCTATTTCAGTTATGATTGCTTCCCCAAACCAACTGAATTTATTACTAACCAAAGACTTACCTACTTGAAAAAACAAACAAAAACAAACCAGTAAAGTTTGGTTCTCTCATTTGTGTCTTTGACTGTGAGCAGTTGAAGTGCATGATGTGTGTACTAACCAGGCTTGTGCTGTGGCATTGAACTAGTTATTCAGGGTTGCAGCACCAGTATAACACATTCAGAATTCAGTATTAATCCCTCCATGGGAACACGAGTCTATGTAAAAACTTGATGTGCCATATGTGTAGGCCATGGGAAAATTGTGTGTGCAGTGAACTATATACGGTCTTAAAAGCTTTAACATTTGTACTGCTCTTCCTATAACAGAATGTATGTCTTGGTAGCTGTTGATCCTATGAGCTTCTAAAAAAAAAAAAAAAAAGTAATCTAAAGTTTATTCTTCTTGTCTTAAAGTTACTGTTTTGTGTCTAACTGTTTACATGGACCTGTATACAGCAAGGGGTCTTTCTCTGTATGCTGCTGGGAAATGGAAAAGCAGATGCTATTTGTAAATCTTGCAGGCTTAGGGAGATCAGTGAATGCCTTTCCTGAATCTCCTCCTGATAAGCCACTTCTATTTACTAGCAAATGCAACCAGTGCCAATAGCCTGGGCCTTCTTTAGAGGAAACAAAACAGCCTTGTTCCACTTCTATTGATACTTTTTAATTTAATCTTTTTGCCTTCTTTTGAGCAGGCTTTGGTGATACAATTCTTCCAAAGTGTAACGGAGGACAGTTTGCCTTTTTTACCCTTATTTTTTCAAAGCCTCTGAAGGCCTCAAAACAAGAAGAAAAAACTTTACAAAACTCATGCAGGTATGTTGTTAACAGGTAGCTGAAGGATAAAACAGCCTTCTCAGAATACCCCAGACTACCTTTTGACAGCGTGCCTGCACTGTGTTGTGACTTGACATCTCGCTTTCATTGTGTGACCTGCTGTTAATGGTGTTTGTTACAATGAGATCCTTTTAGTTTGTCCTAAAAGATTTTACTTGTCTGTCATCATATTAGAAACATAATGTACACTCTATAAGAAAAGCAATATACAATATACTATACATCTTCTATTTCAATGCCTCTAGTTTTAGGCTAGTATTCATATAAATGTTTATAATCAAAAATACAGGTTTTCTTGTTCTTCACAGGACCAAGAAAAGTTTTGCCTTGTCTAAATACTAACAGTAACATTTCCATTCAACAAATACTCTTTTCTCATGCTTCTAGTTTACTTGTGGTGGGCTCCATCCTACTGATTCCCCATTAATGCATTTGAAAGGGAAAAGTAATGAGCTATTTCGATGCATGACCTTTGCACAGTACCTGATTCATAAAGATAAATATATCCGAATTTTCATTTATGAGTTACTAATTATTAGCAAAAGAACAGAAATACTTTGGAGCTCAGCTGAGGAAATTCTGGAGTTCTTGCATTGCTTATTCAGTTGTGAAGTTTCTTGAGTCATTATAATGGATATATTTGATGAAACCTTTGCCATAGACACTGACATCTTCATAGAAGTTGTTCTAATTTCTGCTTCCAGTTATATATGGAAGTGTACTGTAGTGGAAAAATTATCTGGATTTTTTTAAAAAATCAGACATGTTTTCTTCAAGACAGTTCTCACTTTATTTGACCTCATCCTCTGGTAGGTAGCTCACTTTAATTAATTCTTGCCATATAGTAGAACAATATCCATTAAAAAATGTTTCTCTAGAGAAATGTCGCTCAAAAATATTTTGATCCTGATTGTGACCAGGATGCCTCTATTTCAGAGCTCAGTCACTGAAGAGGTGATCAAAGAAGACAAAATATTAGGACAAATCAAGAAATTTTTTGCGTATATGGCTAAAAAAGTGAAATGATGAGGAAGTTACTGAGTTGGGGGTTTTTTTCCTCATTAACATTTGCTTATATACATAACGGCTGCTCATAAAATATTTATTTCTTCCTTCACTGTCTTTCTTTTGAAGCCAAAAGATCTCCAAAGCAGAAAGAAAAGGTACCTGGTGACTTTGTACAAATTACATAGCAAATCCAGGCACCAAATCTATCCAGACTTTAGCAGTCCCAAAGGTAGCTAATTCACTGGGAGTCATTGGCAGAGCTTGTTCTTCTGAACATTGTAATAACACACAGCATGAAATGCACCAGTTCAGTTACATTGTTTGCTGCTCAAGATACCACCCAGATTGTATTTATTATTTTTCTCCCATTTCTTGAAAAGGAAGAAAAAAAAATAGCTTAGGTCTGTGTGTCTGCATCACTCGAGTTCTCAAACGTGCAGACTGCATCTGGTAGTCTGTTGCAGACTTGCTTTCCCCTGACAGAGAGGATGGTTTATCTCTTTGGTGCCTTTGTTTTTTTATCCCTGTCTGGAATTTTTTGACATCTCTTCAACCATGTCAGTAGGGTTTTTTTGGCTGCTCAATGCTTGAAAGTCCTGAATAAAAGGCCACACTAAACATGTGCAGAACAATTCTGTATCTCAGGCAAGAAGTTTTGTAAGGATATTTTAGGTTTATTGCTAGGGGCAGACCAACTTTTCGAGTTCAGTGGGCTCACTTTATGCTGTAGAGCTGATGTGTAAAGGCACAACACATGTTGACACCCTGCTCAGCTAGTGCAGATGCATGGTTAGTGCAGTTCAGCATGGCAAATCCTGAGAAAAATGGAATTTACAGCAATTGGAATTTCAGATGTTGGCAGGAGTACATGATTTGTACCATTTACTCTCTCATGTCATGAAAATTTTCTAGAAATATAGTAAAATAAGAAGGGAAGAAAAAAAAAAAAAGGAAGCAAATGAGGACAGTTGTGAGGCAGAGCTCATTTCTCAGATTTCATATTCCAGAGGTGGAACTAAAACCATTCAAATGGAGTGGTCAATGCTGATCAGCCATCTCCTAGGAGTTCCATCTCAGTTTCCATATGTAAATTTTGTACTGAGCAGCTATAGTACTGCCATGGGGCAGGAGGTGTTTGACGTTTTAGTAACCGCTGTTTAAAGATTGGTTGCTGCAGAGGTCAATACCCAAATACCCTGCTGGACCTTGGCGAGTAGGGTTCAGTTTCCAGCAAGGCTTTGTGGTGGGAACTTTGAACGTTGTTGTGGATCAGGACTGACCAGTGGTGGTCCCAAGCCTTCACAAATCACACGTCCAGGAGCAGTTTTTACACACATCCTACACACATGCCTACGTATTTTATGAATCAGGTCTGTGATCAATGTTTCGAGCAGTTCGTTTGCTGCAGTTTCATGGGGTTATTCTCTCTTCGGTTTGCAATGTAAATAGTACTGTACATCTGCTATTTTATGATGCAAATGCCATGTGAGTTGCTTATTTTTAAAATGTTCTAGAGCTCTGTTATGATTTATTTGCGATGCCATCTTACGGTATTGGTTTTAATATACAATGTATCTCAATGGCACAAGTGAAAATGCTTATATTTTGCAATGTCAAATATTTTATTTTTGTTTTTTAAAATAGATACATTTCATCCTACGCAGTTCCACAAATGTTTCTTAAGTGGCTCATTATGTCTGAAAGTATTGCTTCCTCTCCAGTAGTGCAGGCATAAGAACTAGTATTCCTGATCAAAATCATCAGATATATCATCTAGCAATTTCAGATTAGAAATGTATGTACAAATATGTATTTATAGTTATTCAGAACATCTACTATATCTTCCTTGTTTTTCATGTAATTGATACATTTTAATCATTTTGTATTCTTTTTATTTGTAATTATTTGTGACTCACACACAGTGTAAATAACATGTTTCATTATGCAAGTTTTCTAGGTATTCAAGACTACAAAAAAGTTTGTATATGAAAAGAAATTGATAGTAGATTGGAATGACATAAAATAAAGTTGTGATGACTATGTTCTATTTATACTGTTCATTTCCAAGTTGTCTGTTAAAGAAAAAACATTTCATTTGCCCTTTAATGTCCAGCAGGTTATTTGAAGTATATTTACATCAATAAATCATGCAAAAGTCTATTAAAAGTCATGAAGCATCACTCACTGAAATTTTGTTTGTTTCTGTTTGTGGCTTACCTGTGGAGAGCAGAATTTAAATATAGTAAAACCTAATTCAGTGGAAACACTCCAAGAGATCAGTGAAGGTATTTGTGGAAAAGAACTTCTTTTTTTTTTTTCTCAAACCTCAGATTTTAGCCCAAATCCAAATGTGTTTTTAAACAGTAAACCAGTAAAATATGTCATAACAAAATGCTAGATGCTTGAATACATTTTGTGTATATCCCTTGATATGTAATCTTTGGTTTTCATGGACATGGCCAAGCTAAAACCTTACTAAAGTGTTTGTTCTTGACTGAACTTCTCACATTTTGAGGCAGAACTTCTCAAGAAATTTAACAGAGTGTTGGAAAGAAAATATCTGGT
The DNA here is from genome assembly GCA_013398615.1 of Brachypodius melanocephalos. Classification (NCBI taxonomy): domain Eukaryota; kingdom Metazoa; phylum Chordata; class Aves; order Passeriformes; family Pycnonotidae; genus Brachypodius; species Brachypodius melanocephalos. The sequence continues at coordinate 11,184,365 of VZSR01003803.1, read as the reverse complement.
GTGGGTGATACTACAATGGCTGATTTCTTTTTGGTGATTGTTCAGTTCTTGGTTCTATAGAACAACAGAATAGAAGCAGATTTCCTTCCTGGAGAAGAGAGTGAAAGAACAGGTGACTTTGCAGGGAAATCCCAGCACCAGATCCTTGCTACCAGAGGAGGAACAAGGGAAGCTGGCATGCTCTAGTGTCGTCAGCTTGACAAATGCTGCTCATGTTGCCCACTTTTTCATTCCTTCTTCATCTTTTCTATATCCACAACTGAGAAAATGACTCATTCTGCTCTGCTGTTTTTTACAGAAGACCATTAACTAGAATTGGTGGCAGTATTTTTCTGCAGAATGTGCTACTGGGAGAAAATGGAATTTCCGTCAATTCTGTATGTTGTTGGGGGGTTAATTCTGACATTTTTGTTCTAAATGTTCTTAGCTCTTAGGTGGCTAAAGCTAAAGAACGTCTAACCTGTCCTGAAATTTCAGGAATTTTTACTGCTTTAAGCCTGGTGAACATTTTCTAGGGAGAAGGCTGATAATTTGCCTATTCCCGTCTTGAAAATTACTCCAGAAAATTATTCTGAAATTTTTAGATAGGAGTTTTAATGACTTCAGTATGTGGGAGTCAGTTCTTGTCCACAATGTATTTGAGAATACTGTGTATTAACCAGGAAATTATGATAAAGACAGTTATCAGAGACTTATTAATTGTGAGAGTTACTCTTTTATGAATATGATGCTGTATTTTGAGATCTCACTTTCTCCAGTAAAGTTCCTTTATGTTACTGTATGAATGCAAGGAATGTAAGAAGTGCCTTCAGCTTAACATCCACGTACATGAAAGGTAATTCCAGGACAGAAAAATATATTTGGAATAAAAATTTGTGCAGACAAGGACAACAATAATTATGAAAGCTATTGCATATATTCCAGAAATTATATGGGAAGGAATTACACAGGTTTGAAAAGACATAAAAATCTCTAAATGCTGTGTTGAAAAGGGATAGAAAATGATTATTCTGTGTTTCCTATAATGACAGAATTAGAGGGCATTTAATGAGGTTACAGGGAGCAGATTAAAAACAAGTAATGCAAGAGAACGCACTTTTTCTTGCAGTGTGTAATCGAATTGGGGCTCTCAGTGCCAACAGAACATTTAAAAGATGAAAATAGAAGCAATTAGAAAAGGTGATAGAGGATAGATTCATTGACTGATTTGAAACATGCTGAACTGTATGCTATTGTCAGCTCAAAAAGCCACTAATCCTTTGTTGCAGGAATCTGGGAGAGTGTCCCAGCCAGAGGTCTTGTAATACTTTTTAATCCCCTCATTGCATACCATTCCCTACGGATATCGTTCCAGACAAATTGCTGGGTAGATGGAGCTTTCAAGGAAAATCCTAGGTTTGTATTTTCATATGGGAGACAAGAAGAAGAGCGTCCAGGATGATCTGCAGGCTGGGGGAAGAACAGGGGGAAGAGAATTTGGAACTCATGCCAGCATCTGGAGGTACTGTAATGCACTGGAAACTTGCTGTTAAAATGCAGTCTGGACATCAAAGCTGGTCTGGGGGAAAGGAGGTTGTCTTCATTGGGAGACAAATCAGAAAAGGAGATTTTTGCTGAAATGACTCAGCACAAACAAGTTTCCTGTGATCTTTCACAGCACTTTCCCTATGCCTAGGAAAAAAAACCCCAAAAGTATGAACCAAGGCAATAAAAAAAGACCCAGCAATGGGACAAGGTCAATTTTACGAGAAAGTCTTGGAGGGCTGTCATCATCTTGATGGGAAAATCACTCCGTTGTGTGTTGACTGCCTGAGTACCTGGGACACAGACCTGGCAGGATGAGATCTGAGACATTTTCAGTAACAGCTTTAAATGGAAAGGACTGTTTAAGCTTCCTCACATGTAATATTCCTCCTTAATTTCAGTACGGAGGCAGAGAAAATTGATAAATATACCAAATAAAGAAGCTATTCTTGTGGGTCTGCACATTCGGTATGTATGAGTAGATCACATACTTTAATTCTGTTTTATTGGCCTCCTAAGATGTGGGCATGTGTGAGATGCACAGGCTAAGCAGAACAGAAACTGAAGTTGAGGACCACTTTGATTCAGTATTTTCATTAAAGGCCTTAGTGCAGAGAAGAAGAAATTACATCTGTTGATGGCACAAAACAGAGAGTTGTTACCAACACAAGAGCCAAATGAAAGAAGGGAAGAATAGAGCAGCCTCCAGACCACATAAAATAGAAGTGGGATGAAAGGATAAGTGGTGTCTGCCAGGATTAATTGCAGGTATTCCTGTAATAACTGGAAACTCGTAATTTAGAAGTGACAGTAGAAGAAAAAGAGATGGAAGGGTGCTGACTGAGAAGTGTATGATTATACCCACTAATGTCCTCTGAAAAAGAGAGAGAACTGTTTCTGATAGATACAGGGAGATATCAGTGGCATTGCATAAGGTACTTATGTGATCATATCTGGAGTACTGTGTGTAACTCTGATTATTCAAATTCAGGATATTTTTGTGACTGGCAGCAATGTAAAGCCTAAGGGAAGTATAATTAATTAATTGGCCTGTTTCTTTTCGAGTGAACCACGCATCTTTTAAAGGGCATACGCATAAAGTGTGCCTGATATAATTAAGTCTTTAGGTAGAGAATATATTATCAAAAATGTTCAAAATACTCACATTTCTTCCTGTTCAGTAGGCTAAGGAGGTACAAAGTGATACAGCTTAATGAAATAGCCAAGAGATAGAGGAGGCCGAGTTACCATCTGGTATATTTCTTGACAGGTCCAGGTTGGGGACAGTTTAAAACAGTTTTTCTTGTTTTATGTGGGGCTAGAATGAACTGGTGAAGGGTCTTCAGCTATGGCCTGTACTCCTGACTTTTCTTAAAAATGTGAGAAAGGAAGTTAAATAGCAACTTTTCTGCAAGGCATCTTGGTTCAGCTTCCTAAACACAGATCTCCCCTGCACTTGAAATGCTCTACTTCATCCTGTTTGCTCTCTAGCCTCTGCGTGGCTGAAGACCTTTAGAAGGTCCTGGGCCATATTCACCAATGCCACATTGACCTCTTAGATGCCATAAACCAGCAGTGTATTCAGACAGCTGAACCAATTACATGGTGCTGAGTTTATAATTGATTTCCCAGATGAGAACATCACACTGCTTGAAGGAAAAACTAGCTAACCAGATGAAGATCACATCTATCAGTGTATGTGATTACTTTTACTAGAGTACATTCATGAATGATGAAACAAATCTTTGCATATGGGCCAGAAATACATTAAAGGAAGTTTGAATAATATTCTTAACACGATAATGTAATGATCTGAATACTTAAGTGAAACGGAACTGTGATATGATTTATTTAATTTGTCCCTTAAGATATCTCTAAGTCCATGGAAATAGACATAGTATTGTATAATTTGTGGTTTTCCTCTCATAGTTATTTCTGCAGGTTTTTGATCTGGTTGCTATGTCTTGTATAATACACCTTATTGTATTTGCATTCAGAAAAATCAATATAATCCTACAGTGCACAAATCCAGCTAGACTGCTTCTCCTATGGTGTCAGTGAAAGAACAAATACTGCTTTTATTTCAGTTGTCTGGAGCTGACAAGTTATAATGCTGCACATGAAAATGGTGATATTGAGAACTTTGCAGCACTATGGGAAGCTGAGTGCGGTGCTCCTCACCCAAAAGAACTCCTGGTTGTGTAGCTGGCAATCTGCAATTCCCTGACACAAAGTCCCGTGGCTGGCAGGATGTGGTTGCTCAGCTCTGAGTTTATAAACCTTAGGTGGTCTCTCTGCCTGGTGGTGAGTCAGGTAAGAGACACCTGTGGGCACACACCCGAGTCATTACAGGGCAAATCATACAGCTTGTTACTGATATTAATACCTTGTTCCAATGCACTTATCAAAGCTTCCCAGTTTTAGGACCAAATGTCC
>VZSR01003803.1:11145356-11180305 GCA_013398615.1 Brachypodius melanocephalos | reverse complement strand
GAGGGAATGGCCTGAAGCTGTGTCAAGGGAGGTTTAGGTTGGGTATCAGGAAAAGGTTTTTCACCCGGAGGGTGGTTGGGCACTGGAACAGGCTCTCCAGGGAAGTGGTCACTGCAGCAAGCTTGGCAATATTCAAGAAGTGTTTGGACAATACTCTCAGGCACATGGCATGACTCTTGGAGTCATCCTGTGCAGGGCTTAGTGATCCTTGTGGATATTCTGTGATTTTATGATTTTCCAACAACAGAAATACAGCCAAATGAGGCAAGAGTGCCTAGTTTGGAGTGAGAGCCATATCTTCCTGTCATCTGTCTGCTGGAAAAATAACACAGCCAAGATGAAACTGATGGGGAGGTTCCTGGGTTGTGTGTAAGAAAACTTCCTGACATCCATGAAATCAAAGTTAGAATCTAGAATTGAGCTCAAATTGAAATGAGTACAAAACCATCTGAAATAGCAGTCTAGAAAAAAATGGAAGATAAAAGGAGATGTAGTGTAAGCTGTGTTGGACTTGCTAAGGGGAAAAAAAGAAAAGAGATGATGCTGTCACCAGTAGAAAACTTCAGAAATCTATTACAAAGAGATGCTGAGCTTCTGTTTAAATCATGAAATAATGATTTTTCAGCAGTGTATAAATTGCTGCTGGAAGCCCATCAATAACAGTAATAACAATAATCTTGAATTTCATGATAAGCATGACTTTGAAATTAATTTGAACATTGAAGAGTGTAGTTTATAAGGAGAAAAGAATTATTTCTTAATGTCTGTGCTGTCATCTAAGGGAGGAAGACAATTTTTTCTTGCAATAAAGAGAAATTTATTTCTAGAAAAAAGAAGGTTCATTCTTCACTTTAGGCTCAGATTTAGTATGTATTAGAATCAAGAAAAATTCTTCTCTGTCTCAGAAAAAGCTATGAATTTCTCAGATACTCTGGAAAATCAAGACTTAATCAACTTTGATTTTGTATAGCAGATTATTACAACCAGCAAGTGTAATGCAGATTACTACTTGACTGAGTATTTGCCTTGTGCTCCAGGTCAAAAGGAGCTTGTGTACCTGTCAGTGGCATAACTGATCTGTGACACTGAACTCTGTGGTAAATCAATACTGTCTTAATTACATTTTCTTGAATCAATTATATAGAAGTTAGAGAAGGATGGCGTATTTCGTTTTAGCATAACTTTAAAAATTTGACCAGTTCATCAGTAAATTCATTGTCTTCAAATCATTTTAAAAACCCCCAAACACCAGAGGTTTTCCCATAGTACTCCTGTACCTAGGACATTCCTGGTGGAGACTGTGTCATGGGTTCAGACCCACAGGTCACTGTGCTGAGGTGTTGCTGTGGTGGCATGTTGCCTTTTCCAGAACAGGTGATGCCAAGGCTATTCTGGCTTTGCAGCACCTGGCAGCACTGATCTACATCTCCATCCCTGAGGACATCACAGCTTCCCTGCAGAACAATGCCTGTAAGAGAAAATGCTTGCTGTATCTTAAAAATAATCAGTCACCAACAGGAGCAGTGCAGGAGGAGCAGAGGCTCACTGCTCCTAGGCAGCGCTCTGCTGCGTGGCTCCTCCTGGGTACAAAAGCAGTCATTTAAAATAAACACTGAGATAAAGTCAAATCTCTTCTTCCTGAAAGCCACTTCTCACTCCACTGTCCTTCGTCTTTAATAAATGGTTAATGCTATGGCATTTTTTTGATTAAAGAACTGCTTCTCAGATCCCACTCCAAAATACAGTGGTGGATTTCTCTACTATTCATGCATGAAAAGTGCAAGATATTCTTGAGAACTTCTGCTGTTAAAGGGTGCAGGCAGCTCAGCTCACTGCCCAGCTTACTGGCCCATGAGAACTTCTCTGCCTGACTCATAGCAGTAACCTTGCTCATTTTCTTCCCTTATGTAAATAATTAATGCCATGAAAATGCATTTCTTCTTTAATCTGTGTGCTGCAGTTTCCAGCATCACTCTGTACTGTGAGGAACTTAATTCCTTAATTAGGCTCCAATGTAGTCAATTTTGAAAAATGTGGCATCTCACTCAGGAATGAATATATGAGTGAAATGACTCACTTTAGGCATGCTTGAGAATTCCTACTCCCTCCCCATATGCCTCAGTAGATGGTGTGCTGTAAGTGAAGAAATGGACCTAGAAGAAAGTGGTCTTAGTGAAAGAAAATATTTATGTATAGGCTCAAAAAAAACCCCAAAAAACCAAAACACCCAACCAAAACTGTTCTGAAAAAAAGAGGAGAGAAGGCTCCAATTAACCAAAATTAAAGTACACAGAACTGTTCAGAGCTATTTAATAGCACCTGCTGCAGAGGTTGAGGAAGCAAGCAGATAAAAAAGGACAAGGACAAGGACAAGGACAATGACAAGTAAGTGTGGAAAACACTGTTCCACAGAAAGATTTTCCATTGTCTCATCAGACTCAAGAAAAGTAATGAGAAGGATGACATAAAGACAGGGAATTCTGCCCTCCTGGTGAAATGTGCTTTTATCTTTTGCACAGGTTCATTATTTTTTAATGCAGCTTTGTTTGTAATTTCAAAAAGAAAACTGCTCTTCATAATTTAGCTTTGCTTTTCTGTATGTTGTCCTGATTTAGTTGAGCTGAATTTTCTTCCAATTTCTTTGTAGCAATTTCCATCGAATATGTACATTATTTTTATTTAAATGTTTGCTTCCTAATTATTTGCTGAATGTGACTCGTAATTGCATTTTTTTTCAGTTTTGCACATTTGCTACGGAAAATGTTTGCTGTAGATAATTCACTTTCACAGTGGTGAAAATACAAAGATTCATTTCTTGGCATACCCAGCAACTGAGAAGAGATCAGGTGAATTGCTTGGGTGAAGAGAAAGTGGAAGTGATAAAAGAAAACTAGAGAGTAAGATTCAAACAGATATGGCTTCAACCAACGAAAAATATAGTTGTAATATACCAAGTGCCCTCATGGATAGTAGAGTATTGAGGAATAAACCACATCTATATGTGAAAACAAAAGACAATAGAATTCCCATCAGAACCAGCTGCTTTCAAAATGGCATTGCGAGTTGGGAAGTGCCAAGGAGGAAATCGGTTCAAAGGCTTTGCTTGCAATCTGTAGAGTTTAGCGCAGCATTTCATCAAGCCTTGTCCAAGAAGTTGATTTGCCTAATGGCAAATTATCTTTAGCAGAATAAGGTCCAGAACACAAATTGACTCACTAATATATAGCAAGAGGTGTCAGAAGTTTTAGTGCTTTGGGAGCAGACTCGTTTTTCTCTCTAGCTTTGCCTGTAGAGCAGCAGGGAATTTTTCTGCTGTGGAACCATATCTGGGCTCTTTGCAATTCCTTCCCCTGCCTGTTCATTGCTTGCTCATTGCCAGGAGGTAGAGAAGCAGCCCTGGCTGGGTGAGTGGCTGCAGCAGCAGGTGATTTGAACACAGCCCAAAGACAGCACATGCTTTGACATCCTCTTTGGTTCTTGCCCAAGAGAATCCACATCACTGAGTCTGGTTTTCATTTTATAAAAAAAAAATCCGTATCATTAACACTCTTTTCTCTCTCAGTAAAAAAGACCTTACACAAAAAATCACAAGTTTCATTGAAAGCGTGGGCCTCTGCAGGTTCATGTTTCTCTAGAAAGCACATGTAGAAACACAATAATCCACTAGCTCCTGCTAGACATTTTCTGCATCAACCTAACTGCAAGATGACACTGGATCTTTGAAAAAAATACCAAAACAACAAAACAAACACAAGAAATGCAGCAAGTCTGTTGTCTCAAGACAGGGTACAGAACTCAGGTCTGCCAGCTGCTAAAACTGGAACATTTAATTTTCCTTCCCTATGGGACCAGAGTAAACCCAGACACAGCCAGAAACCCTGGAAAGGAAATGATGTTTCAGGCTTTTTATTGCAAAGAACTAAAATAATAAATAGTGGATATTAAAACCATGTACCAGGGACTGTTACATTAGCAGGTTTAATAACTTTCTGCAGATATTACCTTGTTGTAATTCGTAACATGACCATGGCTACATTAGCAGTGTGGGTGACTACTGTCTTGGTGAGATAGAGCTATTGCTGGGCACAGTTGCAGTCACCATGGGCTCACAGATAATAAACATAATTACCTCCATGGTTCCAGCCAGTGCTTCTGCTCACATAAATTATTTTGCAGCACTGTGACCCAACCCCATGTGGTGTGCCCTGCTGCTACTGTGTGTCATGATCCCATTTCAGCAGGGTATGAGCTGCACTGTATCGAAGATATGGAGCTGTTGAGCACAGCTCCTAGAAGACTTTGGGCATTCATTTAATCCCAGAGAAGGAAAGATTAATTTATGACCAAAGCCTCAAGAGTGTCCTTGGGTTTTCATCTTGAGAATGTTGGGCCATTTTTTAACTTATCCCCTGTTGCAAAGGCATGCTTATAGAATCTGATTTACACTTCTAGCTTTACACATCTATCTGATTTGCACTTCCACCCCCTCTCCTGGGACAGTCTAGACAGCTTCACAAGATTGATAGACAGAAAAGTATCACAAAGGCTGCACTTTTCTGTCCAAAGCTGCTTAGATATTTAACACCTTTTGGCAATAGTCCTGAATTTGGAGGAGTAAAAGCAGTTCTTTGAGATGGCACAAGCCCTTAGAGAACAAGCACTGCATCAAACATAGTCAGCTGGAAACTGTCTTGCACACAAATGCATAATATCAACAAGCTGTTAGACAAATGTCATGTTAGTTAATCTCTGGGACCACGACTGCTTTTTGCAGCATCCTTTTTTCTTGCTTCCTAGTGTGACTTTCCTTCTTCAGATCCCTTGTCACCTAGGACAAACAGCAGCATCATTTTCCAGAGCTGAGACACATATATGCACCCTGTATTCAGTCTGGAGCAAAGCCTTGTTCTAGCAGCATGATCCTTATTTCTGGTAAGAGAGGTAACAGCACATGTCCGACCTTCTGTCTCTGTAGTATCAAGTCTTCAGAGAGATTGCAGGGCTGTCTTGATCATTCTCTGTTAGTGATCTTTCTCCTTTCCATCTCCAGTCTGACAACTGTCTATGTCCTACCAGCATCACTGAGTGCCCCCCAGGACTTACTTGCCAGTGGTACAAAACACAGGGAGAGCTCGTCTTCCTCTATCTTTTGTCTGCCTACCTGAAGAGCTTCTTGGTAGGATTTGACCAAGAAGGTTTGCATCTAGCCCATGCTGTGCCTGACTGTGCACCACCTCTGTAGAGTGCACAGACCTGGCTAGAGGAGACATCACACTTGTCCTTGGATGACTTCTAAGAGGAGCCATTTGTTTGAAAGTGCCTGGTATTCATCACAGAAGATGCTCACAGTGTGTGCTTCCATAATAAACTACAGTCTTTGTATTCTTCCTCTTAGCGGTCATGGCGTTTTATACACTTGATTTTTGCTTTGTCGGTGTTTTAACACCGTATTAAGAGCACAAGGCTTCTCAGCTGGCTGCAAAAAGTAAAATCTCCACCAGCATAAGCAGCCCAGGCACCTTCAGTTCAGCCTGTGAAATGGCTGTCTGCATGTTTCTCAGAGTTGTCTGCCTTTATTCTTTAAATTGATAAGCAAATTCCTAGCTCTTCAGAAATTTCGCAGGTGTGAAATTATGCATGAACTACAGAACAAAAAAACCCAGGCAAATAAAATTGAAGGGGGAATAAGAAGTACTTTACTATGCAGGGAAATAAATGGCATTTTAGATTGTCATTAAAACAGTGAAATATTTATTTGATTTTCTTTTGCATCAGTAATTTAGTAGGCTCTGTCTGACAAAAGACTCAAATACGAATCTCAGTCCTTGTTCTGAAGCTCTGGTTACCAAATATATCCACTGTGGCAAGAGTTATGGGATTTAACTTGTAAACCTGATTTTAAAAATGAAGGTGGATGAGTGCTGGCAGGGATTTGCCTGTGTGCACACCCAGTGTGCTTAGTCACTTGTTCCCTGGGGACTCCAGGAACTCCCCAGCATCCGTGAGGACAGGACTGGTTTGGTTCATTGCACTAATGTGTGACAAAGAGCTCAGCTGAACTACTGGCTTCACTATGAAGCGTTTGACTAGTTTTGACAGCTGCTCTCCAGGGGAGTTTGCACAGCCCTGCAGACTCCCCTGGGCAGCTGATGCTGTGCACAGACCAATGGACAGGCAGTGCTGCAGTCCCAAAGTTGTCCTGAGGCCATTCCTGCAGCAGAAGTGACCAAACTGAACACAAACAGGACACCTGCATGGTCAGCAGAAACTGCTTCTGCAGAGGCAGGAATGGTCACATAGGACAGTGCTTTCTACTGGAGATAGGAAAAGCTGAAGAAAATCAGTGTCAGTGGACCTTGCTTGTGTGGGGGTTGTTGTGTAAAACCATGGCCCATTTGGATATGAAAAAAATCCCCCTGAGTACAGTTTGGAGGGTGCTGCTACAGTGGTCCTCACAGAGTCCCATCACCAACCAGGCAGCAAGTGGTCATCTGTCTGATACATCCAATTTCCCTTCTGAGCATTATCCTATGTAGAGATCTCAATAAATCAGTCTATCTAAAAAACATTCTCTGTCATTGTCTGCATCACTGTGGCAGAAGCCTTATCTTAATGTTTAGAAAACTGATGAAACAGTTATAAATAAACATAAAAATAACTGGTATCTCTCAGAAATACAGTAATAACCTTAAAATAACATCTTAAAAGACTTAGTAAACAATAGTGGATGCTTTACTTCCTCGCAGGTTCTTAAGCAATGGTGAAGAGTGTTACAGGACAGACAGTTCCTTATTAAATCTAACTATTAATGATACTTCTTTAGTATTTCTTCTCACATTAAATGTCACAGTATTTTCTCATAAAGTTAGGGTGAAATTCATGAGCTCAGCTCTCAGGAAACAGCTGCTGCTTTGAAATTTATCACCTTTCCAGCTGAAGAAAGGGAGTTGGACCATAATGGATAAAATGAGTTTGTATGAAAATAGTACCACAGATGTTAGCAGTTGAGACACAGACATAAATTGGCTTTGTTTAGTTCTGTATTAGCAATAAAGGTTGGCATACTGCACCAGTGTCCTAGAATCTCACCAGCTGGAACAATGCTAAGGGATTTAAAAATACACAATCATATAGGTTTTAATTTGGAAGCAGAAGGAAATGAAAGAGAGAAAATTGGCAGAGAATCAATGTGAGAATTTTCTTATCTGATACATTTGCATAATTTTAATGTATGAACAACCTTATAGATATAAAGAAGATTTACAGGCTTTTTCTGGGAAAAACAGCACACAATAGCCCATAGTGCTGTGCTGCCATTGCCTCTGCTGAGAGGGAGAACTGGAGACACCTCTCTGTGTTAATCCAGGTTATCCACAACTGCTTTGGATTTTGCCAAGAATTTCAATGAACTTTAATGTCTCCAGAAAAGGACATCCAAAGCTCCTTTAAGTTTTTCTTTAATGTTGTGAGTTTACTGTCAGCTTTCTTCCCTTTCTCCCACAGCTTCTTGTGGCTTGGTGAGAAATACAAAGTTGGTTACCAAGTCAGCCTTTTATTTACAGTCAGCACTGCATTTCAGCTGTCTTTCAGAAGGCTTCTCCACCAAAAAGAAAATTCATGCAATATTGTGTTAAGACAAAATACTATCTAGCCAAACAGCATACACTACTGCCCCCCAACTCCTTGACCTCACCTGATGACCTCAAACACTGTGGCTGCTCAGTGTCCTGTAAGTGTGATTTTTGCCTGCATGGGTTGAATCCGTAGCCTGAGGAAAAGCAGTACAGAAAGGCAGAGCCTTCCTCTGTTGGCTAGGTAAAAAATATGGGATTTTTCTCAAATAGTCCAAGGCAATGGTTGGATCCCAATCAGGTTGGAGGCAGCTTTGAGCAAACTGGTCTAGTAGAAAGTGTCCCTGCTCATAGCAGAGTGGAACCAGATGATGTTTAAGGTCCCTCCCAACACAAACCATTCTGTAATGCTACGATGCTATGAAACCATCAATCTGTGAGCGAGCCTGAATCACTGGTGCTGACTGCTGGCAACACAGTCATTTAAAAGATTTTAGCAATGGACACTGACTTCTCTTCTTCTGGTACGTTTTGGTGAGATATAGTGGTATTTCAGGAGATGAGAGAAAATCTGCCTTACTAGAATTTGGGATCTGGGTATTTGTCTTGCCCTTTTGTGCATGCACACATGTACTCTGTGTATTGCTCCCTGCCCAGGGGATTTGATACAGCACTCCCCTTGTGGTCGAATCATCCAGTGCTTGATGCAGGGAGAGTCTGTGTGTGCCACGGGTGCAGTAGCAGTGGGGAATGTGAGAGGTGTGCGAGGAACTAGTGGCAGTGCCCTTCACCTACCCCCTTTTGCTCTTTAGGAGACATGCCAAATCCACCACTCTGCTTCCCACAAAGCACCACGATGCAGATTCTCTTGTTCTTTCTCTCATTCCATGTCCTGAACAATGTAGTTATTAAAAATCTTTTTCACGTACAAGCAGCAGGCACAGCCCTTTCAGTCTCGTTCACCTGCAGGTTATGGTACAGATCCAGCTTGGTGGTACAGCCTGGTGTGGGAAGACAGATTGTGTTCTTGTCCTCACCTGAGCAAAATATGCACAGGAACACAGGTTTGGAAAAGCCACTCACAAAGGACATACTTATGGGCAGTCAATGACCAGATTAGTCATCAAAGCTAGGGCTGGAAGTGCATCACAGGTTTCTGACAGCTGAAACATCAGAAAGGAAGATATGAGTTTTCCTATCCCTGTTTTCAGATTGATAGTCATCCTTGCTGCTGTGAAATGTACATGGATTTTAAAACATGGTCGTGCTAAGGATATTTGCTATCTAACTTATTCCTCAACTTGACAGAGATACCTATTGTTGGACAAATAAAATAAAGAAACCTCATGGGCCAGCAGAGCAGGACCATGCCAGAATTAGCTGTAAATGCAGAAGTCTGAGGTTTAGCTACAGTCATGGCTAACCATTTCTCTACAAGTGGGGATTAATTCTGTTAATTCAGGATCTTTCCTTTTTCTGTTGAGTGAATGTAGATGGAGAGCTAGTTAGGATGAACTGATGCTTTCAAGGTTTGAGATTCCTTACCTGAGTCTGAGAGGTCCTGCTTTATGCAGAGTGGAGAGACCCCTCATTCACAACAGATCCTCAGTGAGTGGCAGACAACATGCTGATTCTAATGGAATCCATCCAGTTATTTCCTTTCAACTCTCATCAAGTTTGCTGATATCACCAAATTAGGGGACAGAACAATTTGCATGAGGTCCAGAGGGTCATGGGCAGCCTAGAGGAGCAGGCCAATGGGATTCCCATGAAATGCATCACAGCCAAATGCCAGCCCTGCTTCAGAGCAGGAAGAGTCTGCTGCAGTAATGCAGGACATGAGCCAGTAACAAGCCACAGAAACACTGAATGGTTCAGGGACTTCTGGAGGTCATCTGGTCCAACCTCCATGAACAAGCAGGGCCACCTAGAGCCAACTGCCCATGACCATATCCAGGTGGCCTTGGAGTGTGTCCAAGGCAGGTGACCCTGAGACAATGATGACATCCCCCTGAGCCTTCTCCTCTTCAGGCTGAACATTCCTGACCCTCAGACTTTCCCCGTATTTCAGATGCTCCACTTCCTTAATCATCTTCATTGGACTCTCTCCAGTACATCAGTGTCTCTCTCATACTAAAAAGTCCAGTTCTACAGATTCAGCCTCCTGAGTGGTGAATAAAAGGGGAAGGAGCACCCATTTCTCCAGCCTGTTGAGATCTCTCGCAAAGAAAACACAACCTTCTCGCATATCAGCAAATTCTCCCACCTTTGTGTCATCAGAACCTTGCTGGTGGTACATTTTGCTTCATCATCAGTGAAGTTATTGAATCATCTTGTAATTCTGGGGACTTCTAAGAACAATGCCTGACCACTGCATTTCTGCTCTCTCCAAGGAACACTTTTCACGTTTCTTCACTTACCAACCTGTACCTTTTATACTGCCTTTACCACAGTCCAGTGTATCACTGCTGTACCCATTTGGCTATTCTGAATTATATTTGCTTGAATAACATTTGCTGAACTGGAGAGTGGTTAAGGGTGGGCTGAAACCTGCCTTTTATCAGTAAAGAGAAGGACTCTGCTGTAATTTTTTTTTCCCACTGGGAGGATATACATACAAGTTTGTAGAGCTTGATGTTCATACAAATACATTTACCTGTGGGAGGGGAATGACTCATCTCTGGATTTTGAAAATGGAAGTGATGACTGAATTGTTTTCTGGAGACAGGCTTTTACACCATCTGCAAAGCTGTCATGTTACTGCGAACAGACCCAAAATGCAATCGGAACAACACTGTAAAATCTACTGATGTCAGAAATTCCATTGGCCATACTGTGGGAATCTTACTAATAGCAGTGAGAAATTCAGTTTATATGAAACATAAAGAAGCCTGGTACTGAGAGCCTTCTACCTGTTCCTAGAAGTTAGACAGTGGGTTTAGGTCTGAAAACTGAGGCTTCATCTTCTTTCTGATATTCCTTCTGGCATTATTTCATGTAACCATTCAAATTTCATTCAACCTTGCAGAATCCTTGACCTCAATTGCACCTCTATCCATGCATTCACTCCTCACTCATAACTATCTCCTGTAGGGAATGGATTTTATCAATTTTCGTTCTGCCGGCTTTCAGGTTTGCTAGCATATCTCCATACTCTTGCATCACAAGACAGAGGAAACAAATTCTCTATCTACCTTTTCTATCATGTTCTTTTATTTAGTACAGTTATTTCTCATCTCCTCCTATTAATCTCCTTTCTAAAGGAAACAATTACACTATTTTCAATCTTCTCTTAAGTGTTTTTCTGTGTTCTTAATAATTGTGCCTTTCTGTCAAGCCCTCTATAATTCTGTCCAATTTTTCTCAAGAAATGGTGACTGGGATTGTATAACTAGCAACACAAATGCATTAGTTTTGCACTACTCCCCTCAGCCCATTTTGTGTACATTCTGACATATCATTTGCTTTTTTTCCATCGCTCTGATGCATTAAGTAGGTGTTCCAGTGATTTACCTGTAATGATAGACAGCTTTCTTTCCTCGAGTGGCAAAACCAACAGGTTTCTAATTCAACTGTTGAAGAACAAGTAGTTTTGGGGGATTTTTCATACTTGCCAACTTCACATTTCATTTGCCTATATAGCCTGTCCTGCATTCTAAAGTTCTCTGTCCTATTGTCGTATCCTGGATAGAATAAATAACTTTATCAGGTTTCATATTTTGTGGACAGATTTTGTAGGCAGAATTCTGTCTGTTCCTTTGCATCATTCTTGTTCTGTCATTATGCTTTCTTCTTGTGCATGGTGAAACTTCAATTTTTGGTTTTCTTGTGTTGGGGATGTTACATTTCTCCTTAAGTATGCAGATCTACCAACTTCATCCATTTCCTATTTTCCACTGGTTCACCCACAAATAATACATCTCATAGATGGAAAAAGGAATAAAGGAAAGGGAGTTAAATGGATTTCCAACTCAGTCTCCTGCATTTTTAGATTATCATGTAGAAAACATTAATTTAAGAGTTGTCTATAAAAACATCTACTCTTCATTCCATCTCCCATATCACCACACAGAAAACGAAAAAAGACCATATTTAAGCTTGTAAAGCTTTTCAAAATTTGAATTTTCACCTGTAGTGTAAATAAAAATTCCGAGAAGCACACCATCGTCATATGAAGAGTAGCCCCATTCAAAGGGTCTTGCATTTAGTGCAGGAAAGCTCTCAAGAGTCATGTTCAACCATTTGTGACTTGATCATCCATGGTACAGCATAAGCCCATCAACATGAACTTAAGAGAAGGAGAGAAAGAAAATAAATTAAAGTATCTCATAGAAACAGTTATGAGGGTTTTGTAGCAGCACTATGTAGTATTTTAAGAACACAAAGCTCTGGTTGTATATATTTCAGAAAAAAAAAAATCATGGAAAGGTTTTGAAATTAACTCTTGAAGGTTAACTGTGGAGCACATGTCCACCTGCCATATCCTCCCATGGAGGGTGCCACGCTGGAGCAGGCTCCTGGCAGGACCTGTGGCCCCATGGAGAGAAGGAGCCAGTGCTGAAGCAGGTTTGCTGGCAGGACTAATAACCTGTTATTAGATGGTAATAAATTAATTTCCTCAAATTGAGTCTGTTTTATCTATGACAGCAATCAGTAATCTTTATATAATCTCTAATCATAAGCTTTTTTTCATCTATTTTCTCTTCCTGTCCTGATGAGGAAGGGGAGAACCTGAGTGGGGCTCTGGTAGCCAAAAAATATCAAGGCCACAACAGAGCCCTCTCTGTAACCTCAATCAAACTCATACTTGAGAACAGAAAACATTTTTCATGCTAGACATGGTCAGTTGTTATATTTAAATGCAAACTCATCATACATTAACTCTTCCACAACTGAAGGCATAATCTTCACTATATTGTACTTTGCATCTTCATGCCTATGCCCAGTGTTAGTTAGCACGGGTCTTTCCGTAGAGATATTCTAAAATGTTTCTATCATGGATATGCTGCAGGAGGGAAAAGGGCATTGTCTTTTGACACCACCAGCATGTCATGTGCAGCTGTGCAGCCATTTCTATTTTGGAGTTGCACCTGTATCAGAAATTGCCAGCTCAAATGATAGAAGCAGAGGGACTGGATGACTGGACCCATCAGTCTGAGAGAAACTTAACTTCCAGGGGCTCCAGATGTGACTCTTTTAATACAAAAATGGTGAAAGAAATTTTCTTTAGTTGTTCTGGCAGATGAAATGCCATGAAACAGGCTGCTCCTTGACTCATTTGCTACCATTCATTTTAGTATTTTTAACATGTTCTATAAGTATCCTTTAAAAACAGAGGGGTTTTGTTTGTTTGTTTATTTGAGGTTTTTGTTTAGTTTAATGTTTTTGTATATTCATTTGAGTTTTTTGTGTCATGTTTTTTGTTTGAGTTTTTTGGGGGTTTTTTTGTTTGTTTTTCTCACCCTCTTCAAACTGTTTAGCAGCTCCAGATACTGAATAGGTCTGGGAGCTGGGAATGTGATCAAGGAGTACAGCAAAGTGTCTTTGTTTTTCCTTCCTTTATGCAGATAATCTGACCAAACTGAAAGCCTACTTTCAGTAACAAATATTAAAACTGGAGCATGGAGTCTTGATTCTCCTATTGGAAACAGAGGGTCCACGTCTTTTGCCTTAAAATGATACGAAACAGAGATTTGGGATCCAAATATTTGGAAGTCCTGACTTCACCTATCGCAATTTTTGCTCCTATCAGCTTCTTCAAAACCTCTCGAAAACAGCCTGGCAGAATTGATTCAGCACCGAGAGAACCTGATGTTAGATTAGACCAGTTACCAAGAAGAAGAGGGGTAAGGCAGAGGAAATCAAATCACAGAGATCCTCTGAGGAAGAGGCGATGCGTGCTGTGAAGCACAGAGAGATAGCAGAACAAAATGGGAATTCCAGCTGAAAACAAAGCAGGCATGTAGAACTGTGATTGTTTTTGAAGCAGCTATGTTATACTGGTACTGAGATAAGGAGGTGAGAAAAGCAGTGAAATAACTAAGGCTGATGACAATAAGCAATGAACAGGAAAAGCACTTTCTCTGCTATGAGTTGCTGAAGAAAAACTAAAAGCAAGGCCAAGGACAGAAGGAAAGAATTTAAATTAGTTTCCTAGAAAATATTTCTTTCTAAGTGAAATATTAAGAGTGGAACAAATACGTGAATTGCCCGGCAATGGCTGTTTGTGTTGAAAAAAACCTGGTGTGTAGCTTTTATTGGGTTGTCTCTGAAAAATAGCATAATTTTTTCTCTTTTGCATGCATTGCATAAATTAGATTCCAGCTATTGAACCATGAGAAGCAAAATCCTGTTTAATACCATATTCAATCTGAGAGCAGCAAGCCTCCTGCCATATTGTATAGCAAGAAGGAGACTAGTGGAATGTATAATAACAACAGGGATGAAATCTGGAGATAACTGAGAAGTTTCTTTTTTATCCACTCTAGGTATACTTAACCTCTGGAGGGACTTTAAACCCATTCATTTTCCACTCAACACCCCCCATTTTGTAGAGATCGATTTTGTTGCACAGAGACATCCCTCACAGTCTCTTTCCTCACTCCCAGGCATACTTTATCTTTCTGTGCTAGAGACCAAAAGCCGCTCTCACCATGCCAGAGAGTATCTGGGAGTGTTAAAAGCAGAGATGACTTTAGGCAACAAAGCGTGCAGGAGCCCTACTTGTTTTCCCTATTTGGAGGAGAGATCTGGCTCCAGATCTGTACATACCAGGTTTCCAGCGTGCCTACACACATGACCATCTGTTGGGTGGCACCGTGCCTGCTCTCCACAACGCAGTAGAAGCTCCAAGGAGGAGCAGGCACCAGCCAAAGTGGAGCTGACAAGGAGAGCCTTCACATCAGCAGCACTGCCCTCGCAGCGAGCTGTGTCCATGGGCACTGTGCAAACCTGCAAGATGCAGATCACTTCTCTGGGATCCCTCAAGACCCTTTTCCTTGGGTCAGGGGTAGAGGCTGACAGAAGCTGCTGGAGTGGATGCCTCCAGCTCCAATGTCTTCTTGATGATGCTCTCTGAACCAGTCTCTCTCTGGTGCCCCACTATGTCCTATTTTCCCCTGGACACCTTGTAAACAGCAGAGAATCAGTGAAAACCTCTTTTGCAGGTAGTAAGAAAGTTGCAGCCCACTTTGCTGTAATTCTTTGCTCTTCAGATACTTCTGAGTTCCTCCTAAGACTCCCTACCAAACAAGCAACCAACGGAAATGTTTGCAGCATGGATTTGATGGTACTAGTTTTTACACATGGAAGGGCAACCAAAAAAGTTGGAACTTTTGTTCCCTAAAAACTGGAAAGAGGATCTAATGAGTCATGCTTTTGGAATGTTTTGAGTTGGCTCCCAGAGGGAGCTGCTTTCTCTGTACCTCACCCACTGGAGACATGAACGTCACACTTGAGGCTGCTTGGCTGAGGGTTTCCTGGGAGGGAAATGCCAGCTGACCAGACACTGAAGTTACCCCCCAAAAATATGGGTGGATTGTTTTGAAAACGGCAAGCTCTGTGTTGTGGAAAGGACACTGGGAGACAGAGGTCCACCTACACTAGCTGAGAAACCGTTTTTTTTCTCCAGTAATTAAGCATTTTTAATTAATTTACCTATTTTTTCTCTTAAAGTGTTACTTCATGCTAAGCTAGGTATTGGCATTGATCTTACTTAGACTAAATAAGGAGGCTGTGAAGATGAAATAAATAAATATAAATAAAGTATGCCAATGGCTCAGTAACATGGAGGTCAGGACCCTTATCCATTTGAATTTGGATGTTGATGTCTTCTCAATGGTTTGAAACTTATGGATCTGCTGAACTGGGAGGCCTTTTTCCCTTTGTTTCTAAGTATATTCTTGTTCTGTCTTACTTAAAAATGATGTGAAAACTTTTCCTTGATTTATTAGAGTTCTTCCATAATTGGGAAAACACAGAACACAGACATATAAAGTAAGACACAGTAAAATCCCCTTTGAATTGAGTTTTCACGATGACAGTTATGCTTCCAATTCAATTCTGCTTAATGGGGATTTTTTCCAAAGTATTTCCTCTGAATTTCAAAGTAGCGTATCCTTAGATCCAGAAGTATCAATCAGGAAGGCAAAATATTTCTGCAATTCTCTATGATTCTGATTTGCTGCATGAAACCAGGAGAGAAACCCCTTTTAGGGACCAGTTTATTGCTGTTGGCTCTTATGGAACAAACCATAAAATACAATAGAAAGATTTATTTGTGAGCAGAGATACTTCTGCCACAATGCTGACCTTCAAACCTTTGGTATGCAAGCTGGACCTTGATGTCACTGTCTTCTTACTAAAAGAAAAACCTTAAATAAATAAATAAATAAATAAATAAATAAATAAATAAATAAATTGCTGGGTCACCAGAGTTCTGTTGCAAGACTGAGTTTAAAATGCTTATTCAGGATCTAAAGGTATGGTGTTTTTTTTTTTTTTTTTAATTGTCAATGAAAACTTGCTTCCCAGGTGAGTGGCTGCCTCATCTACCTACCTATCTTGTATCTCAAAAAATATTATAAATAATCTCCTGAATCTTCTAAGGGTATGAATTGAACTGAAAAGAGGAAAGTGTTCTGCTTAGCGAACACCACTTGACACAATTCAAGTTGCTATACCAGGAGGTCCTTTCCCTCACATAACATTTCACCTGTCAGTGTTCAGTTTGACATGGCTGGAGCTGTGATGCACCCACGGTGTGTCCCCATCCTATGGTATCCCATTATCGGATTTCATTCCCGTGTCTGGTCCTTATCTCTCTGTGACAATGCCCCCATGACCAGCAGGTCTTCTGGTGAGCAAACAGCACCCAGTTTGTAATCACTGACACTCAGAACCTTGTGTTTCTATGCCAGCCATAAATATTTGTAGCTTGCCACACTCATATATATTCTCTTTTTTGACAAATTAATATTCTTGATTGCTCACACCTAGTTAACATGCAGTGCCTACTGGAGCACTAACCCTTTCAGGGAAAAAAACATCACGAGCTGCCAGAACTAACAATGCACTTGTGAGTTTATAATTGAAATTATGAAAGGCATCAACAAAAAAAGAGAGAAATTCAATTATTGACTAATTGTTTCAGTTAGAAACATAATTATAGCAATTTATTGATGGTTCTTTAAAGCAGAGATTGCTTTTTAAAAGACTTGCAGTTGACTCAGAGTAACTTGAAAGAAATTCACTGCAGTCTTTGCATGACAATTAGGGAAGGAGGCACTACAGCAAGGTAAAAGTGGACTGTTCTGAATTTCTTTAGTGGCTCTTCCAAAGTGATCTGTGGCTGAACTAGAACTGTGTGTGGGTTTTGTGTCTAACTTATAAGTATGCTTTTCTTGAGCACTAATCAAACTATGTGTCAGCCAAACTTGTGGCTAATCAACAAAACAATGCCAGGTACTAGAAGCTTGTAATATTGACAATGTCTTATCAGGTAGTCAATTGAGACTCACACAAAAATGGGTGAAACTGGAGAATCAATATACCTTCCTCCCCCAAAATCTACACAGAAGAATGATTTTGCCTTACCAGTACTGAGAATAACTTTGGATCTAGAAAGGTCTTTCTTTTTCACAGTTCATTTTCCCTTTCTCCTATTCCTTTCTCCAGAAGTCTACACTGTTATTTGTGGCCATAATGAATTGGAGGTGTGGTTTTGATTTCATTTTGAAATTCTTAAATTTTTTTTTTTTTTTTAAACAGAGTATTGAGCATTCTGGGTTTAAGGGTAGGATTTAGATAAAGATTCAGACATCTACAGACATGTGACACAATGCCAAACTATTTTAGAAAAGCCATCAAAGCAACCGAGGATTTTCCAGTTCTGCCACATATAAGTGCTGCTCTCTTCCTAATTATAATGCAAAGACTCTCATTAACATCTTTAACCTCTGGGCCAGGCATTTAAGCTCCCATTAAAATCAAGAGAGATTTAGTCAAGTCAGCCAATGGAGTGTAGAGAGCTATTTACCTGTCCAAATGTAGGTCTTTTCTTTTAGAGGAGACAAATGGCCCTCCAGAGTCCGTATCTGCACCAGCCAGGTCTCCCTTGGATGCCATCAAATGTTAAACTTCCAGCTCGTAGAGTCACCTAAAATTAAGCTCCTAGATCTTCAGATACACTGTCTGTATCCGGTAACCTGCAGTATGTCTGACGTTTATTCACACAATGCTGACTTAAATCACTCTAAAAATCGCTTTCCCCTGCAGTGCACACCATTTTTTCCTGAGCAAAAGCTAAGGAGGTGTTTAGTAGAATTGGAAATTCCTAGGCAGAGAATGATCATTGTTATGCGCAGGAATATCTGTAAACTTCACAGAAGAGTCCCAGCCTCAAGCAGCTATCACTTACATAAACCAGAGATGTAAGTAGATCTATATTTATGAAAAACCAGAGAATGAATGAAAGAAAAAAAAAACAAAACCAAAAACAAAAAACTCACAACAAACAAACAAAACAACAACAACAACAACAACAAAACCAAAAAAAAGAGGGAGGAACTAATCCTAAATATTTCTTTCACACTTGCAAGATTGTATTAATTCTTTGCACTTGCATTTATCTGAACAGTCTGCTGTCTTGTTACTTTTAAAAGCTGGCAAGATGCACATTTGTAGAAATATCCTGCTTTGCATCTGTTCTTCTCCTGGAACTCTTCTTCCGCAGGTGAACAAATTATGGCTTTACTTGCTTATTTCTTATTTGTGTCCTTTTTGCATTCCAATTGTAGAGCATTCAGTCACATTTTTGCTTCTTTTTTAACCTAATTCTTATTAGTCTGTCCCTTGATCTCTTTTTTCCCCCATCTACCCACAAGGCTCACCTTGATTCCCTGAAAAGCAGAAGCACATCAGTTTGAATTCCAACTTTGCTTATCAATTTAACCTTCTCTTTCAGATCTATGATATATCTAATTTAATTTTTTTTAGAGAAGAAGAAATTTCCATGGCGCTATCTGCATAAAGGCCATACAGGGTTTTTTTTTCCTAGGCTGTCACCTTGTATTTTCAACTCTACATTGTAGCACTTCTTTTCTATTGTGTTGCAGTGTAATTGTTCCTCACTGGTACAGTGAAAAGTGAAAGTATAATCATCCTGCTGACATTTCTCTTTTGGCTTCTTATTAAGTAGTAATGTGAAACGTTGGTAATATGATGCAATATGTCTATGATATTTAAGGATGCTTAAATATATGACAACAAAAAGAAAAACTGCAATCTTTTAAAAATCTGAAGAACACTGTAAAGGATATTATTGCTCAAATGCTGAAAAAGAACACTGTATTACACATTTGCAGAAATAACATTGTAAAAAATGCTATTTGACTTACCCTGAAACACCAGAATGTTTTCCTATGTATTACACAAGTACATGGTGAGATTTATGTATTTGTTTTTCAAAGAGCTCAATAAACCTGATCACACATGACTGGATTGCAAAAAGCCTAGGAAATTACAGCTCCCTGCATTCAGTTTTTTGCTCAGCTGCATGTAACACAGGGAAGAATGACTCTATCCCTGTGCCCTTCTCTAGCAGAAGGAATAGAGGTGGAATGGAATGATATTACAATTCTAGCTTGTCTTAGGAAACTTGGAAGCAGTGTCTCCATCCCAGTGTGTACAAAGTCATGCAAAGACAGCAGCAGTTCTGCTCTCATGAGCAGAGGGCTCTTGGCAGAACTCAAACACAAAAAAGTAAGTATACAAGATTTGGAAGCATGTAGAGGTGACCCAAAAGGGATATAGAGGCACTGTTCAAGAGTGCACAGCTAGGAATGTCCAAGCCCACCTGGAATTGAAAGTGTAAGGGATGTGAAGATGAGAAAAGTTTCTCGGTAGCAAAAGGAAGATGAGGGAAAATGTGAGCCTGATGCTGAAAGAGGCAGAAGACCTGATGCTACAGGGCATGGAAAATGCCAATACACTCAATGCCTTGTTTGCTTTGGTCTTTATGGGCAATATTTGCCTTCAGGAATCTCAAACACCAGAATTTGACTTCCCCAGTGGGGAAGCGTGAAGCAAGAAATTAAGCTGGGGAAGGTTTAAAAAAAATCCAACATATGTAATTTATTGGGATCTGATGGGATACGCCCAAAGCGCTGTGGCAGCTGGCTGATATGAGGCTGCTCTCCACTACCTTTGAAAGATTTTAGTGATCAAAGGAGGGCTTTTGGAATGAGCAGAAAGCAAATGCCACTCTGACATTCAAGAAAGGTAAGAAAGGCTATCCTGGGAACAAGAGACTGGCCAGCCTCACCTCAATCCTGGGACATTCCTGGAAACGCTTTCCAGATTTATGAAAGACAGGGAGGTGATTGGGAGTAGTCAGCATGGAGTCATAAATTGGGCCTTAGGAACACCGTCATCTCCTACAATGAAATGAGTAACTTAGTAGAAGAGGGGGAAAAAGTGGACATCACTTTGACACTAGCAAGGCTTTTGCTGTTTATCGTAACATCCTCAAAGACCAGCTGACTCTGTGATATGTATGGAGCAGATTTTGGCATTTAGGGAACAGAACTTGGTTTGTGTACTTCTTACTGGATGTGTTCCCACTTCATGGTTCACAGGCTAGCAAAAGATCTAAGACTTTTCTCTCTCTCCTGATGAAAAGCAAGGAAGTGGCACCTGGGTTACGTGTGTCAGCACCCACCAAATCATCTCAATAAAGGTTTCTGGTCCCAGATCAGATTGCTTTCCTTGCATTAAGATTCCAGATGTGAGGATCTGGAGTAGTTTGGATTTGCCAGCTCTTTTGAAAACAGATTAATACGAGAAAATGATTGGACTTTTCAGAGCCTAAAGGCAGCCATCATTTTAGCCTGGGCCATGGATTAGGCTTCGGCTTCTGCTTAGTTCTCTTTACTCTCTTGCCTTATTTTAAAGCATATGGCTGAAGTTATTTTGTGTCTTGGTAAATGTGTCATCCAAGCAACTCTGACACTTAAAATGTTAGTCAGATGGTAGTTTTCTATTTGACAAGTCAGGATATCACATTGTGAAGCTCTTGGATCCTTAGATGCTGCTAAGTATATGCAAAATATTGTCATTTGATGGGAATTTCAGTTTGCCATCACCACGTATTGCATCAGAAAATATAAACAGATGGGTCATCTTGTGATAACCAGGAATAAAATAACAAATAGGGGAGTTATTTTAGTATTATAACTCTATAACTGAGGGGAGAAACTGGCTATTAGGGCATTTGCTGTCCAATTGCTTTCCAGTTCTTGATTGTGTGAGGTACTGTGTGGAGTAAGAGCTACTGAAACTCACTTCTCATAGATTATATCTGTCCCTCACTTGCTCCATCTGCAGCAAACCCAGGTTCTCTCAGTTCCCTGAATTCCCATGACACTATGTAGATTATCTCATGGCCAATATCTTTCTCGCTTCCCCTACTGCCATATAATTCCCTTGCTACTGTGTTCCCTGTATGTTTTCTGTTTTCAAGGCAAAAATACCCCCAGGTTCTGTAGCCAGGTTGGAATTACAGGTGCACTGAACTGCCATCTGGTACTCATGTCAGGTCATCTCAACTCTCAAGATAGATAAGCACTCAATTCTACTCTCATTTTCATGATTTTTAACCATTTGTTGATTTTCACAAGATTTGTTGGCTCTGGGCTCTCATGTGGTGCCTTTCCCAGTTTAACAGTAGCTGAAGTTAACCAACAGGTTTAGAGGTTACAAGTGGAGTGGAATAAAGTATTGTATTCCTACAGCACAATAGATTCCATAAATACAGTTTCTGTCAGGAAATAGGATAAGCAAAGCATGGCAAAGCAAAGAAGACAACGAGAATAGCTGTGTATTTTACATCCTAGCTACTGGAAATCATTCTTTTCAAAGCAGATAACTCCAAGGTTTGTTTCTGTTGAGTTTCTTTTGTTTGTTTGCTTGTTTGTGTCTTTATTCTGTTTAATTTTTGACTTTGTGTGGTGCTATGGAAGAAAACTTACCGCTGGTAATATTCATGTCTTATATGTTTAAACTGTCTATGTCATTCTATAAAACGTGAAAAGGTGGATTTTGAAAGAAGATTCATTTTATTCAATCACAGGTCAAATGAATCTTAATATTCACCTCTCACAGACTAAAATTAACAAACAGAAATCCCATCACGTGGGACTAAAAATAGTTCAATCTTTTTTAATTTTAACACGAGAAAACCCCTTCATTTTACTCTGAGTGATCAAACAGTGGAACAGGTTTTCCTGAGAGGTGTGAAGTCTCCATCCTTGGACACATTCAAAACGCTGGACCTAGCAGTCTGGTAAAGACCTAGCCCTGAGCAAACTGCTCTAAGTGACCTTAGTTTGAGCAGGGTGACCAGACTGGATCATCTGCAGAGGCGCCTCCCAATTTCCACCATTCTGTGGTTCTCTGATGTTGATTTCTTGGGCCACAAAATGCATGCCTAGGAAAATAGATTATATTGACAGATGTGCCTGCACCTTGCAATGCTTCTTTCAAATTCATTATTTATTCTCCTGCCAGACTTACTGCTTAGGCAGTGAAAGATCTATACTATTTGTATGCATGAACTAATGCCATGCAAAGTTGATTGTTGTGAAAAGATGGTGTTTACTGAAGATTTCCTGAGTGTTTTCACAACTATCAGGAGTGGAACACACAACATCCTTACAGGAGATGTTTAACCATCATTTTAAATCTGAAGCACTCATTGTTTTCTTTCCCTTAGCTCATCCGAGTTCTCCTGTGAAGGAGTCCAGGGAGGAGGCGTGTGCCCAGCAGTAAGTGAAGACTGGGAATGCTCGCAAGGACTTGACCTCCATGGGTTCATTTGACTCAGGCTGCATCCAAGGGTGCTGAGAGAGCTAATAAAGTCCTTGCAAGACTGCTCTCTATCATCCCTAAAAATCGTATCTGTAGGAAGAGGGTTTCCAATGACCAGAGGAACGTGTACATTGCACTCCTGTTCAGAATGGGCCAACAGATCACTCTCAGGAACTACAGGTTGTTCTGCTTTGCTTCAGTTTGTGGGAAAATCAGAGTGAGACCTCCTGGAAGGCATTGCTGGGCACATGGAGAACAAGAAGATACTGAGAACAGTTAGCATGGATTTGCCAAGGATAACCAGTCTGTGAGGATGGCAAGACACTGGAACAGGTTGGCTGGAGAGCTGTGGATGCTTCATCCCTGAAGGTGTTCAAGGCCAGTTTGGACAGAGCCCTGAGCAAACTGCTCTAGTGGAAGATGCCCTTGCTCACGGCAGTGGGGATTAGAATCAAATGGTCTTGGAGGTCCTTTCCAACCCAAACCATTCTAGGATTGCCACAATAAAATGATTCTGTGATCTGACAAGAGACAGGACAGCCTGTTCTGTCAGTGATAATAAAACTGAGGTTCTGATCATTTATCTGGACAAATGGCAATTGAAATAAGGAGGGGGCTGCTGGAGAGCTTATTGTCGACTAGGAAACACATGTTGGGGTACATTTATGTTTCATTATGGAACCTAAATCTTCACGTAACCATGACTCAAGGCAGTCTGATGAAGATATACTATGGGGGTTTTTTTGTTTGTATTTTGGTTTTTTGTTTTGTTTTTGTGGGTTCGGTTTTTTTTGCTTGTTTGTTGGGGGTTTTTTAGCTTTGGGGTTTTAAATTTTTTTTTAATAATAGAAAGTGTTTGGGTTCTTTTGTGCTTAATACTTATTGTACCAACTATGCTGGTATAGCTTGAGTACCACTTTTTTTTTTTTTTTTTTACAGGTAGTAGAAAGCATAGAAAGCACTGAAACCTGAGTTGATGATCAGTCAGTGCTGGAAACAACAGTTGAGGAGCAAATTGCCCATTATCTAGGCCCAGTAGATCCACTGCTCTTCATAGCTCCTCCTGACACGCCCACAGAGACTGGGCTGTCATGCCTCCAGTGCAAAGGCTTGGAAGCAGAAAAAAACTTTTCTACTCATTCTCTCTTTTTCTTCCGCCTCACATAAACTAACATATCCAGCCACCTAAACCCAGATAAATTGCTTATCTACATTTCCCGTTTTCTGTGTCTTATGATTGAGATGTATGCGTACGCTAAACACTTTCCATTCCTTTAGGGAAATGGACAGAATGGGATAACTTCTCTTCTTTTTACATAAGCAAATTGGATTGACTTGCATGTAAAATAGCTTGAAGCCTTTCTCTAGCTCTCAAATGAAAGCACTGAATTAAGCCTCTGATCTTCGCTCATCACATTAAGTCCTCGCGTTCATCGAAACTGGACCAACCAATTTGTCCTTAATTCAATTATTATTTTTCCCCTAGATCTTTCTACAAGATTCATTACTCCATTTTCACTTTAATATTATTTTTAGTGGGGCCTAATATGAAAGATATTATTCTAAAATTAAAACCTCTGCAGAAAATTTCTTTTCCAGTGCAAGTCTTTCATTGGCAGTGGATTAATTTTTTCCCACTTCAAAAACTCTTCCATTATTCAGGTTTTGGTTTTTTATCTGTACATATGTTAAATGCCATGAAAGTAAAAACCCCGAACAATTGGACCAATAGAAAAAACAGCAGAAGAATTAACAG
Source organism: Brachypodius melanocephalos (assembly GCA_013398615.1). Taxonomy (NCBI): domain Eukaryota; kingdom Metazoa; phylum Chordata; class Aves; order Passeriformes; family Pycnonotidae; genus Brachypodius; species Brachypodius melanocephalos. The sequence continues at coordinate 11,156,113 of VZSR01003803.1, read as the reverse complement.
CTGAAGTAGAGAACAGAAATTATCTGAAATTCCAAATGAATAAAGGTTCAGAGACCCACCCTGAAGTCACAGTATGATTTTCTCATCTATACTCCCATGGCTTATTAATATGGTATTGCCATTACTGGTAACAGGTCACAGAGTGTGTACTGATTTGGCAAGGTTTGTTTAAATTTTTTGACCATCCTGGGGTTTTGTTTTCATTTAATCACAACTGCAATTTTTCTAATAATCAGCCAGTCATGCCTAACTTGTTTTTCTTATCTGTACAGGATGAACTTATATTTGTATATAGATGGTAGAAGCAAGTAGATGCTCCCCATAGAATGAAATATTTATGATTGTGACTTAATAACATGGTGTGGAGAAATTCCAGTCTGTCAGATAGCAGAGACCTGGAAAAATGGGTTTGAAGTTTGCAAACAAGAAATTATAACAGCTGGGGTCCAGGTCTTGCCCTACAGACCCCATGGTTCTAGTGCAATGGGGTCTCTTACCAGTGGTGACCTAAAGAAAGGCAGATGTAGATCAAAAAAGAAAAAACTGTGTTTAGGAATAATGAAGAGTGGAAAGAAGAGAGATTTCTAAAATGCACCATATACAGTAATTTCACATGTAACATGGTATTGTAGACCAACGAAGAAAAAGGAAGTGTATAGGTGAGCTAACAATCACGAAAATTACCCCACCTGGATCCTAGAGCGAGGAAAGAAAAGCCATCACCACTCCTTCTGGTGAAGGACTCTGGGTGCTGACAGCATGCTGAACCTTCTCCACCCACACCAGACTGACACCATCCACCTGTGGTGAGTCAGAAGGGTCCTGGCAGCACAACCATAGCACCAATGAAGAGTGCTGTACCTGGAAATATGTGATAACAACTGCAACCGTATTATTATTGTGACTGAGATTTTTTTTTCTTGTATAATGTATAACTTTTTAAAAAGAAATTTCTATAGTTGTCTTTTTGTTGGAACTTGCAGCCTGTCTCTTCACTAGTTTATATTAAGACAGAACAGCTCATCGGCAAAAACAGGAGACTAGATACAGTGGTCCCCAAAGTCTAATCTAGTTCTCCTTTGTTTAATTTAATATAATGGTATGAAAGGAGTTTTTAAGTGACAATGGTTCATATCACTCAAAGCCTTTTGTGTAGAAAGTGAGCTTTAGTCAGACTCATTTGAATAAATCTCAGTATTATGAGACAAACTGCAGGAAACATAAGCATGGTCTTCCTCAGCTGTAATACCTGCATTTGGGTTGCCACTGTTTAATTATTGCTTTAACACTCTTTTAAACCATTACCATTCCAGAAAAAGACTATAACTGTAATTAACTAACTAATTTGAGTTAGGAACTAACTTTAGTGCACTCCCTTTGGTCCAGACAGAACTTAGTCCACATCTCAGCATGGTTCCAAATATAGAAAAATAAATGAATCCTTGGTACCTGCATCAAAAATCATTCCCTTCCCAATCATACAAAAAGTTTGGCATGCACTTTTTGAGGCCGTATTCAGGATTCAGAATTGTCCTGTTTGCCTGACAGCCATGTAATAATGCGATGGAAGTAGGTGAGATAGCTGGTGGTCAAACTGAGCATGGTTGTCCCAGACAAACTCCATCAGAGTATGTAGTTCTGTCCGCGTTAATGGATCGTTAAGGTTTCTCTTCTACTGTTACTCAGAGAATATCTGGGTACTTGGACAAACTTTCTGTCCCCACAGCAGCTAAACCACACCTCTGGATTTCACTGTAGGCTGTACAGAAATTATAACATGTTTGAGTCCCTGATTTCTCCTAGAGTTGGGCATTTCCAGTTCAGGACATGCTGTCTGCTGTGGGTTGTCAGGAACAGCCTTCCCCTTCAGCAAAGCTTATTTTGCTTTGGTTTCAGGAAAGGAGATCAGAAGCCTCAGGGGACATTTCTGTATATACTTGCTCATTCGCATTTCTTTGTTTCTTTTGTCAGTTTTGCAGCAAAAATGACCTTGGGAAAATGCTTGCATCTTTCCTTGCATGGAGTCAACTTTGTACTTTCACACTGCAGAAATGAAAATAATTTGTGTATGAGAATGGAATAGAACTAGGGACAAAAGTCAGCATGTTTCTAATGAATGAAAATGCATCACAACTACAGCTTTTGTGAAATAATGAGCAGTTTCTTCTAGGATTTCCTTGATTCTACAGGCCAAACAGTACTACCAAAAGAGGAGACTCACCAGTGTGAAGGAGCATGATTTCTTAGAGGGAAGCCCTGTGACATCTGTAGAACATTACATCTGTACTCTGTGTTGCCACTGACACATGCAAATCTTCCCACCTTCTGTCCAACATTTATCTATTTCTTTCTGTCTGACCTTGCCACCTTCCAGCAGCACAGATAGCAGGACTCACTGTGCCTTTTTTCCCCTGGTGTCTATCACAGAAGCTCTGGCTTGTCTATACAGTAGTCATTGTTTAAAATTCCTTGCTACCACTAAAAATAGAAGGAGTAATGTATTATTTATAAAAGGTTAGAATCTTGAATAGTAGCAGTATTTCATTTTGGCCAGCCACTGAACTAAACACTTCATGCCCTGACAAGTTACAAGGTGGAGACACAGGCATTCAAGTATGAGGAAAAAGACTCTGAATATTTGTTGGACCACTACATAAACAACAAGTCTGGTGGGGTTTTCTTCACTGCTGTTCAGATATGGAGATATATTTTTAATAGAATAAATTCATCACATGAATTACTCTCCCTCCTGGACCACTGTGTTATGAATGTGCCAGGCAGGTCTGCTAAAGAACTAAATGACTATTTCTTTATGCTGATGAGTATAACCAGGGCAGAGGGGTCAGCATGTAGTGCCTAGGAGGTGGCATGTGACACCTAGAAAGTGGGCATTGCAGGACCTGTGCTTCTCTGAGTGTGCAGTGCAGCCCTAGGGCTCTGCTCAGAGGCACGCCTCTAGCTTTGCGTATCACATTCTAGGTCAAATTTGCTCCTGTCTTTTATGGGTCATGATATTATCTCACACATTCACTGATATCAAGGGCAGACTTCCAGAAGAAATGGGGTTTTTTTAACAACCACCAACCTTTTGGCTTTGCATTCTCTTTTACTCCCATCTAAAAAGAAATCTGAATTTTCCAGTCCTCAGCCTTTCTGGTAAATTCCTAAAAGCCTGCTTTTTTCTGCCTAGCATAGGTGCTTCTGAAAGGATCCAGCTCTTCAGCTAGAATAAGTCAGTAGCTTATTAGAAGATGACTCTCCTTTGATTGTCCTTTTCCCTTTCCCTGCATTTGTCCTGTAGAGAAACTGAAAGGACTGTGGAAATTGCCCTGTCGTCTCCAGTTGCCAAATCCAGCAGAAACTTGTAGAAACGAAACTCTAAAGCAATGAAAACTTACCGTGTTTTGAAACAGAAAGCTCCTTGTTGGCTTGGAGAGGAGAAAAAGAGAAAAAAAAAGATCTTCCAGGTTTCCAGCTCACAGATATTTTTGGGTGAGATGGAGCTAAAAGCAAGGGTCAGAAATAGATGTGTGTCTAATCCAAGGGCAGAGCCTGGTGATTTACACCACAACTTAAACTTTTAAGTCATCCAGGAGCAGTTATCATTTATATGCTGGTGGTAGATAAACCTTTTCTTCTTTCTCATCTGTTCTTCTCTTGACACTGAGAAGTTTCTCATATAGACATCTGTCAACTAAAGCTGTATTGTAAAGCTACGCTGAACCAAGATCATAGGAGGCAGACGGTTTCCATGGCAACTCCAAAGCAAATTTTAGAGCAACTTCTCCCCACTCTGGTACATTGCAGTATGACACTCATCACCTGCTGGCTGGAACACTATTCGTGGCCACTTGAACTGACTAGGTGTGATCAGAAATAAAAATAAAGGTGATCCAAACTGGCTTCAGTCAACAATCTCATGCACAGTGGTATCCCAGTCATAACCCCAAAGCTCAGCTCATCTCCAGGTTTCTGGTGTTCCCTGATGAAGCAGTTCCCAGACTCAAGGAATGACAAACCTCTCTGCCATGTCCTTGGTCGCATCTGTCATGGAAGAAGTTTCTGACCAGGATTTTGTGTTTGTTCATCCAGTTTCTGAAAGTCAAAATGAATTTAAAGGCAGCATGAATTTTATCCACTTCTGTCCATATGTCATGGTTAAAACATTAAAGCAAGCTTATCTCACAGCTTTACAGGAAAGATGTCAAGTCAAGGGATATGATCAAACCTTTGTCTGCACCTTTACAGGTAAAATGAAAGAATCATCTGGACTTTGAGGAGATTTAATGAAGCCTGGGAGTCCAAAAGTCCCTGTAAAATCTGGAGATAAAATATGCTGTGTCTTTTTTTTTGTTTGCTTGTAGGAAAAATTTGGGAGCATAACCACTGCACAAGTTTAAATTGACATGCCTGCAGGCGCTTTAGCAAACCCAGCTTCTCAGACATGGATTAGTACAACAGCATAGAATTATACTTGTCATGATTCTTGATAAGGTCAATAAATTCTGTATACATAAAAGGCACAAGCTATCCTTGCCAATATAAATGAAACCAACAAAGAATTATTTGTATGGACATTCCCTGCACGGTGTTGCATTTGGTATTGATAAAATGTCTTCTGAAGCCAGGAAATCCTTAGGAAAGACACTTGTAAAGGACTAAGATCTTTCCTTCTTAAAAGTGTACAGCTAAGCATAATCAGAAACATCTATTTTAGTTAAAAATTTTAATTAACAAGAATTAACTATGTATAATATAATTTATGCAACAAATGTAATAATATTTAAATACGATTTATTCCTTCCATTTTTACTTGATTAAAAACTGTAAACCTGTGTAGTGTCAAGATTTCTTGTTTACATTGGAGAGTGGAATAATCTGTATTATCTAGAATAGGAAATGGAGCTCATAGATTAAGATCTGCTTTGTCTCTGTGCATAAAATAATCTTGTAATGGGCTCTCACTGTTGAAAAGAACATTTATGAATTCTGTAAAATATTAACACAGACTTTTTTTGGTGCTTTTTTCTCAGGATTTCACTTTTTGTGTTAAACAGAACTTGACAGAATTGCATTGGAGAAAATGAGCGTACAGTGCTGCCAGGTCTGGGGTACTGAGCTAAGCTAAATATGTGTTGTGAGGTGCTGAAGATAAGATTTTTTTCCCTTTCAAAGTATAAACAAACATTGCTGGAAACCTTGGGTACTGTGTGCCAGCACCTGGGTTTTTAAGTGCCATATCCAAATGTGCACACATGTGTCTCTGAAATTTTAATTAATCCACTCCACCTAAGCTTATTCTCACTCAGCAGATTCAGAGAACAAAAGGCAAAGCTGTGAAGAAGATTTGAATTTGACCCTTAAGTCTAATGCGACATCCAGAGCTCTCTGCTCTTTTCTTTGTTCTATACAGTGAGGCAAATACATACAAATAGCTCTCACAGTCTCTGTTATCTTGATGCTATTGGTGGAGTGAGATAAAATATTAGCTCTGAACTAACTCTTCAGAGGGAAAATGTCTATACTAGACACTCCTGTTGTATTACATTTTGTAGGAAAATTAATTTTATTATTCTTTTCTGTAAAGGAAAATACTACATTGGAATGCAGACATGAACCAGTATGTGTTTTGTAAGGACATTAGAAAATTACTATTGAATAGAGAAGAGGTAAGTTGAGGTAAAGAAGAAATTTTATATGGAGTATATTAAGTAGTTGAAAGTTGTTGCTTGAAAGAGAAGATAAAGAAAAGTTGGGTGGGGGAAAGGTCTAATTTGATAAAGATCAGCCGTTCCTTTATTACAAATCAAGTGGTTGGACAGGACACATATAATTCTCTGGCTACATGTGGTAGTCTTTATTCAAGGATTTATACCCTGATCTTCTCTAGGATAACAGCCCCCTTATCTTACTTGGCTCAATTAGTTTTCTTCACTCCTGGCATTTCACTTCTCTAACATACAATTTATATCAAAACACATCTGACGCTCTTTTGGACTGATTTACAGCAGTGTAATTTACAGCATTTATGAATATTGACCTTACAGTTGACAATATAACAACCATTATTTCTGTTGCCAGCAAAGACTGAACAGGCATGTCCAGAGAAGAGCACAAACCTCTGCAAGAAGATAATTCCCTGGGATAGGTCTGCAGCAGGTTGGTCCTGTCTGTGGAAGAGTCACACATCCCACAGGGATGGTTAGGTCACATTGGGCTAAGAGATTGCACTGCACTATGAAAGCCTTCAAGGACTCCTTGGGGGGTGCAATTTATTTAGGGTGAGCTGCCTGTTCTCACTGACATCAGAGCAGCACCAATAACATCAGCAGTGTTTGAATCCCTCCAGCAGGCTGGCATGGAACTGCTGCTGGTGCTTAACAACAAGACAAATGCCTACTTGCAAAATGTGGATAATGGCTACTGACAATATATTCACACTTCCTTGATACTTGATTGGTATCCCATCAAGTTGACTGTAGTGAAATGTTAATATGCTGGTGTCAGTGGGATGTGTACACATGTCCTCAAGAGGCTGTGTCTTTCTGACAGTGTGTCTAAAGGCTGTGTGTGTCCCACTGTGGTGGTGCACCCAGTCAAACACACAGGATGCTGTGTACCAGTGCACCTCTGCTACCTTTCTGCCTGGTAGGGCATATCAAAGCCTCCCAGTGACATGAAAGGTGGCTGTCATCAAAGCACACAGTCACAGAGAGATGGGGATTGCTCCATGCCCTTTCAGACTTGAGTTAGCCATTAGAGAACTGAGCCTGACAATGCCTAAGTGACAAAACCAGGATAAGTCTCTGTAGGCAATCTATTCCCCTTGGTTTTAAAGTTTTCTTCCCCTCCCTTCCAAGAACAGCACTCCTTCAAGCTCTTTTAGGATTCTGGAAGTTGTCAAATGCCAAACTGAGACTAGAAAGTAGTGCAGCATAATGGCAACCCTTTGGAGAAGCAAACAGACTTGAGGAGCCAAAGTCTCTGCTTCCAAGGCAGTTTCACCTGGACTAGCTGGATCTTGTCTAGCCCTCTGAGTTCAGGGCTCACTACTGGCCAGAGCACCACAGTGGGGTCCTCTTCTGGTTTAGCTTCATCCAGAAGAGCACATTTATGTTCTGTGAGGTCACCACATGAAGCTATTTGCTTCCAGACCACACTCTTGATCCAAACTAAAATGCACTTGAAGTTAGACAGTATTTCAGAGTCCTGCTTGGGGTAGCCTAGAAGAAAACGAACACCTTTCTGAGACAATCAGATCACTTTGAAGCATTTCTGGTGAGACAGTTAAATGTGAGTTGTATCTAACATCATCAGAAACATATGTCAGCTGTGACTGAAAGCTAGGAGAAATTTAGACAATGGTGAGAAATAGTAATTCCTCTTTTGCCCTTCTTTTCCAGGGAAATATTACTCACCATCAATAATCTGTGCAGCTATCTAGTCAGAGTAATATTCTTCAAGAAAATAGAGTGTGTTCTCAATTTTTTATTTTTTCAATTTTTCAACTTTCATAGCCAATGCAAACTTGAGAAATAAAGGAAATCTTGTGAATAAACTCAAAAGCTGTAATAAGTCAGATGCCAGAAAGCTGAATGTTAATAAACTGCCTGAGGTCTAAGTAAACACCAGGAAAATACTGCAACTCCCTATAATGAGGAAGAATTAATAAAATGGTCATTCCCTGCAGGGGAGTCTTTACTAGGGCAAATAAGGCACTGCACCTTTCAGGAGGTTGGTAGGATGCTCCTGATCCAGGGGCCATCAGATGTTCTTAAAAGGAACGTTCCTTTTGTTCTTGTGGTTATCAAGGTGCCATAACTACTCCCACCTCTGGGAGGATATATCTGTTGTGCTTTTTTGAATGCTGGGGTCAGAAGAGGTGTTGGTTTGGAGGTGAGGAAGAAAGGGATCCAGTGACAGACAGGGAAGATATGTTAAGAAGAATTTACCCTCTTCTGCTTTGTTGATCTTTTGGCTGTTGCAGTAGGTTGACCCAGGCTGGAGGATGCCTGGTACTCACCAACCTGCTCTATCACTCACCTCCTCAGCTAGATGGTTTGGGAGAAAATAATCTGAAAAACCACTTCATGGGTCAAGATAAAGGCAGTGTAATAAAGCAAAAGCTAAGTCTCTGTGCCGAAGAAGAGGGGGAAAAAAGGTTTATTCTTTATTCCCTAGCATGTGATGTCCAGTCACTTCCCTGGAACTGGAGCTTCAGTACACATAGGGGCTCCAGGGGACAAATAGCATAACAGCAAGCCCTCCCCCCCCACTCCTCTTTTCTCCTTGCTTTTATTGCTGAACAGATGTCATACTCTATAGAATGTCCCTTCAGTCTATTTTGGTCGGCGTTCCCAACCATGCCCCCTCCCAAGACCCTGACCCTCCCAAGTCTGCTGGTAAGGAAGGATGCTGTAGAGAGAGCCCTGGTGCTGTGCCAGGACTGCTCAGCAGCAGCCAGAACATTGGTGTGTTATCAACACCTTGCTGGCCACCAATGCACAGCACAGCACTATGGGGGGCTGCTTTGGGGAAAATATAATCCACATCAGCCAGAACAGTACAGATGTATATAGGTACAGAAAGACTGATCAGTGTCCAACTTTTCTGAATTAGCATCTGCCATCTTTCCTGTTTCCATCTGCACTCAGGTTTCAACTGCAGTTCGTGTCACATTGCTGTTTCAGGTAGTCTGTTGTTCTCCATGGCCTTAAATACTCATAGTAATTTAATAGATTCAGTTGACTTGACACGATCCTTGCTGTGCAGTCCATTTTCATACAGGGCTTGTGATATTGCTTCCATTGCAGCTGAGCCATTAGCTGTGGGAGAAATTAAATCTAACATATTTAATCCATTGCCATCATCTGATGTAGGCAATGCTATTTCTTTCACATCCACTGTCACAAGCCTGAAATACTCTCTGATTCCTTTGCTAGCTGGAGCTACTGCCAAAGTAATGGAAGTAATGAAAAAATGTGATAAGGCTTTCAATAAACTACATCTTATGTATGGGGAATATAAGGCATGTCAGCAAGCACGGAATTACAGAAAATAAGTCTTATTGAGCAAACTGTTTACCTATTTTTTTGCTGCATTTTCAGTTTTAGTTGGTAAAACCTGAGCAAATATAGCAAACTCACTTGAGTAAGTGTTGACAAAATGCAAGATTTTAAAAATGCTTATTATCAGGAACCAGGCATTAAATGTTGAGAAATATAAATGAGAAAGTGCCAAAGGATGGAAGTTTATGAAAAATGAAACGTTTTTAGTTGAATGGAGGTTTTCTTCCAGAGAACGTGTGCAAGGCTAAAGATAAAATTTTCATGATAATAAGAATTTTTACCAATAAGAAGTAAATGTGCATTATGCATAAAATCTCATACGGCACAAAGTAATGAGAAAAGCTCAGTCAGGGGTGGACTATGGAAAGCAAAGGATCTGAAAAGGCTAACACTCCGTAATGGAAAAGCCTAGCACAATGGGATGGGTAGGGGTGGAGGGAAGCCCTTCAAACAGAACTGGTTAGAGAGAAAATTTCCTGTTGGCATGAAATCTGCTGGAAGGAAAACACTATAGTACATAAGCATTCCAGGAAGCTTCAGGCATGAGCTGACAGCAACTGGAAGCTGTTTCCAGACACACTGATAAAAAGTTTATTGGGAATAATCATTATGGATGTTCAAGAGGAAAATCCTGCCTAACCTACATGATAGCAACCTATAATGAGACAACTGGCTTATTGATGAAGGGAGAACAGGGGAAATTGTTTATCTTGACTTCAGCTTTTGACACTTTTCTAACCACTTCATCGAAGGGCTAGAGAAGTACACCCTAGATTAGTGAACAGTGAGGTGGACTGAAAAACAGAGCTGCCAGGTTCAAAGGGTTGTAGTCCCTTTTACTGGTCAGTGGGAATTTCATTGGACTGCCTTGACTTCTCAAACATGGATGATGGCTTATCCACTCCATTCATCAGTTCCCTCAGCAGCCCATGGATACCTCTCACCAGGTCCCATGGACCCTTGCCGTTCAAGTTCCCTGATTTTTTCTCACAAGTGGTGTTGGCCATACACTGCTATCTTTGCATATGATGCATGCCTCTGTGGCTGAGTGCACCTAGCAGTGGAGGTACTGTGTCTAGTTAGGGTGTTCATACTTTATATTTTAGAAGGCAGAATGAGTGTGAGGGACACTCATGCCCAGAAGGACGTGATGAGCTGTATGTGACTGCATGTCTTTGTTTTCCCATGCTCCATCAAAGGACTGTACCTGCAGGAGATATGCCAGATGTCCTCAAGGTCAGAACAATATGTGGACACTAGTCATATACAGATTTACACCATACAGATGGCTTCAGTACCTGGATGTCTCTGAGCTGTCAGTAGGAGGCATCCCAGCCAACTTCTGTCACTCTTCCTCCTTCCCACGAACCCAAGGAGATGTTTCACAGTTAGGAACAGGCTGTGGGACAGCAAGCTCTGTCTTTTCCTGCTGATACAGCGTTTTGCAAAAAGAGGTTCAGTGAAGATACTCCATAATTTCCAATTATCTTACTCCACAGTGTTCCCTAGAGGCCAAACCTGCTTAGTTTATGCTGCCAGAGCGCTAGAAGGATGTTCCCATGAAATATCCTTTCCTCTTGCCTGCAATTTTCACACAAAATCTTGGATGATGCCAGAGATTAAAGAAACTGAGAAACCACCCTGTTGAGGTTTATAATCAAAAATGTATAATACTGAAATGATTTATCC
>VZSR01003803.1:11115051-11145256 GCA_013398615.1 Brachypodius melanocephalos | reverse complement strand
AAAAGCAGCTTAATATTGGTTTGATGTTTTTCCCCCTTTTAAGCTAAATGGATACCTGGCTGTTGAGCCAGGCTAAATACAGTTTGGGGAAATTCAGTGACAAAAGATAATGTGTCAGATCAAAAAAAGACAGTCATTCCTTGCCCTTCTGTTTTTCCAGACATTCCCTCCTTTTTTTATGGAGGAGGAAAGAATGTGGCATAAGAACAGTTCTGTGGATTGTATATTGCACTGGAACATGGGACAGCAGGGAGTCCTTAGGAAGTAAAAGTAGAGTTGTTAATTTGTTTTCTAACTGATTTTGAATTGTACTGAGGTTTGTAGCAACTCTGTTACAACACTTACAAGAAAATATATGCACCTGAATTGGTATTCATAAGCTTGAGTGGCAACTTCCAATTAATTGGCAACTTCCATTTAATACTTCCATGTTGTCCATATAAGACTGGTTCCACGTGAATTTTAATGGAATGATACCAACTCCTTAATCACAGGAACACTTTAAACTACCATTAAGTCTGTGGTATAAAGTAGTAAGTGGAAAAATTGCATCCAGATTCTGAAACTGTCAATCCTGTATTGACTCAGTGCATTTTACAAGGCTGATGCAATCCCAGCTGACCAGACATAGCTTTGTGCACCTGATTTCAAGCCCTTATGGTCCAGAGGAAATGGCCCTGCTCTCCTGGTGTGAGGAACTTCTTTGAATTACCAACCTTTCCAGGGGTTAACCTGGTAGATTGTGTGAGCATGGGGGTGATCTGAGTAGATCTCACCAATCTATTAGATCAGGACAGGATATTTGCAATTAGTGATTCTTTTCATTCCATGTGCACAGCAAGTAATAGGCTATTGCTTTCAAATAAATACCCAATCTTAGTCTCTCTCCCATTCACAGCATTCACACAGGATTAATCTTATACAAAAGGGTCAAAGGTCTTTATCTTCTTTGGTAGATTCCCTGGCAACACAGATTATGGATGGTTTTCATCAACTCTTCTAAAAATTTAGTAATTTAAATTTTAATGTTTACCCTGTTTTGGTGCTTGAAATAAACTAGTACATGCCAGTCCACAAGAAAAAAAATATTCCCAGAAAAGCAGCTTCTCTCCAAGAAGCTGGGAAGCCAAAAATTACCTGGAGCTCTCTGGAGAAATTAACAAAAAGATCTGTAGATTTGGCTGAACGGTTAATCTGTGAAGAGTTCTTTTTAAAGTGCCTTAAGTAATCTCTGTCTTCTTGTGAATTCTTTTGAAAGTTCTTAAATAATTTTTTTCTAGTTATTAAGCCAGCACCAGAAATAGCATAATGCTATTAGTTTTAGTAAACCATTTCCTAATTTTCTTGTGAAGGACCATAATTTGGATACACTGCTTCCTGATTATATAAAAATAGGCTTTATATCAGTTTACCAATCATTGTACAGTGGAGATCAGTGATGTCAAGAAATCTTTTTCTGCTTGAAATATGCTTTGTCTCTTGATGAATAAATTTTACTATATCTTACATGCTTTGGAAAATAATATCTTCACTGGTAAGATGGAAAAGAACATAGAAAAGTGCTTCTCTGTGCTTCTGTACCTGAATCATTATTTTCCTGTTGAAAAAAAAAAAAGGAGTTCGTCCACAATAATCACAGAGTTACCAAAAGGATGACTTCATATGTTTTTAAAGAATAAATGGCTTTGAGTGTGACAAAGATATTTTTCTGTGTCTCCCTGGACAGAGACAGATGGGATTTTCTGTAGAAGCTCAGCCCTTCTCCAGGTCACCAAAAGGAAAGCAGAAGAGATGCTTTTGTGAAGCTTTAAGCATGGTTTTCTGAAGGACTGGGACAGCCCATTGGACAGCTGGGGCCTAGCAAAGTGTGAGATCTCTGACTTCCTCCAGCATTATATGCAATTGCCAGACTGGTAATTGTACCAATCAATGAATGTATCAATCCTACCCTGATTCTATCCTCTACATACACTGAGCTGCAATTTGCTGATGATAGTCTCCATGGGGTGACTACAGGGAAAGTTCCAACTCCTTGTGAATTCTGGGAGCTGTATCTGATCCTTGTATGCTAAACAATAAATTGATATCAATATGATAATCAAATACTCTATGGTATGCTCCCACAGGGAAAGCAGAGTGTCTGTGTCTTTCTCTTTCAGAGTGCAGTAGACTATAAAATCAGATCCCAGACTTAGACCTTTTGTTCATAACTATATAAAGGTTCTTCAGCCTTGTTGATAGACTCTTAGATTACATTAAACACAAGGATGGAAGATTCTTAGATCTTTTAGGGATGGAGACAAGTCAGAACGACTTCTAGAAGAGAAACTAGTCCAAGAAACTACTCTGCTAGTTTATTCTGCCCAGCGTCTGAAGTAGACCATCATAAGTTGTTCAAGCCCACACTTTACTTAAACACAGAAAAGAAAAAAAATCATAATCCCTGAAAGAGACTCTTAAGGACATGGAATAGTCATGGGGTAGTAGTGTGCAGTCACAGATTGAATTCTGTGGAGATAGACAAAAATAGAAAGAGAAGTGAAATCACCAAGACTGGTGACTGAGAGCAGACAAAATTCAACCTTGGCAAAGGATATGTCTTTGGATTGTCCAAACTGAAAAATTCATGCACATTACAAGGCTTTGGATGGACTGATAAGTCATAGCTATAAATATGTATATATTTATATGCAAGTACATATATATGCATTTGCACACAGATATATTTTAACTTCCTATCCATCACTGCATTCTGCAGTCTTCATAATGTGATTGCCCTATCCAAAAATTAGTCTTAATTCTGAATACCATCTTGTTACTGTTTCTCATTCCTATAAAGCTCTTCATCCTTCTAGTAGGGAGAAGTCTTAACTGTAATTAATTCTACCCCTAATACCAGGTCATGAGGGGAACATGAAAGTCTTCCAAAGCTGAACATGCATACTTTTCTAATTTTCTGCAGGTTTAATAAATAAGTACCATACAAGAATTGTATAATTTTTTTGGTAATTTTCCAATTCCATTAGCAGAAAACAAAATTATTTTTATAAATTTGGTTTTATCTTTCATAGGATTGCAATGCCCATTAACACAAAAATACAATGAACTACATATTATCTATCTTCCTTGATATATCTCTCATGAAGACACTGGAGCTACATGAGGAACCATTTTGTCTTCTATCTTCTTTGAAATACATTTAAACTTTCCTGTCCTGTCCTGTCCTGTCCTGTCCTGTCCTGTCCTGTCCTGTCCTGTCCTCTCCTCTCCTCTCCTCTCCTCTCCTCTCCTCTCCTCTCCTCTCCTCTCCTCTCCTCTCCTTTCTCACAAAATGAACAGTCTATTCTACTCACAAATGTGAAAACAACCATAGTTTATACGGTGCAGGGAAATTGCAATATGATTGTGTCAGATGTTTGAGATGAGAAGAAATCAGGAAGATGTTGAAGGGTCTTTTTGTCCCGGACCTAAATAACAGACTTAGGAAAGGAAGTGTTAAGTGGATTGTATAAAAGAAGTACTTCAGAAATTTCCCTTGGAAGACAGATGCTGTAGCCCTAATATGGGTCAATTTTGGTAATCCTTTCTCTTTTCCTGTTTTCTGAGGTCACTCACCATCTGCTTGAACTATTTGGCTGTGTGGCTTTACAAATCAGCTCATTTCTCAGCTCAGGGGAAAAAGTATCTTTGGAAGTTACCAGAGCAACCAGCTCTGAATTACAGAACAATGTCTAGGCAAGAGAGATAGTCTTTATTCATATTCTTTCTATTTTTAGAAAACATTGTGTCTGGTAAACCATGGATCTATTTTCTCTCAATAATTATGTGAAATTATAAATTAATTTTAACTACCATGAAAAAAATAAAGACAAGTAGACCATTGGCATAAAAAAAAGCAGCGTGAAGTATTCCAAACATACACTGTGTGGAAGGGGTAGGACTGCAATTTGCATTAATTAAACAGATATCTATGGCTGCCTTGTCAGCTAGTCTTGCTTCCCCCTCTTTTGGCTGACATTGTCAATATATTGCTCTTTCCACCTCCATACTTCTTCCCAGCTCATCATTTTTGCCCTGCAGCACCCCCCACCATTACACCCCTACCCTTTCCCCCTGTCCCAGGTGTTTCCTGGTCCCTCCACCACCTCAGGATTCTTACTCAAGTTCCAGCTACTTGTCTATTCCTTTTCTCACTTATCCTCCCCATTTCCAACATGGTAAATCTTCCCACAGCAGAAAATTTAACTTTTACCCTTTTTCCGTCTATCCTATTCCCTTGAGTTGCCTTTGCCCCAAGCCTATTTGTATCTGTACTGACAATTAAAATCCAATTTTCCAGACAATTTTTTCATTTCATTTCTTCCTAATATCTCTTTCCATTCACGATCCCAGCACCCCTTGTCCTGTACTTTTCTTTCCATTTTCATTATCCCTACTCTGCCAATGACAGTCTAGTCTCTTTCCTCCTCCCAGCCTTTTTAAAAATTCCCGATGGTCTAAAAAAGGAGGCATCTTTCCTCTAAGCAACAGTTTCAGCAAGAAGGGATGGCTGAAGATGTGTAGTCCTTTAAAACACAGAAGAAAGGAAAAGAGAGAAAGGAAACAAACCAACAAGATTTTGGAAAGACGTTCCCTATGTATGTGTATATTTATACAGCTTTGAATATATTTCTGTAAAAAAGAAAAATGTGTCTTAAAATAGAGCAAAGTTTATAA
This sequence comes from Brachypodius melanocephalos, assembly GCA_013398615.1. Classification (NCBI taxonomy): domain Eukaryota; kingdom Metazoa; phylum Chordata; class Aves; order Passeriformes; family Pycnonotidae; genus Brachypodius; species Brachypodius melanocephalos. The sequence goes on along the minus strand of VZSR01003803.1, from coordinate 11,140,540 downwards.
GTTAGGGATATGAAAAAGTCTGGCAAACAACTAATCATGTCTAAGCCTGGCCATTACAAATTGTCATCTTTTCCCAAAGCAGCAATTTGCTGTCTTGTGGTCCTAAAGTCATAGGCAGTAAATGTGAGAAGACAGGTTAACCAAGCACTGTTTGCTCTATCTAAAATATGTGTGAAGTTTTATATTGTTTGTCATGTTAAATGTTCTTTCTTTTTCAGTGCATAAGTGTGAAAAACTGAAGCAAATTATCGGTAGTATAACAATAGAGTTCTTTTGCCACCTGGCACCAAGCTAAACAGCAGCATTTGTCATGCATCTAAATAATTCCCCAGTTTAGGCAGTGAACACATTAAAATGTCCAGCTAAACTACAGAAGAATAGCATTAAATATTAGAAATGTGTAAACTTGAGCAGAAAATAGTTTCAGTGCCATCTATATTATTTTGCTATTTCTCTTGGCTAGTATTTTTAAATGATGAGTTCTGAACTTTCCTTTTTCCACCCCATCCAGGCACAATAAAAGGTCATGAAGGCAAATATATTGTGCATGTTTTTGAAAATCCTAGTGAAACATCTTAGAGGAGAAGAGGCAAAAATAGCAGAGCAATACACATGAAAATTATATTGGGGGCTGCTAGGAAAACTGGTCTTGACAGGATCATAGGAAAATCTGGGTTCAAAGGGATCTGGCTATTTTGTGGTGCACCCCCCTGGTCAGAATTGTCTTTAGATGAAGATGAGGTTGTTCAAGGCAACATTAAAAAGACATTGTAATCCTTGGATCTTTCGGCACAGTTTCAAAAGCAGTGATATTTGTCAGTGCTTCAAGAAGACATGGATTTCAGTGCCTCTGTGTGACAAAAAAAGGAAAATCCTGGTGTAAAGGAAGGTGTTGGGTGGGATTTGAGAGATACAGCCTCAGTGTCTACACACTGGGAGAAACCCAGAGAAAAATGCTTCCTTCTGATCTGTGTGAGGGCATGTACAGACACAGGGCTGGGGCAGGCTAGACAAAGGCTGCTTGACACCATGAAGGAGCCAATTGAAGTTTCTAACAGACCATGCTTCCTCTGGACATCCATCTCGTATTTTGAAGGTAGTCAGACCCAATGTTTAAGGAACAGGAATGACTGACGTGGCTGTGCAAAGCACAGTTTCAGCTCTTTGCTGTGGAAGACACAGTAAATGAGAACCAGCTTATTTAATCTAAAATTTGGCTGCTGCATGTGGCACAGCTTGGCTGCCAAAAGGAGAAGAGAGAAAGAACCTCAAAGTCAGATTCCTCAGAGGGAAACAATTTGTCCTCTGTCCTTTCTCAAGAGGTATCTCACTCTAGAAGCCAAATTCAGCATGCTGTGGATCTCTGAATCCCCATAAAAATCCCCACACGTGGTGAATGAGCTTTCTATAACTCTTCAGTCTTGGTTAGAGCGATCTCTGTGATGAGGGAGCAGCCTGGTCCATGCATGCCACAACACATGGCAACAAGTAATAAAATGACAAGGATGTTTAGTCAGCAAACCATGCACAAGACCTTGTCACAACAGTGTCTTCTATGAACGCCAGGTGATATTTTGATGAAGAGACGTGATGATGTGGTATGATCTACCACAACGTGAGGGCAGGCTGGGCTGCAGGGACAAACCCCACAGCAGTCAACCCCACTCTCGCAGCAGAACTCACCACCCTGCTGAGCCTGGGTTTGCACCACCCCAGCTCTCTGCACTGAAATCTGATTTTACCCCCTTCTCACCCGCAGTGGTTTTCTCTGAGAGAAGAGCTGGTCATTCTTTTACATTTGATTTTCTTATTCACAGATATATTTCCTTTAATTTCTTGCTTTTTTCACTTCTAGAGGAATAGTGACTACTTACTGTCTCCTCATTGTGTTTTGCTTTCTGAATTGTGTGGATTGTCTGCTTATGATTGGTGACTGGCATTTTTAAAAGATGAGACAAGTGCATGAAAAAGAGTGACTTACTTCCAGCCCTCTCTCAGTGTGACTGTTAAACTTCATTAAATATTTAGTAGTTATGTAAGTAATTACAAATGAAATTGTTTGCCACCTAACCACTTAGAAAAAAAAATATTATTACACCATGAAAAACTATGTATAGAACTCAGTATCTCAATTAAGAGGTCCTTAGAACAGCTACATTTTTTTCTGATTTCCTCTAAATATTTTTTCTAAAAATCTGAAGTATGCATTTCTAAAATTACATCATCATCTTTCTTTCATGTATGTCCATACAGCAGGTGTCCTTTTAATTGCAATGTCATATTTTGACAAGCAATTTCATGGAAGGCATATTTTATAAGTTCTTTTTGCAAACAAGTGATATAAAACAATGTTCTATAGTTTGGCTGAGTGTTAGAAATGCTTTGTCAAAATACTCCTTCAGCCAAATTTGAGGTTTTATTTTAAGGTGACACTGAAATATTTAAGCAAACAAGTAGGCCACTGTTCTAAGGAATGCATCTACTCATCGGCAGAGCATCGCTAATTATCCCTGATTTATTCATTGCACTTATTTATCAGCTAGCTCTATTGAATTTCCTAGCAGGATGCCATTTTATCTTAAAGGCAGATGTGAGTTATAGCAACCCTTAATTTATTAGTCTTTTACAATCCAAAAGCCCTATTTGTTTTTGGTGAAACAAAGCTGTAACCCTGCTAAACTTTGCAGTTCTATTGGCTTTCACTGGATGCCTTGTGTCTTCAATGAGATGTTATTGTTAACCTTATTAATGAATCAGGCCAACCTACAGCTTGGAATAGTCATCTCGAATTTGAAGGGATGACTTTTTTATTTCACTTCTGCAAATAAAAATTACTACAACACTAAAAAGTATTGTTTGTTGCTTTGCAGGTAAAAGTGCTCTGCTAAAGTCTTTGTCAGTTGATAGGTATTCAGAAGTTTAAAATGCTTTGTGTGTGTGTGTGTGTGTGTTCTGAGGAGAAGTATCTATAAGAATTTTATCCAAATATCTTGATTTATTTTAAGCTACATCAAAAAAACAACTTGTAATGAGTAGCTTAAGAAAATATGGTTCTCACTCAATCTCCTCTAAAATATCCTTGGGAATTCCAAGGGCCAGAAAAACAGATTAAAAATTCCTTTACAGATCATATGAGCTATTGCTTATTAAACCACAGATTAATTACTTCTTTGTTGATAAATTACTTCTGACACATGTAATTAAAGCAGAAGATTCAATCATTGACTTCAATCACTGTGAAAGTATACTTAAAAGGAGCAAATTGTGATGCACAAAGGATAATAGCCTAATGGTACACTGCTTTTATATATAACTAGATATAGATATATAAAAATATCTTTTGCAGGAAAATGTTTATAAAAATGTAGTTGTATATATATGATTTTCATACTTCTAAAATCTTAAATCACTGGAACAACATGAAAGGCAGAAATGCTTGAAAATGTTTCTAAAAACCAGCTTTAGATGGATAACTGTTTATGTGGTGTGGTACATATATGCAGCACACATCTCTGATGTTCCTTAGGTGCAAACGAGCTGGTGTCTGACATTGCTAATTATTGCACAGTCATGGACAGAAAGGCAACCTGTGACTCAGAGGAAAGGTTTGTGACATTGATAACTGCATCACTGTGTGACTGCCTCTCACTGCAAGGAGAAAAATACTGCACTCACCTCAGAGACAGGCCAGTGCCACTTAGCCTGGCTAAATGCCTGCTAATGAAAAAACATGCAGTGATTTTCAGTGACCTGACTGTCTTGCAGCACCTCATGCACTGACTGATCCTGGTGACAGGGTTCAGCTTTGCAGTGGCTGGTAAGAAGCAGCTCTGTGTCTTTTTCCAGCCCAGGTTTCAAATGTGTTGGAACATTTCTCTAGTTCAGTTTCATCTGAATGCTGTGTCATTGGCTATACCAGGCTCCATAGCTATCCCTTGTTTAGGAGCAGGGGCCAGGTAGACCATTACCCTGACTGTTCCCTCTGGGATTTGCATAAGGAAAGAGTGGCAGCCTCCTGTCTTGCTTGCTTTTTCTGTCTTGTAGATGTCATGTTGAAATCCTCCCTGAGGAACAGAGCCTGACACAGGGAAACTTCTCCAAGTTGTTCATGGAAAAGCTTCATCCACTTCATTCTTTACCTGGGGGACTCCATAAATGACTTCCAACAGATTGTCTGCAGTGTTTCTTTGCCTTCTGTTGTGGAATCTCACGCTGTCAGCAGGGAAAGGAGGACATAAATTTTTCTCCTTTGTTAATGTCTGATACAGAGAAAGGGAGATAATTCTGAAGGATTAGTGGTCAGGGCTGATAAATATTTATTCTGTGATAGTTTTGTGGTATTTCAGTGCTGTTTCCCTATTAACTTAGCAATAGCATATATATAAAGGGAACATAAGAAAGATGGGGACAGATCTTCTAGCAGGCCCTGTTGCAACGGGACAGAGGGCAATGGTTTTAAACTGAAGGACGGTCAATTTAGAGTGGATTTAAGGAGAAGTTTGGGGGTTTATTTTTGGCGGGTTTTTTTTGGGTTTTTTTTTTTTTTTTGGTTTTGTTTTTTTTTTTTTGTTTTTTTTGTTTTGTTTTTTTTTTTTGTTTTTTTTTACAACAAGGGTTGTGGAACCCTGGAACAGTTGCCAAGACAGTTGTTAAGATGCTCCATCTCTGGAAATAGTCAAGGTCATGTTGGATAGGGCTCTGGATAACCTGATCTAGTTGAAGATCTGCTCATGGCAGGAAGGTTAGACTAGATGACCTTTAAAGGTCCCTCCTAACGCAAACTATTTTTTAATTCTATGATTCTATGCTGAAGTGGAAGGTTCTGATTGTCATGATGTTTTGAAGTCTAAACCTATCTCTAAAAATGTCTGGAGTAAGATAACATTTTTGGAAAGGATAAACGAGTTTGGGCATTAAGGGCAGGATAATCCATTTGGGAAGTTGATGAGAAAGCTGTTAAAACATCTTCTGTGGGCTGAGACACAGAAGAAGCTGGAAAAAAAACTGAATTGTTAGTGCTCAGGTTTTGTGCTGAGAACTGGAAAATCAGTGTAGGGAACAACTGGCAGTGAGGTCAGGTCAGCCAGGAGCTGTAGTGTGAGTGTCTGGTGGAAGGAGGTCAGACTGGAGGGTTCACAGCAGCTTGCTTGAGTCCTTGCTGCTCTCCAGCAGCCCCAGAGCTACATTCTGCTGCAGGAGGAAAAAAAGCAATTGCTCAATTAATAATCTCTGTTGTCAATGAAATGAATGCATTTTATGACAGATGCCCAACTCTATGACGGATGCCTAACTTTTAAAAGCCAAAATTAGGTGAAATGAATGCCACCCATAAAGGTGAAGTATTTGTAAACGACCACAGAGAAAACAGGAAATAAAAAGCAGCACATTAATCTAACATAGACTGCAATGTAGAGGGTGACTGGGGAGAATACAGCTCTGGCTTCATTTACGGAAATGCAATTGCATCCACTTACACAAAAATGATTATAGCTCCCACTGTCCTAGATTAAACAACCCCCAGGTCTCATTTACCTAATGTGCCCAAAGTTCAGATTCACCCAGCCTTTCTTGACATTTGAATAGCAATTTGAAGCTTCAATTCTTTCTGTCCTTCTTCATTCATAGTTGCTAAATTCTAATTACATTTTTTATGTAAGCAGCAGGCCAGTGACTGTCTTCTGTAAAGGATTTTTCCTTTCATTTTTTGGGGGTTTGTAGTGGTGATTGGTGTTTTTTGTTTGTTTGTTTTTAGTTTGGCTTAGTTTGGGGGGTTTGTTGTGTTGGGTTTTTTGTTTGTTTGTTTGTTTTCTTAAAGGGGGAGTAAAAAGATCTCAAAAAAGCTTAAGACATCTCAATAAAGATATCAGAAGAAGGATGTGTTGCTTGTATCTACCTCTCAGCCTTGCTCATCAGACATTTTATTCAGGTAGTATGTATACCTGTTGCTTCTCAAACAGTTTGGAAGTGACGCATATAATTATTTTCTGGGGAGAAATAAAAAAATACTTAATATACTATAGGTATTCTTACTAACAGATTTTTGTAGGGTAAATAACCAGCACCTGGCAGGATGTGTAAGAAAACCCCATTACAACAATTCACTTTCATTTTGGGACTTCCTAGAAAAGTGATTCACACAAAATACATTTCATTCTTACATTTTCCAGCATTTCAGTAGAATGCTATGGAATAAGGTACATGGATTGGGGAACCAACGAGGAGCAGAAATTACTTTAAAAATCCACCTTTATCCTTAATTTTTCTTCATTATTTGTTAGTGAAGACTAGTGGAATGATGACACTGAGTCAGAGAAAAGATCCTTTTAGCCTTGCCCTGTTTGTCAAACAGTGGAGGATGATGGGATCATGATAACTCAGGCTCGGAGGAACCTCAGGAGGTCCCTGGTCCAACCTCCTCCTTGCAGCAGGTTCAGGTCTGGGGCAGTCCAAAATGCTCAGAACTTCTCCTAGCCAGTGCTTGCAAACCTCCAAGGACAAAGACTGCAAAACCTGTGCCTTTGCCTGACTGTCTCCTCATGGGAAAAAATTCTCCTTATGTTGAGGGTGAGCATCTCCTGCTTCAGTCACTGCTGTTGTTCCTTGTGCTCCCACCCTGCACGGCTGTGATGAGCCCAGCTACATAACCTTCATCATCTCCACACAGGCACTGGTGCATGATGTTAAGTTCTCCCCAAATCCATAACTCCAAGCTGTGAAAGTCCAGCTCCTCAAGCCTTTCCTCAGAGAGATACTGCTCCAGCTGCACCTTCATGTCTCAATAAGTAAAAAAAAAAAAGGAAGACCTGAAGAAAAAACCACTACTTTTCCCCCTAGCTTTTGTTGCAGTGTGTATCTATTTTTCTTTTGATTATCTTGCCTATCCAGTTTCTTTTCCATATAGTTACCCACCTAACTTGGCTGTGGTGTCCGAACATGAACAGTGGAACACTGTGAGAGTTGTTTCAGGAAATCTTGCCAAGTTGATGTGAAGGGTATCCCTGCTCTCTCCTCGTTCAGGAACCCAGCCATGTTACTGTGGAGGACAATCAGGTTGGTCTGACATGATTTATCCTGGCAAACACATGCTCTTTCAGTCACTTTCCTCTCCTCTCTGTTGTCAGAAATGTGCTTCAGGGGGATAGAAACTTGTGCTCAGGGAAAAACGCAGAGCAGGCGAATGCAGGAAGTCATAACTACCCTCGTATGCATTCCCAGATTTCAGCACACTTCAGGACAGAGGCTTACTGAGTCAAAACTGGTATCCTTGTATTAGAGAACATTAAAGTGCATTATCTCACAATACCTCTAATTCCAATCTAATTTAACAGGTAGCATCTCCAACAACCTATGAAAGTGTCACATTTTAATTCATGCTCTGTGAAGATGTAGATGCCTCAGCTTTGGGGTTCAAAGACTTCTAATCATCAGTCTGCTCTTTACATTCAATGGAGAGAAGCAGGTTCCAAAGTAGGAGGAACAGGCAAGTTTGCTTTGGTTTTGTTGGTTTTTTTTGGTTTTGTTTTTTTTTTTTTCAACAGACATTTATTTTAAAGTGCTTGCTTGAAAAAGTAAATTAAACTCTCATTTCTTTTTTAGATTGAGGCCACATAGGATCAAAGACTTGTATAGAATGAAAAAGTTGTTCCCTCCTCTGCCTAGTCATCTTTGTCTGGATTTATCAACATACCCAGAATATCATAACAATTTTTAATTTTGTTTTTTTTTTTTAAATTTAATTTTCAATTACTTCAACTTTAGATAATGTTTGCCCAGGGAGAGGTCGGGGAGTTGGAAGTGCAGATGGAAAGTCTGGCTAAGCATGATAAATGCAGTTACTGAGCAGGTTCCATGGGATCCTCAAACTCCTGTTATCCAACACTGTTAGATAACAACTCTCCCTCTCCTAACTGGGATGCATCTGCTTTGTTGTAGGATTCTTTCCAAGGATTTTACAAATAGTATATGCAACCTGCTGAATTCAGCTCCTGTCATTCAAGATGAGATCTCTAATTTGGTCATAACCACCTGATGACAATTATTAGTGTTATCTGCCCGTGGGTTGAGACACAGAATTTCACTTGAGACCACACCAGCTTCAGCCACACACCCTCAGACTTCAGAGCATTAACCACAGCCAGAGCCTGTGTGTACTTTACAATAACTTCTTGAATAACCTTTGATTTATACACAGCTGTCAACTTCATTTTTCCAGCTGTAGGAAGGTACAACATACTGAAGTCTGAGTAATTTTTAATATCTTAAGGGACATAGAAGTACTCTAATGTATTCATTTTTTTAATACTTATCTTTGATTTTATCTAGGCCCAGTGCTTTGAAATTTGCATGGAAGCTAACATATCACCTCTTCACTGTTCACCTTTGTTCCATAAATATTTCTAGAAATGGTCAAGCTGCTCTAGCTGTTAGGAACTCATGGCTGAAAATGTATTTGTGATTAAAAGTGCTTTGTTCCTCAAAAGGCTGTCTTGGAAGGCAGCAAATGCCAAATATTTGTGCTTCGTGGAAAAAAAAATGATTATTTTGACAGCTGTCAAAAATGTTTATATGGACATCAGATTATCACGTCTGTTCAGGCAGAGCTGTGTGTATGTATGTCTGTAACATGGTTGTATTTCATACATATAAAGGATAGTTAAGCACATTTGTTTCAAAAAGAATCCTTCTTTGTATAAAAAGAGGTTATGTGCATATGAATGAGGGTTTTAAAATATATATATATAAATAGAAAACATCCTGCTGCTGTTTTATTAGGAAAATCAGCAGCTAGTCTTGAAGTGTCTTATCTGAAATATTTGGATTTCAGGTTGCACTTGCAAGCACAAGGTTTTAATTTATAATTTTAGAATGCAGCCAGCAATAATAGAATTTAAGGAAAAGATTGCAATTTTTTATAGATATTAGAGATAAATATTTACGACAGCAGCTAGAAAATGCAATTACTATGTCATACGTAGTTGGTTTATTTGATATAAGAATCAAAAAGATAATATACTTCAGGGAAGCTGAATGCAATGTAAACCAACTACACCTATTCAAAGAAACATTAATTAATCTTGTGGCTGATGTGCCAAATAAGTGGCATCTTAAGGAGATCAGTGGCTGTAACTCAGTACACTTCAGCAACACAAAATATTTGTACTTAAGCACTGTATTTTCTTGTGAATTTTAAATATGAATAACCTACAGGCAATTGCAAAAAATGTTTGTGACAGGGATGTTATACTTGAATAAAACTTGTGAAAAATTCCAATATGACAATGCTATTGCTGCAGAAACTGTAAACTCTTAACCACAGAACAGTGAAAGAAGATTACATTATAATTCACCTTGGGTAGTGAGTTGAATGAAGATTCTATCCTGCTTTGAGAGAAGGGAATAATAAAATTGCAGCTGACTTCCTTGGGGACAGGATGGGGTCCTGCCAGGCTTAGGATGATAAATCAAAATAATATATCAGCAGCAGATGGTTGCAACAGATGATTGAATAAGCACAACGTTTAATTTTTATGAAATAACTTTTTTTTAACATACAACTTGTCAAGAAATTAAATCTGACTCAGATGAATTCTAAAATCTGCTATATTTTCATCGTGGTATGTAGGGGGCAATTTTACTTGCCAAAATAATCTCTATAGCAATAATATTATAAAACGGTAACATAATGTATACATTCATTCAAATTCAGGAAAAAAAATGTGTGTAATATAAGAAGAATACAACAGAAATAAGGAGAGAAAGAACAACCACAGAGTAGGAAGAGTTTTTAAATATTAGCCACTTTCCCTCCAGACCTTTTTACTCATACTACAAGGGCATTTAGATATCTATTCCCTGTGAAACTGGGGGAGTCTGGTTTCTAAAAATGGTGAAGCACCAACACACATACCTCTGTGGATAGGTCTCCTGCACACAGCTGATAGGGTGTTCTATATAAAACACAGCACTGAAACAGAATGCATGTTTTGACTCATCCTGTCAACACACATTATAGATGGCGAGAGTTGCACGCATCCCTACGGCTACTGCACACACAGCTGGGATTCCCCCGCCACAGAGAAGTGAGAAGCACTCTGAGCACACTGGAAGGGAGCTGGGTCTGTCCTCTAGGCGTACCACAAATGCTCATTCAGTGGACAAATGGTCTGTGCATCTACAGCTTCCTACCAGCCATCCAACAGCTTCAGCCAGGTGTTCCTCAGCTGTTCTGGATGGGCTGCAGGTACTCAGCCCCTTGAGGATGTCAGGAGCTTCCCCTCCCTTCTGAGCAAGCCTAATAGTTTTGTTAATACACATCTGTCATTTGCCATAATCACAGAATCGTAGAAAGGTTTGCATTGGAAGGGACCTTAATTATCACTCCAGTTCCAATGCTCCCCTCCATGGGCAAGGACAACTTCCACTAGACCAGGCTGCTCAAAATCTCATAAAACCTGGCCTTGGGCACTTCCAGGGATAGGCCATCCATGGCTTCTCTGGGCAACCTCCTCCAGTGTCTCACTACCCCCACGGTAAAGAATTTCTTCCTGATGACTTCTTCCATAATGCCTACTTAGGCTTGCATAGGAGCTGTGTTTATACTGTGAATAAAATAACAAGACATTGCCCGTCCTCACAGAGCTGACACTGCACAGCCAGCTGGGGAGGCCTCGCTGGGTGCATCTCAGGGACTTTGAAAACAAATATGCACTGTGGGCATCCCACTCCTGCCAACGCTCAGATTTCTGAAATATCAATATTCACTGATTTGTTTGGGGTTGGGGGGGTGTGTGGAATCATTTTGCTCAAGCCAAAATCATGCCATGGAAAGTGATAAATATTTAACAGCACACATGGTCATGCAATGTGCTTGAGACCAAGCCCAGACTCCCTTCAGTTTACTTATAAAGACATAGCAAAGTTGCTGTAAATCTGTTCAAGTATGTTAGAAAAGGAAGGAGATTTAGTCATGGACACAAGTTAATCTAGAAAAATCACATTAGCTAGGAAAGATTTTTTTTCAATGTTAAATTCATTTAACACCAGGACTCCAAGGACACATTGTAAATTAGAACAAAAAAGAACAGATTTATAATATCTTCCCTAAGTAAAGCAAGCCAGACACCAAAAGTTTATTATTGGAGCAGATTTACGCACAATAATGTGGTGTCTGAGAATTGCATACTCAGTGCACTCATGGCTGAAAGAAGACATTAACCAAATTTAGTGCAAGAGTGAGCTATGCCTTCTAACAGGCAGTATAATAAATTATTGGGACAATGCATCAGCTGCAGTGGGATGGTTTTTGTTACTGGAACACTTCAAAGCAGTACAAGAGAGCTTTTTAGCAGCAAGGCCTCAGTCGAGGGCTCTAAGATGAATATAAGTGTTGCTGGATAAAATCTTGAGTCATGTAAAAGATCAGAATTTTACTGGTGGATACAAGGCCACCCCAACAAGGAGGGGCAGGTCCATCTGGGTGCATACTCCAGGATCAGTTCTTCCTCACTAGAATGTCCCAGGTGAACAGATGACCAGTGATGAATTTGCTGCCCATGATTATGTGCCTTTTTTTAGGTTTTTGACAGACAGCAGCCATTCTTCCATGATTTATGAACATTTTGATTTTAAGAAATGCTCTTCCAGCTGAAGTATCTGATATACGAAATCCTGGAAAATATATTGCAGATTTTTCAAAATGCTCAGGAGACTGCAGCAGGTCTGAGCATTAAAGACGCCGTGGTTTTCCCTGCCTCCAGGCTCTAGGCAGTGGTCATGCCTCAGTTTGCTGGTAGCTGAATTGAAGCAGTCACTGATCTAGGGACCGCTGTTCAACCAGATGTTTTCAATGTCCTGTGGGATCTTCAGGGAGAAAAATGGACTATAATCAACAACTATTATAAATAGCAATGGACCCAAAGAGGCTCACAGACTCTGCACAGTATGTTCAGCATTCACGGAAATCTGTCTCTGCAATTGCTATGAGAACAGCAGAAGTCCAAGAGTGGTCCACCTTCCTTATAGCTCTTTTAAGAGTCCAAGTGTCCTGAAAAGTGATGGGAATCTTTCCAGTTGCTTCACAGAAATCTGGATGGGGTTGAGATAGGGTAGAAGAGGAATCTATCCATTTTTCCTACTTAGTTTCATCCTGTGAAAGGTATTTGCCAGGAAGGGATAAACCATCTGAACAGTTTTCCATCTCAATTTCAAGTAAACAGAGCTAACATAGTTACAGAGAAACTATGCAATTACCACGTGCAGCATTCCAAGAAAGAATGGAAAGTTAAAAACCTAAGTTAAAGGAAATATTCCTGTGACACATATGAAGACCAATTTTGTTTAAAAGGGCCGTGCACTTTGGATGGAAGAGCAAAAGCTTAAACTCCATCCTCACTACCAGCTAGTCACAGTACAAAGTCTTTAATGTTGACTGGTACTCCTTTGGGAGCTGTTATGACTTCAATATTCCCTTGATAAATTAATTTCTCCAAGATGTTCCCAGGGCTTTTGTACATTCTGCTTGTGGCTGCACTGATAACAAAGTCACATTCCTCAGCTCTAAAAATCCAAGAAATACATTGTGTTGTTTTGTGAGATTTGTCTGGTGTGCACTGGAGAGCCAAGAAAGAGGACATGACATGACCTTTAGCATATAAGCTTCTGCTTCTGAGGACATCTTTTCATTTGTCTGTTGGAGAAGCCCACAGCTCCCTTCAGAAAGTGTCTGCACAACCCACACCACAGGAATGACCACTTTGACAACACATGGGAAAGAGGCATCTGAAGGACAGAATACTGTGACCAGTGCTACTGGGTGTTTAAATGGATCCTAGCTGCGTGAAATTCACCTCAGTAAAATACAGATACCTTATTCTAGCAGGATAGTCTACAAACACAGCCCCCAGCCTGCTTAGGTGCCTAAGACATCACTGCTGCCTCTTTCCTCTAAAATTCTTCTGTGCAAACTCCTGCTCCTCTGCTGGTCTGAGATTTTGTTGTGTTTGCTTTATCTATGATTGCCCATAGATCACATATATGAGGATGGCAGGTGGATGTTTCTGTCCTCCTCAAAGGAAAATCTCCGACCACTCTCACCTCTTGTTTCTTCCTAGTGCAAATGCTTGGTTGAAGTTTGATCCAATCTGAAGCCCCTCATGATGGAGTTTGTTCCCTCTGTAACTTCCCAGGGCACTGAACCTGTCCTTGCCAGTCCGCACACGGCTAGGAGCCTTCCTCTGTTTCCAAGTCTCCTGTCTCCAACCTCCTCCACCTTTGTCATCCATTCCTGAACCATTACAGCTTCTGGCCATCCCTCCTTTGGTGTGATGCAGGTTCAGTCTCTTGCCTCTCTAGGGTCTCTGTACAGATCCTGTTAATCCTCTTGGATGAGGTAAACCTGCTCAGCTCCTCTGGCAGCTGCTTCAGGAGGCAAGTCAGCTCCTCAACCACAGCCTGTTTCTAGCAGGTAGGACACCATTACTCCCAGCCTCAGAAGCACCAGACACTCCCTATGGCCCAGGTCTTGGGTGGCCACATCCTCCCTCTGAAGATGCCTAATTCTCCAGAAATAGTTTATCCAATTTATGAACTGGACTATGTTCACTGTTTTTCAGCAGCCCCTTGCTTTCCCAAGTAGTTTTTGGGATACTTCTACACCCATTTTGCACAAGGTGCTGGATCTGTCGATTTGAAAACTATGTTCCTGAAGATGTGACTCCTCAAGAAATTCAGCAAAGGGAAATGATGAGAACTGCACCTGAGGAGGAATAATGTCAGGCATCAGAGTGGGCTGAAACACTTGTATGTCACTTATATAAGTTGAAGGAGTACTTTCTATTTAAAAAACAAACAAACAAACAAACTAACTAACTAACTAACTAACTAACTAACAAAAAAACAACCAAAAAACCAAAACCTGAAAGTAAACCCCCAACAAAACAAAACATATTGAATAAAGGCAGTTGCAATACTATAATCATAGTGGATTGGATGGTCTGAAAAAATCCCCAAATGTCACATCAACATTCCTGATGATATTAAGCCCCAAAAAGATGTTCTCATGATAGTTACTGTGCCACAGATAACAAAGTGAGTCATAAACTTGAAATACATCCAGAAATGAATGGGGAGAGGCAGGACAATGTCCAAATGAAAAATTAGGATAAGGGTTAGTTTTCTCCCATAAGCTCATTAAATTGGATCTTTTGGCTGCAGTCGTATGATAGCAACTTGACAACAGGGAAAGGGAGAGTTTCAGTACATTTATGCCCAGTATTGGCCTTAGCTTGTTAGATACCTGGAGAAAGTGAAACCAGGTCCCAGTTTTACAATGTATTTCATCTCCTAATTTAACCTCTCTGAAAATATTTTCCAGTTCACTGTTGTGATCAACAAATGGGGGTTTCTTGGGTTTTTTTCTGGGTTTGTTCCAAAGGATAGCAAACATTGCTGAATGTGGAGTTATCTCCTGGAGAACCCTCTGCAAACTTTCTCTGAATCTGATTCTTTCAACCCCAATACAATGGTTTGGTTTCTAACCCACAGTAAGGAGCGAGTAGGCAAACAAATGGCTTTTACCCTCTCTCAGGGTAAATGGAGACCTAAAAGGTCATTTTGCAGTGACTCTAAAAGGTGGCAATCAAATCTAAATATCCCCCTCTATTATTCTTACCAAAGCTGTATTTCATTCTAATGGGGTCCAGAACAATGAAACAAATTTATGCAAAATTTTACTTGTATTGCAGGAACAAAAAGGGCAATGATAAATATAGTTACAGAGCACTGTAGAGTTTGGCCCTTGGTTCCTATTACTGACCTTTCACATGTAATGGAAATTGTCATGTTCCCATCACCAAGTAGAGTTTTTATCTGAGCAAAAATTATAGCAGTTTTGTATTTGTTTAATGGCTAATGTTAAGTATTCAGGCTCTTTTCTCTTTGTATCTGTCTATTAATTGCATCATTAATTGGCCTATAGATTCTTGCATTTCCTCTCTTTCCACTTTTGGAAGAAACCGGTTATTCTCTTTGACCTGAAATCCTCTAGCATTTCATCAGTACCCTTCTCGTTCTCTGTCAAGTGATCATCTCCAATTACAGCCCTGATTGCAGATTTTCAAAGGTCACAAAAAGAAGGACCATTCTAGGGTAGAAAGACCAGCTGGCCAGCTCACCAAAATGGGGGGATAATACCTTCCCAAACAACCTACAAACATCACGAGGCAACCTATTAAATTAATCATATTTAAAATTTTATGGTGCAGTCTTATATTTCAGTGGAATTGTGCCTGAAATATACTGAGTGACAGGCAGCTTAGTCTCTGCGAATCACTCCTGTTTATGTACTTGAAGGTGCCAAACACAATCCTGCATTCCCCATTAGATCCTGTCTGCCTACCATGGTAAAAGAACCATAACTTTATGATGATGTTCTAATTTCATAGTAATGGTAAAAAAGCATAATTCTTGCCCAGAAGCACTTGGAATCATCCATTACTTCTTCAAAGTTGCTTTTATTTTAGATAAAGATAGTAATGCTGAGTGATTTCAGAAGTCTGATTTCTCCACTCCTGTTGTTCTAGTTATATATACCTAGTGACATTCAAGACTACCATCAAATGTTTATGAGATTCCATCTTCAGGAAGACAGTGATGAATTATAAACATCATCTAATTTGACTTCACAGGCAGGAATGTCTCAGGTGCTAGAATTAGTGTCAAAGTCTAGACAGCTCCAGATTTCATGGGCGCCTCCAAACAGAGGAAGAAACCAATTTGTTGGTTAGCATCTTATATGCTCAGGTTTCCCAGAAGCAAAAATAATTTTGAACATTGGCAGAACGTTCATTTCGTGATCTTGGCATAAGGAAAGTATTTCAGGGTAAAATACTTGGGCCTCTGTTGACAGCTAACAACAGCAGAGCCACAAATCAGCCATGCTGGGGTTCAGCTCATTTAGCCTTGAGTGCCTGCAATGGACATGTTGGCATGTGTCACAAGACTATAAGCTTTTTGCACGTGTCATAGGGAGGAGGTTACACTTCAAGCACATGGGCTTTTTCCTACTCTCTTTCTGGGATTTACTCAGAGGCAATAAATTCGGCTTGTTTTTTCCCTGACCTGATCACTGGCACTCTGGCAAGAAACACTGGAACTGGGTAACATGTGTTGGCAGCCCTAGGAGAAGAGAGTGGGATATCTACTCTAAAAGAGGCAACTCCAATGAGATCTTGGGTCCAGCTGTTAAAATTATTTTTGCGAAACAGCAGAGATGTGGCAGCTAAAGTACTAAAACACAGATAAGAACTCAGGAAGCTAACAGTAATTTCTTCTACTGAAGAGGCAAAACATGAAAAATACAACTTTTATTTTCAGATTATCTTGAAAGGACAGAACTCCAATGCATTTCTACCAACTGTTAAAAACTACTGACAAATCTGCAAAAAAGGATCTGAAGATCATTCAGTGTAAATATCTGCATATACAGGGAGATGAGTGATGTTTCTAATACTTCTAAAAATTATTTTATATTTTTGTCTACTATTTAGAAGTGCTTAAGGCCTTTAGAGAAAAGAAAACCTTGTAGTTGTCCTTGCACATTTAATAAAATCATGTGTTGCCTTATTGTCATATTTCACGCTGTCTCTCCCTATCAGTTTCCTACCAGTCACTACTTCCTCTTCTTTCCATAAATGCAAAAAAGAATTTCAGGTACTGCAGTAGTAATTAAGTCACATGTAATTAAGACAGAAGGTTGGTGCTCATGCTCACATTCTACCCCTATTCACTTTACTGGTGCAGCTGCAACACCACTGCCACAACTCCTGGAGAAAACAAGCAGTACAAGAGAACAGTTCATCAGCTTGCTCAGCCAACCTCCTGGAGGTACCTGTGCTTTTCCTAGAGCAGCATTTTCTGACTAAGATATCCAACTTACAGATGCTGGAGTGGAAGCAGAAGAAAGGCTGTCTCCCTTTCCAGTGGTCCAACCTGAGCACAGCTGTTGGTACTAGGCAAACAAATGCAGTGGGAGCTATACCATAGATATTTAATTGCCAATAGTCCTGAATTAGGGACACAAGACATGAAAGGCATTCTTGCAAATAATTTTCAGTGAGCTTCAATTCTAGAATTTTCATTAATCCAGATTGCAAGGAAAATTTTAGATAAGCATGTTGTCATTGTTTGCTGGCAGACACATAGTGCCAGTAAGTGCATAGTAGATAACATCAAATAACAGAATGACAATCAACACACAAATGCAAAAAACAGAGAATGTGATGGGGATTTTTTTACAATAGGTTGAAAACAAGAACAATATAAAAAAAATCTAATAACAAACACTGCTTTCACTGACTATGACATGTGGAGTAGCCTGGGCAAATGTGGTTCTAATGCCTGATAGAAGTGCCATTTATTAACATTGTGTTGAAAGAAAGTATTTTCCCTACAAAACCTTCCAAGGGCTGTTCAATGTATAGATAGATTCATCAACCTCCACTAAATAAATTGCCTAATTATGACAAGAACTGTTTACTGACCCTTAAAAGCTACGCATTTCATTATCTCACCTTTCAGGCAAGCAGCTCAGAGGGCAGCAGAAGCTGTGTAGTTACAAATATTGGAAAGAGACTGGAGTAACCAGGCAGAGACAGGGCTAAAAAACTTCTAAATGATATTGGAAGAGTGGGCAGCAGAGGTTGTGATAGAGGTCATCTCAGAGAGAACCCATAGCAGAGCAAGATGAAGGAATGAGCAGCCCCTGCAAGTCTAGATAAAAAGTTGGAAAGATGTTTCTCCTTCACTGGTTGACTGGAAAATAACTCAGAGAGTGTTGGCGTTGTGTACACTCCATCAATGAGTATTTTCTCATTTTCCTCTCTCTTCCTGCTTTTCTACCCTACATGAAGCTATGTGGAAAATAACCCAGAGTGTTGGTGTTGTGTGTAAAAACGTGTAAGAACTGGTGTAATGATTAGCTGTCTCACTGACATTGCTGCTTCATGAAGAGATGAGAGAGCTCCAGGAAAATGACTACTGGGGTTTGGGTTTGTGAACAGGAACACAATTTAGTGGAGCCCTTGGAACACCAAACTGGGAACAGCTACTCTTGCAGTGCAATTGTCATTAAGGCTCATGAAATTTTTAGCTGTAATTTGACTTGAAAGCAGATTTGGAGGTGGAAACTGTGTTAATCCTCTTTTTTCATTCAAAATTAGATGTCATTTGGATTTTGCACCAAACCTGAGATGGTTCTCTGGTGCAACGCTTGCTGCATTCTAGTTTTTAAATGTTCACAGAGTTTGGCAGTACTTCTTAAAACTTTAGTACTTGATATAAGAGTAAGAAATTGATATGAAAAATATTTTAATTGTTTATTTTAAGCTTAATCTTAGTTTTTTAACCTTGCACTGCAGAACCCAGGAATGACCTCTATGGCTTCCTTTTTAGATCACAAAAATGTACAAGAACTGATGTTTGGTCCAGAAGATGAATTTGTTCATGCTTGTCTTGGAACATTTAGACAATAACCACAAGAGAATATCCCCATATTTAGTCCATGATTAGGACCTCAAAAGGAAAGATAGCCTCTGAATGCCACAAAACACAGGGAAATGTGACAGCGTGGCAGCTGCCATGCTCCCTGTTGGAATGCTTGATGATGTGCAAATCCAGTCCCACAATGTACATAGTACACAGTAAAGGAGGATTGTAAATGCTAGAAGAAAAATGTCACTGTGTCACTTTCAGAGTAATTTATAGGAAGCAAAGCTGATTTCTCTAAAATGTGGAGTCAGAGAATCTGGATGGTTACTCTTCATTTTCTGTGTGCCCCTTTTTTCCTCCAAAGGAACAACAACAACAACAAAAAAACCCCTCTTCTGCCTACATAATTGGAGAGGATAAGTTTGATAATAACTTTATTTGTTTGATAATGACAATAGAATGAGTTTGCTAACTTAAATAGCCCTACAAGTTTCTAGTTTCTCAAAGCACGACCCTCTGAGGGTAAAAGAAAGCTGTTTCCAAAAAAGAAACAAAGTACTTAAAAGTAACTTAGTATTTCTTCTTTCTGTTTCAAAGGCAGCATTTTTATAAAACCATGGAATGGACCCTGTGCAAGGATGAAATAATCCCATAAAATTATTTCTGGAAGTGGTGTGATTTTTTGATACAGGATTCGTGGGTTCAGCTTAAAGAGGATGGAACAAAAATGTTCAGAGACTGAATAAAAATGCTGGGGACAAACCGAAACTCACTGATGTAATTTTCCCGTTTGGGAAACTCAAAGAGTATATAAATAATTGAACATTGTATTCAACTTCTGTCTACATTAGTTTTAAACTTGCATCTGTTATCCTTGAATGGCTAAGACTTATTTTTTACCAGTGAAAAGAAAGCTGAAAACCTGGCACATAACACAAGTATGCCAGCAGCTGCTACTTGTATGAAAACACAATCAGTTTTGAAACAAAAATAAACCCCAAAAACTTCACAGATCACGTTATAGCTGGCTTTCAGATAAGAGCTCAGGACTGAAGGTGTTGTCATCTTCTTGGACAGGGTTTATGAGGCCTGACACAGATACAGTCCACATACTCAGGTTGCTGCTAGCTTTGAAAAATCACACCATTTTTGGTGTTCTTTCAGCCCTTATCTGCATGTCCTCTACAAGGTCCAAAATTTACTATATTTTCTGAATTACCAGTTTTTCTGTCCCATCTTTGGTTACTTGTCCTGTGCTAATGAATACTGGGGATGCTGAATCAAACCCCCTGAGGGGAAAGGCACAGCTCTGCTTCCACCTCTCCTGATGTGGATACTGCAAGGACAGGGAAGAGTCAATCACCACTTTCCACAGGAGAGGAAGAGGAAGAAAAATTAATCAAATGCTCTAGGACAACTGTACTGTGCATTTTCTCCTCTCACTTGAAGGTTGTCACATTAGTCTGCTCAGAACTGCAGAGAAACAGAGAAGACAAAATACACTGCAGCAGTTAACTTAGACTGGGTTTGCCATTAATAAAATCTCACTTTTATTCCATGGGCTGAAAATTCCACACTATGGCCTGTCTGAAAGCCAGCATTATGTTGACACCTATGGTGTGGATGGGCAAATGTTGCAAACACAGAAGACACACGCAACTGAAAACCAGATCATATACACAGACTTACATGAAATTTGTGGGGACCAGACTGATGACTAAGGAGGTCACAGAGCTGAGCTATTTCCACGCTGAGTTGGAGTAAAAGACATCTTTAGTTCTCCTTCACAACAGCCCAAAGAGCTGGAGTGTCTTCATCTTTGAAGAGAAGCTATTGCCTTGAGAACTCTTTGGGGGTTGATTATCCCAGTTCAAGAATTTATTGTGGAAATAAGACTGAGATCTAAGGGAAGACCTGGGGTTTTTCTCATTGAAAGAAGACTTTGCAAGTCGGGGATGGCTTCATACAGGGCAATGCTTACTGACGAGCCAGGAGAAGCTATTCACAAACCCCTGTGTACATTGATTCATGTCCGTGTCCCCAAGCCTCTACAGAGCTCTTCTTTAGCCTTGGGAGGACATGAGAGGCAAGATGTTGTGAATGAGTGGTTTAGGTCACTTTAAAAAATCCACTGGTGAGGTATCAGCAAAAGCAGGTTTAATGCAAATTTGGGGAAGTTCAATGGCAAGGTTCACTCTACAGCTTGCTCTATAAATAGAGCACACAAAGAGAAACCAGATTAAAAGCAGTGTACAATGGTTTATGTGGAGACCAGGCACAAAAAGGGTAAGGAAAGATAAGAGTAAGGGAGGCCCTCCCATTAAGTCACAAGGTTTAGAATAGACCTCTCTGCCAAACTTAGTCTCAGACTGGATCACCAGTTTAGGTCTAAAGGATTCAGCAACACTAAATCATAACAATATCCAATCCACACCACAACAGCAGCACTTAATCAATTGACTAATCTAACACTCGCAAAATGATTCCACAGAATTTTCTATAAGCCTAACAGTAATTTAACCATAAATCTAACTTAACCATAAGCTTAACACAATGTTTAATATTTAATTATGAATCTCAAAATCCATCATTCCTGATGTGCATGCACACAGACAAAGAGGCATGTGCAAAGGTATACCTATGAAAAATTCCCCTTGAGTTCAGTGAAATTCTCATGTTGGAAGCCTTTTCATCTTCTCAATGGGCAGAATTGATCCTCAGGAAGTGGGGACTTGGGCTCAGGCTTCATCACCAGCTTTCAGCAGCAGTCATCTGCAGATGGCAAGCTGGAGATTTGGTGAACTCTGTGAGGAGTCCACTCAGAGCGTGGTGCCCACAGTGGTTCAGGAGACGTTAAAGGGTCTCACTCAACACTGCTCTTTGTAGGGTCTCAAGATGCTGGGCTTTAATCATCAGTACATTTCCATCCTGGCCACAATCTGGGTCAGTAATTACTGGGATTTTCCCCAAAAATCTCAATAACAAAATTATCTTACTCAATCTGTTGTTCAGACAGAAAAATAAGGTCTCAAGTCTGCTTATTAGAAAAGAAGCTCATTAAGCAACAGAAGTTCTTGGAGCAGTGTTTCTAACAAGCTCGAAGGGAGATAATTGCCCAGTTTTCATCAACTAAAGAAAGCTAAGTCCTAAAGAGCATTCCTGAGAACATAATGTGGTTGGGAGGGAGGAAGTAGGAGGTGGGAGATGTCAGATGTGGTGATGGGGGATGCAACACCCCATGAGGCTGTAGAAGTTATATTGTATTTCAGCTGCTGATTTAGGCAAAGTGAGATTTTTGACAGGAAAGAGTTTTGCTTAAGTTCCTTATTAAAAACTTCCAAAAACATATGTGATGGGAAGAAAGTTGATATTGTCCAAACTCTTTATGTAAAAATGTAAAAAGCATAGCTTTTTTTACTTGAGGGAATTATGAGAAGCCCATTCATATTTGGAAGTCATTTATATGCCTTAGGAAAAAGACTCCTGGCTTTTGGTTCTCCTCACTCAGCACTCTGGCAATAGCATGGGATTCAGTCATCAGAGACTGAACCATTTAAAGTGAACTCAAATTAGCCAAGTCATGAGACTGGACCTTTTTTTTTTTTTTTTTTTTTTCCTGGAAAAGGATAACAAAACTGACCAGAGGGAAGAAGGAGATAACAGCGTTTTCTAACCTTGGGTACTGCGGTTCTTCCTTAGACATAGTACATCCAACAAAGCACAAACAGGCAGTTGCAGAGATTTTCATCTGTGCAGACAATAGTAGAGTAACTCCATGGCTGGGCAGACAACTAGAAAGGCATCAGAAGACATCAGCTCAGTTTTATATCTACAGAATATTTTCTGAGAAACAAAAAAAAAGATGATTTATAAAACATCCTTAGCTGTAAGTCATTTGGGTTTGTTTGTTTTTGGTTTTTTTTTTTTTTTTGGAGGTAGTATTTTGTTTTGTTTTTTTCTTTTCCCACATATTTTGTTTGCAAAATGTAACTAGATCCTGAATTTTCTAATCTTCCAACTACAGCTGTTCTGAATAGAAACTCATTTTCATTAAATAAGGAAAATAAAAACAATGGATTTTGGAGTGGAAATTCAAAAGTCCTTTATATATAATATATATATATGTATATATGTATATATGTCTTCATACATAAACTCTGTGACAATATACAGAGTAATATTAGACTGACATTCCAATTCTCATTGAATTTTGGGAAGTATTTTAAGGATTCCAAAGAAATTGGTGCACCTCTACCTCCCCCGTGCAATAGAGAGAAATAAGGAACAAATAGGGATAAAACTACATATACTGTGCTGGTGAGAGACAGCAAATATTCCCTGATTGTTTGTGGAAAATTGAGGAAACATTCCTTTAACTCTGAATTGAGTTTCTAGCGAGAAAAATTTCTGGAAAGAAAAAGGTTCCTTCAAAGGGTTACATGAGGCAAGAGGCTTTATTGGGACCATGGCTGCACCTCTGGAGAGCAGCATTTCAGCTGTGATTTATTAGACAAGCTGTTTACAGACTTTGTCTGCCAGCATCTGGAATTTTTACTTGCCACTGCAGATTCATTTGACACAAAAGCTGTAAATGGTATCTATAGCTACATGTAGAAGAGCATCAGCAGCATGATGCAGCACTTCTCTTTCTGGGCCTTTCATTGCCCAGGGAGGAAATATCTGCCACCTGAAGATGGTAAGACTCAGTGACAACCATACCCATGAGTCTGTGACAGGTTTCTTTTTGAGTGCCTTCCTTGGGACTTGTTCTCTGCTCACTGGCAGCATCTGTATGCTGCTTTTAGCATGCAGCAGATTCCTGCTCCCTCGAGAATCTAAAGAGAATCTATTGAATAACTGCTCTACTACAGACATGAGAAAGGTTTTTTCTGTTGCCTCAGAAAGTGTGTTTGGAAGCCATTGCTAGCAATGCACGTCAAGGAAAAGCATAACTGGGTATCTACTGTGGAAAAATCATCCCTCGGGTGAGAGAAAACTCAGATTTAGAATAGCAAGGCTTGGTGTGGGGTGAGCTCTAGAGATACTTTCTTTTCTTTTTCTTAAAACCCACTCACTCTAGTCCTTCTGCAGAAGCTTAATTCCACGAACAAAACCCACATATCTCCCTTTTTTCACTCTCTTCCCCATTACCTGGCACTCAGTTTTCTGAAGTGCAGTAAGGGATGCAGAATACCAGTTGAAATATCTCCTCCTGGCTAATGTAGAAAAACAACACAGACTACATCTGGAAAGAGTTACAAAGAGCTGGATGCACTCAGACCTGCCTTATGGACCCTGCATTAAGCATTAGGTTGACAAAAAGGGCAAAGGATGATCCAGGTTAGCAGGGCACTTGTTGAGGCAGTCAGGAGAGAAGTGACAACAGAGCCACGAGCCTGAGACTGTGAGCCAAGCCAGGCTGGGAACAGCAGGGCTTCAGTCTTGTTAGAGCCCACTGAGGGGGAATGGTCTCATGAGGGAGATCTGTCTTGGCTTTGTCCTTTGGGACTCATGGTTATTTAGGGGTTAGCCAGTGGCTTCTGACAGGATCGTCCAGCGAGGATCGGAGTAACCACATAAAAATATTTTTGTCTAATTGGCGGCTTAATGATATTTTTGTCATGAGTCTGGAGCGATGTGGCTCATTGTGTGGGAGTCCAGACACATATAATTCATGTTTTGTTCTGCCTGTGAGAGAAACCTTAAAAATTTGAGGAATTAATTCCTCTTTGAGCTGAAGGATAATTGGATAATAGAGACCGTCATTAGGATAATAACTGCAGATCTGCTGCCCGTGGCATTTCTGGACAATCCCTTACAGACCCTTCCTGCTTGGCAGTCCTGAGAGCACCAGAATTCAGTTCCCAGTCCTTCCCATCCTCTGCACAGGGAGACAAAAAACTTAGGGGCAAACAGTGCTCAGCCTTCCCAGTGGATAATTATTGTGGAGTCCTTCAAAGCCAAAGAAATGCTTTAATTTAGCTCATAGTTTAAAACGTTAACAGATGGGCTGAAAGATCTGATCTAGTTTTCAAAAATAACATATTTAATAATCTTAGAATGTGAATTTTTGTTTAATACCCAGGGAAAATGGTCTTTGATTAATGTAGCTGCTTGGAGCTGGCAAGCTCAAGTGACTGGGGAAACAGAGAAGAAGTGAAATCAGACAAAATCACTGATCTGGAGCCGGAAGATAGGGCTCTTACTGAGCCAAAGTGTCTGCAAAGGGAACTTTGAAAAGGTGTTTGATGCCGAAAGGACTCCACCACCGCCCTCTCCAGCTGCATCCATAGGCAATATGCTGATCCCTTGCCCTGTTTCCTGCCTACCCTCACTGAGGGATGGGAAGGATGGAGAATTCTCGCCTTTAAACCAATCCAGTCTTCAGACTCACTCTTTACCTCTTTCTCCTCAACATTTTCATCTGCCTTAGAGTGATAAACTCATCCCTAAATAAAACTTACCAACCCAGAAATGACTGATTACCTGGAATCAATCAAAATTACATTCAACCTGAAATTGCATTTGATGTTTTCAAGTAATGTGTATGCATGACAGGTTAAATACAGTAAAAAGATCAGAAAAACACAGTGCAAAACAAAATGTATTTGCCAGTAAATAAATGTATTTAATGATATTTGCAATGTCAGCAAATCAGCAGATCAATAAACATTTTTAGATTAAGAGGTAACCTTCTTCATATGTTAAAAAGCTCTATTTATCATCTAACATTTTCTACCTTTAAAAAAAAAAAAAACATAGTAAAAGCCAGAATTCTATCAATTTGCATGTGGCCTGACAGTCTCAATGCCTGGATTTTTAGGCAAAACCACCCTAAACAGATTTGCCAGACTGGTTGGAGTGGAAGTGACTTGCATGACGCTTTCTGTGACATCGCATGACTTAGTGTAAAAACTTACACATATCAGGAGAGGTGTTCATATTTCTGTCCTAGGAGATGAAGCAGCCTGGAATAGCAGTTCCTCTTCAGGGATGCAACTTCAAG
>VZSR01003803.1:11104197-11114951 GCA_013398615.1 Brachypodius melanocephalos | reverse complement strand
ATGATGGGACTGAAAGCCAGAACAGCTGGGGAAGGAAAGGTGAAGTCCTTTGGAGACTTGAGGATAATCCAGAGACTGAGAGAGGACACTAATGGAGACTGACAAGGATGAAGTTTGAGGATAAGGTAAGTACTTGAGGATGAGTTAAAAAATAAAGAATTTTATTCTCACCTCTGACTGCTGCTTCCTCTCTTTTGAGACAGCTCTAGGATAAGTTTATGACTGCTAGGTCTCCACAGACTGACCTGTCCAGTGCCCAGCCTAGCCTCTGCCTATGTGTGACAACATTCCCATGTTCTCCAGCACTCCAGAAAACACATGAGAGGAAATCGATGCAGGATGGTTCTTATCCCCCCTCCTCTCCTTCGACTGTAAAATTACCCAGAGAAAATCTGGCTAATATGTGATTTCTACAGAGGCAGGAGTAGGCTACTTAATGCAGTTATCCTTTCAGCCTGAGAGGAGGGGAAACTGCTGGAAAGGTGACATACTAACAGCTCCTTCAACAACACAAGAAAGAAGTTACATTCAGGCCTTCTGGCAATCTCTCTAACCCTGCAACAGACCAAGTATTTCCCTGTTGTTTCCCATTTATTTCATCCATGTTCTGCTAAACATTTCAGGACAACAGCCAAGTTACAGAAGAGAGAGTCTGAGGGCTTGGAGGTTTGCTTTTCGTTTCACCCACAACGTATTCTCCCTTTCTGCATTACTCAGGTATGTCCAAGAACTACTTCTTTCTCTCAGATGCTTTTTTCCCTTCATAATGCGTGGAGCATTCCTGCTGTATCTACACCACGTCTTTAGAAGGCAGATTTCCTCTCTTCTAAAGTAAAATGCTAAATCCACTAGAGGGGGCATCTATCCTACCCGATCTTGGCGATACTGAAAGTGCCTGGAGTTTCCTTTGGCTTTTCAGGCTCCTCCTTTCCCCCCTCTCGACCACCCCCTCTATTCCACAGCTGGGTAACGTCCTAACGGAGCACTTTCACTGAAGTTTTACCCTAAGTAAATGTTTCTGTGTGAACAAGTATTTACAAAATGCAGTATCTATATAGCATTTATCAAAATTGTTTTTAAGCTCTGTGGGAAAGGCCTTCTTTCATCCAGATGTTCCCCTACCCCTTTAAACAAGACTAATATTGTAGAGGAAAGATATGACCCTCCTGCAAAGTTTTTGTTACTATGTATTGACTCTATTGGTCTTTCAATATCAAGTTAAAAAACCAAACAAACAAAACAAAAACAAAACCAAAAAAAACCAACAAAAAACCAAAACAACAACCCCAATTAAATTATATATGAGATGACAAGGTAGAAAAGTGATTTGCAGAATAGAGAAATGGATTAGGATGTACCGCAGTAATGTGTTTATCTAAAAGACTGCAGACATTCATACATAAGTGTCCTTTTAAACTTTGAGGGGAAGGCATCTGGCCACAAGACCGCCAAAACAGCTTTGGACTCTCCTTTTGTCACAGGCTGCAGCACCTTTCTATCTCCTATTGTTGTGCAGAATATTAGAGGAAAAGCTTTATATGTGGCTTTCCACATCAGTGCTCCAGGCTGCTGCACCTTGGTGAGATGGAATTGTGGTGCACAGCTATTCAAAGATTGCAACACTCTTTAGTTTAGAAAGCATCAGATCAACGTAAAATAATATTACTGTTTCCCACCTCAATATCAAGTGTTCACAAAATGAAAGAGGTTGGAAGAAATACCAAAAAACAACAGAATTCATCTCTCCCTATGTTGAGTTAGAAACTTGAGAAGGCAATAAAAGAGAATTAAAAACAGAACTTACCTGTGGTCTGAGGTTTACCACATCCCAAAAGGCCAGAGAAGGATTGATCTACACAGTGTAGCTCTAATGATTATTTGTCAAATCTGATTTTCATAATGCACATATCAGACTAACATTTTCCCAGAGAGTTTATTCCCCACTTTGGTAGATCATATTTTCCTGTTGTTCAGGCTCTTTTTTCCTCTTCTCAATTCTGCTTCTCCATTGTATCTCAGGTGACATTTCACCATAATTCAAAAAAAAAAACTTGTTCCAGCTCTTTTGCCTGGAAATATTATGGAAATTTATCTTTAGTACATTTTCCCCTATAAACCTAACTTTGGAAAAAATTAATTCTGTCCAGCACATATCCTAACCTAGGTCCTTCCACTGAGAATAACAGATGTCCAAAGTTTCTAGGAAAAGCACTTTAGTGTACATCTCAAGTGGAACACATTTGGAGCTCTCCAGTGCTAGACTTACTTGAATAAAAGTAAGCTGCCTACACTGAGTGCTTCCCAAGGCATGGCAGCAAGGACTGGCCTCAGGGCTGTATGGCAGAGCAGAGGGACACCTGAATGACTTCAGGGGATGCCTCCAGGTGTCTCTATTATGGTTTTCTGTGAAAGGAAAGACCAAAATTACTCCAGATTAACCAAAGCTGAACTCCAATTCACATAGCAGAAGAAATAATAAGAATAGTTTAGCTTATGTGTTAAGGTGCTGCCAGCAAAGTATAGATTGGATCAGAAAATTTTGGTTTTTTTCTTTCCTGTACTGCTCACAGGTGAAGAGACTCTGATCACAATGGTGTGAAACAGAAGCCAACAGAGCAGTAACTGTTCACCTACTACTGGTCACCAGGTGTCATTATGTTCCCAGGAGTGTTATCCCCCTCAAAAAACAGTCAGACACACTGGTTTGTACTCTCTTCCTCTATTCCTTACTAAAACACAGTAGTAGAAAATATCTGATGTTAGAATATGAGACATTTGTTTAGCCTCTTATCTCATATTGCATAATCAATTTCAATAGGCATCTGCACTGAGACACAGCTGAAGGGAACTTAAGAGACTGGCTTTTAAAACACATTGCTTTATATTGAATTTTCTGAAGAAATCTGAAAGTACTACATGCAAGACACTGTATAGCACACAATGTTTTGAAACAAAATATATTCAAAATTAGTTTTCAAAGAGCAGACAAAAAAAACCCTCAGAATGTATTAGACTGGAGCACAAAATGTGATTAAAAACAAAATGGCATTTGATAAATTGAATATACAAAATGAAATGAGATGTCATGGTCAAATGGGAGCAGTCATACTGTATGGAAAGAGGGGATACCAAAGTGGAGATGATAAGTACTGATCTGAGTATGTGGCACTGAAACACTGACATCATTCAGCAGGTGAAAAGAGTGGTGTGAGCTAAGGCAAAGGACAGAAGGGAAGAAAATACCCTCTGATGGATACAAAGGCACAAGTTTAACATGAAGACCTACCAGGTATGCCATATCTGTAAACTATTAAGATATTAATGGAAAAAAATTCTGGTCTCAAAACTGTGTATCTACCTCAGACTTCCAAAAGAGTTTTGCCTTTAAGTCTTTTGAGAGGAAAAGTCTCAGAGAATGCATGCAAATGAAGGCCAAACGTGGTGATCTGAGACTGTGATTTGCTACAAAAATTTGAACGAACCACAATGCACCAAAGAACAATGAGCAATATGGTGGCAAGATTATTAAAATGATTACAGAATAATTCACTTGATTCTGATCAAAAGGCTTTTTGAAAATATTTTTCTAACATTACAAAACATATATAAGAATTTACCTGAGAAAAAGAAACTGTATTAGCAGCTGCAGAAAATACAAAAACAAAAGAAAAACCCTCTTGTGATTGCCTTGAGAAATTACAATCTTGCAGTCATGAAAAGAGCGTTTTTATTTTTAAATAAAAAAGGAGTTGAAGAAAGTTTGACACACTGGTAGCACAGCAATCAGTGCAGCCTGTGTCATACTCATGTGCATTCTTTCTGCACTCACAGAGACTATTTCCCTGTTCACAAATTTTACCAAATCTCCCCTCCTCTGAGCTGCATTACAGGCTGTAGTGAAGCTACACAGATGTAAGGCCACTGCAGACAGACCTGAAATCCCTTTCCCTGCAGCCTGAGAAGGTCAGCTTCCCATTGAACATGCCTGGGCTGCAGCTAGAAAATCCACAAATCTCTTGGTTCGAAGATTTGCGGATCATCAATGGGGAGCAAAAAAAGATACAGGATCTGAAGATAAAGCTTGTCAAGACCAACTCTTCAAAAATTTATTCCAAGTGTTAAACACATTCACTGAAGGTTCTTTTGGTTTTTTGCTTTCATTGCTTTGGAGCTGACAGAATAAGGGGGCACATGATGTGACTGTGGGGTGGGTTCCCCTTGCAGTAAAAACACGTTTTATCCAGAGGGTCACGGGTGCTTTGACTATCAGTGCAGAGTCTCCCCCGCTGCTCTTTTAATTCTCAGGCAGAAATGTTTTGAATCCCCTGCTGCCAGGATGGTAATCAGAGACTTACTGAATTCTGCTTGTACTCAGATGCCCATCTCCTGAGTGATGTCTCCTTTTCACAATAGCCATGGCCCCAGCTTTCTGTGACAAGGCAGATCAGTCTGCAAACAGAAGGGAAAGGTGCAGAAGCCAGGTCCTGGCTGATGGAGCTGTGGTCCCTGCGGGAGGCCGGCACAAGGAGTCCATGGAAATGCAGGAGCCCAAGCCCATCTGCAGCGCATGGGAGAGGCATAATCAGCTTTACCTTCTCGTTGTAATGCTTAATAAAAATGGATAATAAAGCATTTGGAGTACTCTTTGAAGCAAAATGCTTTTTAAAATGAACCTGATAGTAAAAGGCTCAGTGGGCTTCCTTGAATCAAGTGGCAGCCTCGAGCAATCAAAAAGAATTTCCCAAGAGCTTGCTTAATAAAGGAATAAATGGAAACATTTACTTCTCACAGCTCATTTTCCTCATCTTCTGTGGTTAACTGTGTTTGTACTTGGGACCCATAGTGATGCCTTTCAGCCCCTCAATGGAGTAGTAATATCCAGCACCCCTTGGTCCAGGCAGGCTGCTCACAGACACACAAGCTGCTTGGGTTGCAAGTGCAGAAACTACCTCTGTTTATCAGATGTCCAGGAGAAGCTTAAGAAACCTTCTAGTTTAAACAAGAAGAGACAGATAAGGATCAAGCCTTGTTTCTGCAGTTCTAAGTGCCAGGAATTTCACCCATGGAGTATATTGGGCAATAGTTGCAAATGCAGGGCAAGGTGCAGCTGGATGTGCAATGCGAGTGATGTGCATCTAAAGGACACACGGCTATGAGAAACTTAGGGCATAAAAAAAGTATTTAAAAGGCATGAGCACTGTTGTTATTTTCCAGATCCTTTTAGCTGTTTCTCAGTCCACAACATTTGGAGGGCTACTGCACAATGCATACAAGATATTTTTCTTATTATTTTATTATACTTAACCATTCTTTATTTGGAATTGCATCCTCTAAGTGCCGCCCTTTTCCCAGTGCCATCTGACCAGAAGTTGATAGTGGATCTTGTCTGCAAACTGGGAGGTGGAACAGATCATCAACCCAGACCCACCAGCAAAGAGCCAATGTCTTTGTCAGACATTGAATCCCTTCCAGCAGACACAGACTTTGGCATTAATCACACTAGATACGGTAATTTTGTCTTTCAATGAGGGGAAAACTCTTTTCGTTTTTTAAAAAAAAAAAAAAAAAAAAAAAAAAAGTCTGATCTATATTCCATTAAAATAAATGGAAGTGCTTCCCTTAACTTAAAAATGGAAGATGACTGGGCTTTACCTCATTACCTCATTTCATAAGTAAAATAAGTCTGGCAAAACTTCTGTTTACCTGCAGTATTGAAACTTGCCAGATGTTATGTACTGCAGGGAAAAGTGTCACAGTGCAAGAGAGTATGATGAACATCCCACAGGAAGAAAAGGAACCTTCTGCATCATGATTCAGACAAACTTGCAGACCTCTGACACTACTACACTCATGGTGAATTGTCACTGAGGTTCGTTTTTTTCCCCTCCCTAGATGCAATATTTACACACATACAAGCTTTTGCTTCAAAAGAATTAATTTTCTCTTTTCCTTATTATCTTACTACTCTGCCAACCATCAGTAACAAATGGATTAAATCCATCTTTTCCTTAAGGATTACCAGGACATGTTTGGGAGAGACAGTCAGGGAGAAAGGAAGATGCATCTGTTCATACATTCCAGTGTTGTGTCAAAGTAAAATATTCAGCAGTTTGCTAATGAAGGTGGAAAATGGGATGTGTTCCGCCGAACAAAACAATCCTTTGAGAACCTGCTTAATGAGATACAGGTTAGTTGATGACACAGTCTGTGGTTTAAAGTCCCAAACTACCTGTGTGGGGGAAAAGATATGAATAAGAAAGAAATTAAATTCCTTCTTTGGTGTTTTTTTTTTTTTAAATTTTTTTTTAAAGTCAGGGCAGGGGAGAAGATAAGCATCATGTCCAAAAATAGCAGAAACATGTGATTCACACGTACGTAAAGAAAGATGCTGCTCTCATTTAGCACAATGTAGGAAAAAAATTGTACACAATTTACAATGGTAAGCTCTGAATCTGTTTGCTGCAGTTGTTCAGTAATCTAATACATTATATTTAATAGCCTTACAGTATGAACCCATATAACCACATAATATCCAGTATTATTCAGTTTGATCAAATTTAAATAGAAGGGCTAAATACAGACAACATTTTCTCCAGTGGAATTAACTGAATAAATGTAAGTATGACAAATATGGATACAACTCACTTCCCTGAACTGCCTTCTAGAGTGAATCAAGGCCAGAAACAGCCTATGCTTATGTGCTACTGAGTTGAATACTTATAACCAGAGCAAAATTTAGAAGCATTACATTTACTTAGACTAAAAGGGTATGGGAGCCATGGGTATACATTCTTCAAAGGCATATTGTCTTCTTCTCAATAAGTGATGGATTTTGAAGCCAGGAAGTATTCAAGATTGAAAAAATCAGTAAATCCACTGTTTCTATGAAGTTCATAAAAGACAATCTTGCATATATTGCTCTTAAAGTGCAATTTTGTATAAACAACCCCCCTGCAGAAAAATGTTACAATCCAGTTCTCGAGTTTGTAGATCCTATAGGCCAACAAGACCCTTTGACACCATCTCACAGTGTCTGTCTGTTCAGGTTTGCAGAAAACACCAATACTTACCTCATAAGAAAGTATTGTTAAATGGCCCTTGAAAGCTGAGTGAAATTACAGTGACATGATGCATGAAGAAGGTATTTTATAACTTTAAACTCCTCACAGCTGGTACTTTCATGACTGAGAGAGGGCAACTGGTCGGTTCTGGACTTCCCAGTTATTTATTGTGTTGTGCCCTTGAAGGCTGAACGGAACTAATAGCTCCCTGTATATTTGGCATTGAATAACCTAATACTTTTTGCAGTAAATCCTTAAACACAAAGTGAATGCTGATTTTCAGTGTGTGATGCAGTTTTCATGATAAATTGATTACTTAGTCAGTACTGTTGATTTATGACCCTGACACATTTTTGTTCCCTTCTGTCCTGGTTAACTTCTGTCCGTGTGTTCCCAGAGCACTTAACTTCTTCGTTAAGAGAGAGCAGGCATCTTAGCTTAATGTGTTTCACACTCCCTAACAAAGCTCACAGAACAGGAAGTCTGAAACCTTCTCTGCTTTTTTGTCTGATCAGGGTGTGTCAGAGGGAGTGGATGCAGCACACAGAGCAAGAGATTTTGTTTTATAGATGTTTTTTAATACATTCTACTTGTTTTGTTTATTAGAAATGATTCATATGAATTATCCACATTCAGAGCCAGTGACTGCTACTTAATTATGATGCTATCAGTGCTGAACGAAGAATGACTTGATGGAAAACAAAATCCTTCATACAATTTATCAGCCTGAATAACAACCCCAAATAATTAGAACCACAGACTGCCACAGCATGCAGATGGTGCTGAAAAGCCAGCTATCTACAATCAGCACAATCAATATGGGTTTATCTTGGCAAGGGTGTGATTCAGAGCCATAGAGAAAGGCTGCCATGCTTCTGTTTTTTATGAGCTTCTCTTTGCTTAAATGATTGTCAAGAGGTCTTTTTACTTTAACCTTATAATTTTCCCTGTACATGGCATAAATGATATTCAGAAAAGTATGCTCTCATTCTACTTTATCATATGACAAATGAATAGAGACAAAGAAAAAAGACAAACCTCACAGACTAATTGGTAGGACTCAAAATTCCCATTGATTTTGACACAATGATGGGGTTAAGTTCATAATTAAAAAGAAAAAAAAACAACCCAAAACCAAAAACATAGGAAAATCAATGTTAAGGTTTCCTTGGCAACCTTACTTTGACTCTTTCCATGACTTAAAAGATGATCTTACATTCTTGTGTTCAGGCAATTCTTATCTGATATTTGATTTTTCCTCTCACTTTAGTGTACAGTTATCATCCCCTACTTGCTGTTTAGTCACATTATTGAGGCAAAAAAAGGTGTATTTTACAAAATCAGACTGAGGAAAAGGTCGAAGTTTTCATTTTCACAGAGAAATAAAAGCAAGCTTTATAATATTTTGATTGCATCATTATTTTTATTAATTGCTATTATTTATTATCATTATCATTATTAACAATAATGAAATATATATTTTAAATTGTTCTGTGAAGAGTCAGAAAGGCCTGCAAGACTGCTACATAGCCCCCAGAAACCTATAGCAAGATGAAAACTACTGCTTCATCCAGTTTTGCACAAAAGCCCCTCTCAGAGCTTGAGAGTTGAATGGTGATGCCATTTCATTTTCCAGAGGGCTCTAAAGAGCACTGATGGTCAGTAACATCTCATCTAATCAGCACAAAGAGGTTGGGAAGGTCTGTCAGTCTTGATGCTTACAGTGGAGAATTGTGGACACCTCTGGGACAGAAGCAGCTCCTCAGGGTGGTGGTGGGGAGGGAGACATGAGCAAAATGGTGAAAGAAGACTCCTTCCAATCTCCTTGTGACAGCTCCTGGATCTCTGCACAGCCCTGAACGCTGAGTCCAGACCTTTTCTCTCTGTACCTCCTCTGACCAAGGGCAATGCAGCAAGGGCACTTGGTCAAGTCTGGCTGCAGGAGACAAACTGAGCAAATTTGATTGCTTGAGGTAAAGGAAAAATTGTGTTTCCCATGAGTGAAATCCAGACCGGCTGTAATACAGCTGGCATCAGCTAAGCTTCCTTCTAGGACTACAGCTAAATCAAACAAGAAAGGCTGAAGAAAAAGGAAAAGAAAAAGAAAAAGAAAAAGAAAAAGGAAAAGAAAAAGAAAAAGAAAAAGAAAAAAGAAAAAGAAAAAGAAAAAGAAAAAGAAAAAGAAAAAGAAAAGGAAAAAGGAAAAGAAAAAGAAAAAGAAAAAGAAAAAAGAATGCAGTTTTTTTGTCCTCTATTGCGAATTTGGGAAAAAATGCTCTGAGGTTGTGTGTATGGCATAGACAGTGCTCTCTAGCCCTGTTCTTTATTTATTTTCTTCTCTTCTTTATTTGTTAATGAAAAATTAGCTCAAATATGCATATATATTGACATAATTTGGGGTTGTCATGGCAATGATGCTATACCAGAAATAAATGCAGTGTGAAAGTATAGCATAATTATAATCAGGACTCAGATTCAAAAGGAAATGTTTCTGAGACAGTTTTAAGTCAATACAATGCAAGTACCTTATTTGCATGCATTTGCAGAGATCTTATTTTTTTAACAGATCTGTAAGCAGAAAGGGCATTACTGAGGGCTCACTGAAGACAATCAGATTCTTACTGCTGATTTTAGCAATTGTTCTTGCAGGAGTGTACACCCATTTTGCTTTGAGCCTGTGCCTGGCAAAACACAACAAGCAAATTTATTCCTTTCAGCATTTTCATTTTCAATGCTCTCTTAGTTTTAGGCTTTGGCCAATGAACATCAGGGGAGATGCAGGTGAAGGGAGGCATTCTTACAGCCAATCTGTAAATTCCCCCCTCACTTTATGTGCTCACCAGGGCACATAAAGGAAGATGCATGGAGAGGAGGAGGAGAGGTATGAAGATTAAATGATTTACAATCTCCTCTGTGCTGCCCTTGAAAGAACAAGAAGAAACACAGATGAAGGGATGTGGGGAAATTGTGGCAGACCATGCACAAAGCATCACTGGGCAGAGGAGGAGGATGTATCACTCATATGCCCTAAGGAAGAAACAGGTCTTATGTCATGGAATTTCTTTTAATTAGTGTCACGAAGGTAGGAGCTTGAAGGAGGAAAGTGCTTGAATTTTCTAAGCAATAAAAAAGGCTGACCTTGATAATACAAATTCAGGATACAAGATTGTCTCGCTTGTTACAGTAAGCCAGTCCCTGGAAAATATTGCTGCTGAGATGTCTGTCTGAACATCACTGATGCTTCTGTGACACCCTTTATGGCTATACCTCCTCCTGTGGCAGGTTTACCTCAGGTGAGTGTGGCAAAGTGTCCCACAGGAGAGTCACAGAGAGACAAAAATGTCCATGGGGACAGTGCAGGATGCAGAGCTCACACTCTGGTTACATGACAATGGAGAGGAGAGGAGAGGAGGAGAGGAGAAGGAGAGGAGAAGGAGAGGAGAAGGAGAGGAGAGATTTCAATTGGAAGCAACCTACAACAATCCTCTAATCCAACTGCCTGAACACTTCAGGGCTGATCAAACAATGAAGTATTAAGGCATTGAGAGCATTGTCCAAATACCTCTTAAACACTGACAGGTTTAGGGTATCAATCTCCAGAAAGCCTATTCTGGTATCTGACCATCCTCTTGGTAAAGAAATTCTTCCTAACATTCGTCCTGAACCCCCTCTGCTGCAGCTTTGAACCATTCC
>VZSR01003803.1:11006848-11104097 GCA_013398615.1 Brachypodius melanocephalos | reverse complement strand
ATTTCAGTGCTGGCACAGCAGGCACTAAACACCAAGGTTTCTCCAAACATCTCTTGCACTGAACACTCAAAGCCCTTAAGCAGTCACAGGAAAGGAGAGCTAGCCTTTCGGTTTTTAGGTCAGGTCACACTTTTATATACATATATCTGAGTGTATGTGTGCAATATTTACCACTATATATTTTTTAATTTATTTATGATGCATAATAAAACAATATCAAATATTAGCAGCAGTCTTAAAAGGCATAGTTGAAACTAAGAAACACTTTGTGTTGACAGAAAGGAGACAGCAAAATAATATATTCAGTGAGTGCATGATCATTTACAGGTGATTCTGATGCATCAAGTAGCAGAATTAGAGTAGCAGATTGGTGTATCCAGAATGATCACTCAATGAGATAGATTTCCTGACAATAAGAGCATGTTTTAGGTTCAGGAATTGATTTTAATGAATATGCTATGGCTAAAAGTCTGCACAGTATTTTGAAAATTGAGGGCTTGTTGTAAATGTTGTACCTTGCAGACAGGTGATACTGCCAAAGACTGGATGTCTGGTTTTCAAGGGACAAAAGAAACTTTGAGTGACATGAAACTTGTAGAACAGACATAGGCTATTACCACAGCACACTTTTGAGCAAAGAGGGGAAAAAGAAAGAATTTAAAAAGCTTTCAGACAGCTTTACATGAAATTTAGAGAACAGAGACACAGAATTTTTTTTTCCTTACACAGAACATTGCTATTTAGGGGTTACTGAGAAGCAAGAAGGGCTTCCATGCCTCTGACATTAGCTGGGGAGGAAAATGGATTTGTAAAAGAGAAATTGCATTTCAGTGGCACTTGGGCAAACTAATTAGGCCCTGGAATGAGACTCCTGAAACAGGGCAACTGTTCTGTTTTCTTCCTAAATAGCAACTAAAATTTGACTACACTGCCTTCATAGATCAATTCTGCATACAGAGAACTGCACTACTACACTGTTTATTCTATATTAAATTTATTTGAAAGGAAAAATACTAGATCAGGTACAGAAATTTTCACAACCCACTCTTACTGTGTGTCTGCCATAAGGTGTAATTGAGAAAAAAGAACCAATCCAGAAAAAAAAATCAAAACTTTAAAAGATTGAGAATATGTACCAGTAATGTCAGGTATATGACAGTTGTCAAGAATACAGTAATTTTCCTTAAACAGTCATTATTTTTTATTGTAAAATTTAACATAATAATGTGTATGATTTTGTAACTGAGCAATTAAAGGAATTTAGGTATATAATCTAATAACAAGAAAAATTATTTGTAAATAATAATTATGGTATGTGTCTTTAAAAAGTAGTTCAGTCTATTACGGTATCACAAGCACTAAAGTCAAAACAAATTTTTATTATACAAGTATCTCCAACATCACTGAAATCTGAATTAAGAATTAAGTTAAAGATAGCTTAATAGCGCCAAGCAGTGCTTCCTCCACACTGATGGACCATTTCTTGGATGTTGCTTACACCCTTTACTGTGCTCCTTACTTCTTAAAAAATTGTAAATGCAATGGAATTACTTATTTGTCCTTCTTGATTCTGACACCAGAAGTTTTTGTTCTAAATATCTTGTCTCATTTCCTCTGTATGTAATCTGTGTACGTATTTTTTCCCCAGAAGCCAAATTAAAGAATTTTTGTTCTTTTCAAGATACTTAATCTCATTTTCTTCTCATTGGAAGACTCCAATGCAATGGAAAATGTATCTCTTCTCTATATAATCTCTACAATTGGAAATTTATTGCTAGAAAGTGACAGCTAATTTCAAGGTTGAGTGTGATGATCTCAGTTTTAAGATGCTGTTTCTTGTTACTTCTTCGCACATCGGGGAAAATGGAAAGTTATTACCTCTGTCAATTGACTTTTTCCTTAATACTGGTACTACCATACCACAATAAGATAATTTCTTACCCTTCTTATCATTTGCTGTCATAATACGTGAGAACTCAATAGCACCACTGTGCCTTTAGAATCCCAAGCTATATTTACCACTTTGTGATCCATGCCATCCTCTTCAGAACTGAGGGCAGCACTGCAGTAGTGAACTTCCCTATGAAATGAACAGACCTGTGCTGCCTTTAGGCAACATAGAATGGACCTGTTCCCTTCCTTGGCCTGAGTGGAAAATGACTCCCTGCAGCTTAGAGCCCTTTCTGCTGCCTCAACTTTTTGACCTTGAGCTG
Organism: Brachypodius melanocephalos; assembly: GCA_013398615.1. Classification (NCBI taxonomy): domain Eukaryota; kingdom Metazoa; phylum Chordata; class Aves; order Passeriformes; family Pycnonotidae; genus Brachypodius; species Brachypodius melanocephalos. The sequence continues at coordinate 11,101,884 of VZSR01003803.1, read as the reverse complement.
CATTAGAATGCAAATTGAGAACCTTGCTTATCAAGCAGGGAAAAGAAGCAGTGACTAAGCCCTATCTCTAAATACCTTAGTGGGCAAAAGGGAACAAAGGGTTGTGAGGGTTCCAGTCTTGCCCATATAAACATAATGAAATTAAATAGCTAGGTGCTATTGGAAATGCTTTTAGAGTAGAAATGAGATATACATCTTTAACAGAGAGGATTACTAATGACTGGAGCCACTACCAAGAAGTGCAGAGGATTGTCCCGTGGACATTAATTACTTGAAGACTTTTAGAAGACGAGTGACTCCACCTTTCTCAAGCATTGCCTCTCCTAATTAATATGTAAAATGTTTGGAACATCTTTATAGAAAGGCATCAAAATCAAACTACTCTTTTCCAACATAAAATCGTAAATCATATGAAAATATAACTAATAAACCCTATCCACTAGTGGATAGGCATTAATTTACTGATGAGTTAGCACAAACGTGGAGTTTATCCAATGTTTAACTTGTGGGAAACACTGAAGTAAAAATGAAACAAGATGCTTTCAAACATTACTCATAAGGTATCTTTACATGCATACAAAATTCTGTCTGTAACAGGCAGCCAACATAAATTCAGATTTTAAAACTCTGTGCTGGAAGGATGTGGGACTGAGAAATTCCTGTCATCATTAGGGGATCACAGATCACAATCACTGCTGTGGTTCATCATGAGACACCAAAAGAAAACAGACTCTACAAATCACGTGAGAAAGGTTCGTGGGACTGAGGAGAAATATCAAGAGCTTTATCCATGTGGCACATTTATCCATGTGCCACATGTGGGTCCCTGTTGGATCTGTTGCCAGCTGTGAGTGACAGCTCCAGAAGCATGAGGGACTGAAGCATGGAGGCTTGGACAGCTCCCAAGTGTGAAGTGAAGCTCTGCTAGAGCATCCTGCTTCATGGGACAGAGCAGCTCCCAAAAGTCTCTCTGCGTATAACTGGTGGGTTTTAACTCTGGATTTCAGTACAGCTCAGAGACCACCAGGCTGCATAATATCTTGGCTGTAAAACTGAAGGAATGAAGTCAAGCAAGATGGGTTTTATTCAGTTCCTTTCTTCTTGCTAAGTGAACTGTGTGTGCACCTGCTTCCTGGAAGTTCACACTAATACTGTTAACAGTAACATTAGCTACCCAAACAAAAGAAGGTGTGAATTTACTAAATAGGTGAAATGGGTTAGGATTTCTTACCTTTAGAGCAAGGTGAAATGTTTAGAATTTGTCTCTAAAATTTCTTTAGGAATCTAAAACCAGAATCTGAAAAAGCCATGGATATTTAAAACTCTCTCATGGATGGGACTTTCTTTTAGTTTCTTGGCACTCAGATTTTCAACTGTTCAGGGTTAGGATTTTTTCCCTCAAAATTGATGAAAACACACATAGGTTTCATTCCTTCTGAAAAATCACCAGGTGCTTGAAAAACCATCTAGGCATGAAATATGGTAGTTCAGTAGGTGACTAGGACTGATGCATTTTTCCCTTTAAAAAGACATAAACTTGATTTCAGTATGAGTAACATCCAGCTAAAGCAGCAATTCAGAACGAGATGACTCTTACCCTGATAATGAGGACATTTGGAAGCTGAACCAGAAGTACACTTTGTGCACAGAGTTAAGGCTACCCTGGGCTCGGGGAGGAAGCAGCAGAGGTTTGAAAGCTGCGTGTGGAGAGGGCACATGGAAAATACGGCAGAGCCTGGCTGAGTCTCCTCTGCAGCCGTGGGTGGGAGTGGGATCCTCGAGTGTTTCTGAATTGCTTTCCCCACCTCTTTCTGCTTTCCTGAGTCCAGGAAGGTGGCAGAGGAGTCCTGCTTGCCCATGTGCAGTGTACACAAGCCACTGTCTCCAACGAGACAGTCCAAGTAGCTCTCTGCTGCCCACCTTCTCTGCTATCCTCCAGCATGGAGACATTAGCAAGAGTAAAACTTTGGGCTTTGTTTACAGGTGGTGTGTCACTGCAGGGACCTAGCTGGGGCTGCTGAGTGGGGAGAAATCTAATTTCCATTTGACACACAGAAGGCTCACTGGAAGGGAGACATAAATCTCCTCACAAGCCACTCAGAGGGAAAACCTGGACAAGGACAGGAGCAATCCTTGACTCCAGTGAAGACTTTGCCACATCAACTCTTCTTTCTCAGCTCCTGTAGTTTTGACCATTACATCACCTGCTCCCTCTTCTGCTGCGTTGGAGAATGCAGCACATTTTAGTTTTCAGCTCTCTCAAGTATATTTCAAAAGTGCAATAAGTCACACTCTTTATTAGAGACACACCTTTGTCCCTGGTTCCCAGGCTGGAAGTTGTCACATCAAATTATTTTGGAGCCCACATGCCACAGAATATACACCAAAGTATGCAAGCCTTTGAAAGGCCTTCAGACCTCTAAATATACACAGTTGTAACACAGAGGAAAAGGTATTTGCTTTGCTTTTTGTAATCTTTAGTAACAAAACACTGGTAATGGAAAGTAATTGGAATTTTAGTCAGGACTTTAAAATATGAGAATATAAAGTGAAGTCCCCAACTCCTAATTCAGAGAAAATGAGCATTTTCATCTTCACACTCTGGAGGACCTTTTTGTCAGCACCAATAAAAATGCCTCATTATCCTTCTCCAAGCCTCCTCTTAGAACATTTCTTGCCTTAATGGCAGGAAAAAAAACTTACAGTGGTAAAAATGCTGCTGCAATGATCTTAATGACACTCATGTTGACTGATGTTGTGCTATTGATTCCTTTTTGTTTCCATCTGCCTCTTTCCATCTGTATCTTGTCTTGGATGATAATGTCTTGAAAAACAGGACTTTATTCTTTGAATAGCTTTCTGCATCTCCTACTATGCACATTCTAGGAAGAAGAAGAGAAGAAAATATAAATACAATAGGACATTTGTATTAGCTCAAACCAAAGATGTGTCTTAACAAGTCTCCTGCTCCAAGAACAGCTATCAGCACAGGCATAGCAAAAGTAGGACTAGTGATGGCATCCAGATTTGAGCAATCTGAAGCTTTGGGACTTCCTAAATTAGAGGTGTTATTTTTGTTTTTAATAACTCTGGATTATGACATATCCCAACTAAACTTGCAATGTTCATGTTATGCTGCAAAAATATGCCTCATATCTTCATTTGTCTTTCTTTTGTTCATTTTTGAACCCCGTTGAACAGTGTCACTCATCACCTGCTTTGAAGAACTGTGGTTGCATGAACAAATCCATGGTAATATCGCCTAAGCAAGGTGCTGAGTCTGCAGTGCATGCTGATGGCCCAGATCACTGCACTGACTGGAATCCCACTGATTTTGGTGAAATTCTTTGCCTCTGTACAACCTTCATTGCTTGTCTTTCATGGCCTTTGAGGTACTCAGTGAAGTTCATAGGGGTGTCTTGACTTCTCTTCTTGAAGAAATGTCTACCCATTTTTCATTTCTCTGCACAGGAACAGGAACAGGGGATATGAGGCTGTGTTTGAGGAGCCACAGCTCAGTGCATCCGCTGTGGTGCAGATTGTCTCACAGCAGAGAGCATCAGCCAGTGTCTGTGCCACTCACCTCAGACCCATCACCCTCATGGATGCTTGGGCACTGGTAGCCTCTCAAACACAGGCATATACCCAGCCTGGCATGTCTGGAAAGGCAGAGAATTAAAGAAAATATTGGGTAATCTCATTATTTGCTGAGCTTTGGAGCTCTCAAAGCATTATAGTTGTTCAGGGATGTGAGGAAAAGCACCTTCAAGGCCAAGATAAAAACATCTGGATGTGTCAATGGAGTTATAATGTTCCATATCTGAGCACATGTTGGAATGTGCGTCAGGAGTAGTGGCTAAGTGTTTTAAATATGCACCATTTGCATTTTCATGCATTCTTGTTTCTGTTATTGGGATGCTGAGATCTCCTGTTTCTATTATTGAGGTCAGATACTGAGAGCAGGCAGTGTAGGAGAGACACATTATGCTCTCAAATATTGCCCTAAGAAGCATCTGGGGCCTTGTGTTCCTTTTACTTGATGAGCACATTCAAAAGCAGTTTTGGTGGTGAGAGTACCTAAAGCTATATTCTAAAAAAATCAGAACTAAAGTTGGAATCACCAGCCTGCCCTTGGGAATAGCAGAGGCAGCTTCACTGTTTAGACCTTGAGTAGCAGAAACTGATAACAGAGTGTGCTTTTATGTGACTCTTCTGCCCACAACAGCAGAAATTTCAGATGGATCAGCATTATTGAGTCATGGAATAGCTCGGGTAGGAAGGGACTTTTAAAGATCATGCAGCCCAACCCCCCTTGCAATGAGGGTATCCAAATCCACCATAACACATTCCCTGTGAATGTGGGGCCTAACAGCAATTGCTCTGTCAAAAGTTGTGCCCTGAGAACTGAGACTGTAGTCAGCTTCTGGACCAGTTAACATTGAATCATTTATGCATTATGAAACAGCTCCAGTTCCAGTAAAAGTGAGAGAGCATAGCTAAGGGGATGTTAATTTGCTCAAGGAAGACATAGGTGAATTAATTCTGCTAAAGCTCTGAGATAGTAAATTGTGAACAAACAGATCCAAGTGTTTTCTGCTCATCCTGCTTTTACCTGCTCAAAACTAATAGAAAGAACTGAGTAGAGAGAACGAGAAAAAAAAGTAAAGTATTAATGAGTTTCACTGGGGAAAAAAAATTTCAATCTATCTGTGTAGAAGAAACCAGAGACTGAAGAAGAACAAGACAGATTTGCAGAAGGTTGAGAAACCTTCTGCAAACCTTTGCTGAAGCTTGAGAAATGAAAGTCTAAATGCATACAGTAAAATTGAACGTTATAGGAAACGCTGTTTGACAAAGTTGCTCAGGAGAATACTAGATGTGATAGAAAAATGGTGGAATTAAATGGTGGAATTAAACGAACTTACTTTCAGGAAAATAGCACTTGGCTGCAGTACAGTCTCAAAAAATAAAAAGCCCAATCATCCCTTGCACACTCAGTTTTATGTTAAAGTTGAACAAATAACAAAAATTTTTATTATTATATTAATCAAAGTATAACACATTTCAGTTCAAATCTGATGAAAATAATAGAAATTCTGTTTTTTCATTAAAAGTTTCCCATTACCTTAATGTAAAATTCACATTTGCTCATCAATGAAGTTTAGGTGAATATATGAATGAAATATAACTTACTTGAAAAAAAAAACACATCTAAAATATTTTTTAAAGAGTAAGTCTTAAAAAATACAAGTTTTAGAGTGCAAAATACGTAACAGTCCTCTTTGTGCACACAAATGAGATTTTGTATTTATGCTTTCTGTTTATCCTGTTGCTGAAAACTATTTCAACACTTAATTTCAGACCGATTGTCTTTAGGTATCTAGGCAAAGCTCTAGAACAGCTCTACCAGAGGCAATTTTCAGAGACAGGAAAATCGATAGTTGGCCCTTACTGCTCTTCTTTACCTCATTTTGTGAGGCGAATAGCAAGAGAGAACAGCGACTTTTGTAGGCTTCAAACACAATATTCCAGCAGTGACTCTGGCAGAACGTGCCTGACCTGAACCTTGTCCCTGTTGTCCCCCCTTGCTGGTGTCTGTGTCACAGCCTTCTCCTGGAGTCCTTGCAGCATTTTGCCCCAGTCTCTGCCCAGAGGTGCTCTATGGCCATTTCTGTCCTCAGAACAGGCACAACCAGTCCAGACAGACGTGTTGTTACCCCTTTCCTCAGATTTCCACAAACGTTTCAGAGCATCTAACTTATATTGACCATTTATGTTACCAAAATGTCAAATTTAAATGCCTCATTTAATATACCTGAGTCCCTGTTATGGAGATGGAACATTTATTCACTGCCCCACTTTCCAGCAATGGTTAATCCCTACCAAGGGTGGTTCTGCTTCTCATTCCTTGCCTGGGTCTCAGTGCTGCTCACAGTCCCCTGGAAATGATTACTGGTAGAGACCATACTTCTCATTTCATTTTCTGGAGCAAACTGCCCTCAGTACCACTGTTTTCAGATATCTGCATTTGCTGTTGTCACTGTGCTGTGAAGTCTTTCTGGACTAATCGTTGATACGGAGTTGTTTAGTAACACAAGATCTCTGGGAGTTGACTAACCTGCTTAGCTACTCCATTTATGAGTATTTTACTCAATTTCATGAGATATGAGCCACTTCTGTTCAGTGTTTCTCAGCAGGCAAGGAACAACACAAACCAGTACGAGCCCATGATGATGTGGGAATTACTTGGCACAGCAGCAGATGCAGAGCATGCCGTGGTGCCCAGGGCAGCCAGATCTGTTGGCCAGACTTCAACACAACCTTCTTGAAGAGCTGAAGGTAGAACCACACCTTGATGGCTGATAAATCCTCATGACCAGGGGTCAGAGGTGAGGATGAGAAACAGGCACTTCCATACGATCCCACTGCTGCACAGAGAGGGCTCTACTGTCGTCATGAACACCAGGCTGCTGGGGAAAACACACTTTTTCACTGCTTGCAGAGGAGCTGTGTTTTCTGAGACAGCTTGATGAAGCCCAGGAACATACAGGCAAGTAAGCAGCCTAAAACACCCTTTATCCTCATGTAAAAGGAGTCCAAGAGCTGTCTCAAACACAGAGGAAGACTGTTCAGCTGTAATTCTGGATTTCAAACAATCTAGCCAAAATATGACAGACATAGATATCCAATATGCCACTCATAACCTTACAAATATATTTATGACTAAACAGAGCACTTAGGAATGAAAAGATTCTTCTCTCTCTCTTGCTAGGTTTGGGTAGGTTTGGTCTTATAGCTGCTTATACAAATATGAAATAGTGATCTAGCCAGCAATATAAACTGTGATGTATATTTTTGGTATGCCCCTTGGTATTAAGGTCCTCCTATGTCCTGGGACTCATACAGGAACACTGCTGCTCAGGGACTGACTGTGGGATGGAGTGAAAATCACTACAAGGTACAACAGTGAAGAATAAATAGCTCCATAAAGATTATTTGTGAGTTTTCATTGGTTCTATGACACCAACTGAAAGGCTACAAATTTTTACTGTCAAAGAAATAAGAAGGCTCATTCTCTGCTTGAAGGTACCTGGTAAAAATGCATAAAAATTTACTTTCCAAGAAAAATCCTTTGGCAAAATTATGGGTTCTTAACAGAAGCTCCATGTATTTGTTCACAGACTTGAAGTTTTTAGGCAGAGTTATAAATTCAAAACAGTTTTCATGAGTGCCGAGATTTTGCATTTGGGAATACGAGTGAAATGCAAGATGTTCACAGTCACAATTGTCATTGTATATTTATAAGTAGAGCTCAGACTTGTGACAGCATTTGCATATAAAATCCAAGGTATTTGTGTACTCCTTAAGAACATATTTGATTATATGTCTCTATTCTTCATTCAAATGCATTTAAATCTTGGCTGACAATTTCTACCACAAATTATCCCCTATGCAATTTGAAATTTCTGATCAAATTTTGAAAACAAAATTACTGACTTTGTGCTGTGTATTAATATTAGATATGATGCAATTTAGATGCAATCAAACATTTAAGCTAATATTAAAACAAAAAAAAGCAAAAAAATGGATGCAAAATCTGGATGGTATGTCACAAAATTGCAGCACATGTAAGACCATGGGGAGGGTAATGGGCTAGGAGAATGTTGGATTAAAGACATTATTCAGATTTTCAAGGAACTGTTCTTTTTAACTGCTACTCCATGGTGTTTTAGAACAGTTCTTTCCAGTCAGTCAGGGATGGGATAGGCAATGTACTAACTCCCTAGAAGAGATTTCTCCATGATACCTGCCTGACACTACTCCTGTACACTGTGAAGCCAGAAGACCACGGGCATTGGAAAAGGTCATACAACAATGAAAGACAGAGAATGACTCAGGCCATTTTCTCTCAGTGAGTCATTCTGAGTCCCAAAATCTGCAACTTGCTTGGACTTTCCTTAACCCTAACATAGGACGAATAAATTCCTAGTGTGAGTGCCATGGCACTTTGTAAATGCTGTTACAAAGCCCAATAAATGGATAATAAATGCAACTGAAAATCCAGCAATTGTCCAGATACTGAAGGATAAAGTAACAACATTATTGAAATTACTTTATTAGTATTTTGTTTGTTGTGTTCATATCAAAGAATTAATGCAGTTAAAAATACAGGATTTTTTAATGATCTAATCCGATCTGCTTAGGTCAATAATATACATACTATATATTTCATGTCCCAGAACTCTAAAGGTAATTTATAATCATCAGGCTGCAGATCAATGCTTTGTTGTATTTGTAAACATTTTTCTTTTATTCAGTAAAAGGCATTATTTTCTAAATCTGTAAATCTAACAAGTGTGAGAGCCAACAAGTGATATCTAATATATACATAATAATTCTCTGGCATATTCTTTCCAAAAATGTAATAAAGTAACTTATTACAAAGTTCCATTTGTTTAGGTAAACAGAAATAGTTTTATATAAGTCTGTCACTGAAAATGAAGAAAAAGTCTATGGGAATGAACACAATTTTGAAAGCAGAGATGAAACAGAATTAGAGGCAATTACATTTCAGTTAATCTGAATAGACAGCACATCTACACAGCAAATTCAGAGTAAATAATTACTGTTCATCTTGTGACTGGTATTTCCCTTCTTCACTGCCAGTCTAGCACGCTAAAACCAACTTTTGAGAACTTTGTATTAGAACAGATTGCTTGAATTATCCAAATTCATCCTGCAAAAAAGGTCAAAGTCAGGTTGACAAAGTGTCATCATGGTCTGGGATTACCTTGAAGCTGTGTTTACACACAGCCCCACCCATGCTGTCTCTAGACCTGGACATATGGGGGTCTCCAGGGCAGACACCCTGGTACCAGACCTACCAAGACAAAATTCCTTGGTTTGTGCATGAGCAGGACCACACTAAACACAACTCAAGCCTGAAAGCCAGTTAGCTGCAAGACTACACTTTCCCATGGGAATTGAGGAACACAGAACTCTTTTAATTTATTGATCTCCAAACAACACTCTGTTTCACACCTGGAGCCATACTCAAATGCAAAAATTGCATGATTTCCTAGGAAACAGACCTACTCTTTTATAACCATCTTCAAAAGGAAAATTGCCTTGGTGTGTATTCTAATTACAAGCTTGTTGCTTACAAATAGCTATTTTAACAGAAAAAAACCCCTCCTCTTACACTCGTTTCCAGAGGTAGGAAGTTATACAGTAATTAAAGAACTTTATTCTATCTTCCATAAACCTGGTGTGTAACCAAAGAAAGACATTTTATCTTCATATGCCTCATTTTATTCCTCCACATATGGAAATAAAGACACTTTTCTTTTCCTTGTAGAATCTTTTAAAATTTTGTAACAGAATGTTCTAGAAAAGAGCCTGTTACTCCTGAACTGGTTGTTCTGCACTGTTTTCCGTCAGTACTGAACGTGTTTGTGACAGAAAACTGGAAGGAAGCTCTTAAATGAGTGAGTCCAGTCCCCTGCTTGAATTGCATCATTACTGCATCATTTTTTCCAGAAGACAATTGAGCTCTATCTTGAAACTACTTAGATGCCTTCTATTGAAAGTCTCATTGTTTTCATGTAATGATGATAAGGAAATTTTTAAATCTTATTATTTTGAGCCTAAATATATTCCCACTCAGTATATATCCATTTTGGAGTTTATTAAGGATTGTTTCTAAGGGTTGTTTTTTGGCTTCCCCCTTTCTGCTCTAATACTGTGCTTTGGTTTAAATATCTGTTTGTGTAATGTGTTTATCCCTTATTATATGCCACATTTTCCTTTGGAACTGCAAAGAAGTGCACACAGGGGTGAGCACAGGTTTGCAGGACACTAGAGGAAGTCTCACAAAAGCCACAAAAAGCATCAATACTTCTCACAAGAACCATTAGAGTTTTTTTACCTGCACTGAACTCCAGTCAGCCATTCAGGTGTAACAGCCAAGCAGCCTCTGCTGGAAACGCCTCTCTCAACACGTCTTAGGAAGCCTCTTAATTTTTCATGTCCACTTCCCCGTGGTACCTCAGAAGATAACTGTGCTCACATAGCACCATTTCTCTGCCTCATTCAGCTGATGAATTCCTTATTACTGCAGGAAGTCTTCTGAAGCACATGGGCTTTCATTTTATACACCATTAAGTTTAATCCCACTTCCACCACTGCAATCTCCAACAGCATGCTCTTCTTCCAACCTGCCTGTCTGCTGGCAAAGTCGTGATAGCAGAGAGTTCTATCATCACATACTTGGTTTTGAGCTAAGATAATTAATGAAAATACTAGTAAATTAATCTCACAAGCAATGTTTGAGGATCCTCATTGTTACCTTTCCCTGGTGACTTACCCTCTGGAGAACACAATTTTCATTTTCTCTTTGTGCACTTCCCCACCCACCTCAGAGTAGTTACACTAATACCTTACCCACACATTGCAATTAGCTCTTTTGTTCTTTTCTCTCACTGTGATTTTCTTAATGTAAAACTCCTACTATATTTAATTAAAAAATAATTTTAATTTTTAAAGAAAATTAATAAGATTTTGACAGAACTTTGACAAAACCATATTGCCTTTATTTATTTATTTATTTATCCCTGTGTCTTTTGTAATTTTTTCTATCAAAATTTGTTTCAGAGCTGTGCAGTCAAATCCATTCTTCAATTTTAAACACATGAGTTGGGCTTCCAAATTTTAATGAATTAGTTCTCCTAAGAATGGCTAGGTTCCCCACATGCAGAGGAAGAAAGCAGACATTTTAGAAATTCTTTAGAGGACAAGCTTGTCTGCATTACTAGAGTATTAATTAAAACACAGACTAAGAATCTTCAAATACCATTTAAAAACTGTAAGAAAATATCTTATGTAATTTTATATCTTTGACTTTCTTTTTCTTTTCATCGTTCTTAAATCTGTATAGGCTTTTTTTTTTCCCCTACAGTTTTCCCCCATGTAAGAGTGAAATTCATTTCAACTAATTTTAATTGTCCAGTATGTAGTTCCAAAGACAGTGCTTCCAAATTTCCTTACAATTAAAAGAAAGCCCACATCTTTCCAAGGCAGCTGCCCTAAAGCTTTGTTCAAGATAGGTGAGATGAATTAAACTTGGCTTATCATATTTCTTTCCACTGACTACACAAGAAATTAGACAACTATAATGAAATGAGATGCTTAAAGTTTAAACAGTTAACATTTCAAATGGTTTAAATTAGGCAACAATAATTCTACCCTAAAAGACGGTTTTCCCTTTTTATATTACCTAGTTTTTCATCCGATTAACTTTAAAAAACTTATTTTTACTACCTTGGCTGTCTAAGTTTCTTTGTATAAGACGTCTCTCCCACATCTTATATAATTTTTCTATTTATTGCTATTTAAGTACTTGTTACTCACCCATGCTTTTGCATTGCTTATCATAAAAATAAAATAGGAGAATTCCTAATATTAACACATATATTAATGTATCTTTTTTTCCTACTAGCTTTTCCCCTGTTCTTTGCTTTGACTAATTTTCATTTTTGTTTGTTAATATTTTTAATTGTTTGTGTGCAAATAGGCTTGAGTGGTTTAGTACACTTGTGCTGTAGTTCAGCATTCTGTAGTTTCTGTCAGAATTACAAAAAAAACCAAAAAACCAAACCATTAAAAAGTATTGTAAGTATTCAAAAATCATTATCCTGGCTCAAAAAATCAAACAGCTTCTATTTAAATTGAAGGGATTAATAAAAAAATGTTTGAAGATCTATTTGCCTTGTGCTTTTTAAGGCTTTGAGAATTACAATTTTTCTCCCCAGGCATATGGAAAATGTGAAATATTTGTAAATGCCAAAAAGAAAAAGAGGGGGAGATAAAGCAGCAGAGGTGCAACAGACCAGCATGACGACCAAAGTTAGAGCTTTAAATTTCTTGTTTCATGTTAAAACACTGACTGATGGGAACAGTGTTTGAAAATATTGTTATTTAGTTTTCCCTATCTCTTTCTGTAGATAACATTGGGGATTAAACCTCTATATATCTCTGTGAGTTCTTAAATTCTCCACTAATCTCATTTTGATTGGTTTAAGGCATACTACATTTCAGAGTACATTTCACCTTAGTCCAGCAGCTAGATATTTCCCCACACATAAACCTGTTTTCAGTTTTATTCCAAAGTAAACCTATTTTGTTGAGCTCCAGGTCCACTTGTCTGTTAGAGAGTTTGACATGCCTTCTGAAAAATCCCCTTGAAGTTTAGGGCTTCATGCAATTTTCATACACACCTCAATCTCTTAAACCTTTTCTGAATGCTGGAAGCATGAGCTCACCCAGCCTGGGTAATGAAGCAAGCATTACTAAATTCTCTTTAAGTGTCTGGCCTAAACCAGGTGATTGCTAAGAAAAGAAGAGCAAGTAATTGTTTGAAAAATGAGATACAAGCATTGATTCTCTAGGAATGCAAGAAAAAGATAACCTGACAGGTGGGTTAAGACGCACGCATCTGTCCAGACAGGCACACAAGGGTGGGTGAGTCTGGCATCCTCCCTCTGCCTTCAAAGAGATCTCTCATTAGGCATGTTAGCTGTAGTTATTATCTATTTGTGCTACACACCACCAGGAGCCTCAGCAGGAGAAAGCTGGTGGCCTCACCACATTTCCAGCCCCAGTGGTCAGAGGAGCTCAAATATTTACATTATTTCTGGGCAGGCACCCTAAGATGGAACAACTAGCTCTGCACTTTGTCCATGTGCTTCAGGGAGGATCCTGCTAAGGCAGCTGTATGGCTTCTGATGGCCAGGCCAGTTTGGGTACTCTTTCACAATGTGCTGTATTCTCATTGTGTTGTAGTTGTGTTGTTGGATTCTCAAAGGCTCTCCAATAAGAGAGAGAACTTCCATGATTTTTCTTTAAGTTCTGAGCTGAGTATCAGAGACATGTGGTGTACACAGCAAATGAGCCTAGAATAGACATTGTAAACTTTCAGCTAATGAAAAGACCTAACTGTCTTTCTTACTGGCATTTTCACTTCTATTTGTCTCTCCTTTTAGCCTGCTGTTAGAGACTTGTGGAGAAAAGGAATGCTTCCCAAAGAAAGACAAATGAGATAAGCTATCAAATTAGTTCATTTCAGCTGCTTTGTTCAACTGACAGCTCAAAAGGACAGCAGGCTAAATGACTCAGATGTGTGAGAAGAATTTGAGTACAATTTATTATCTTGACACCCATTATATAATCTTTGTTTTGTGCTGTACATCAGAAACTGTCTCCTTACATAAATTTCCAAGCATTTTATTATTTTCTTGATTTAAATCTATTTTTAAGCAATTCCTTTTTCAACATGTAAAGATTCATTTTTTGATGGCTGTCTGGGGACAGTTCACAGGATTTTTATATCTCTCTGCATCACATGCTGCATACAGAGCAGAGACAAATGTCTTAAAATTGCTGTCTTAATGGTTTTGGTCAACTTTTGGCCCCCACCCTTTTTTAGCTCTGCTGGCAAGTCCATATGCATTGTACTCTCTCATATCATTGTCTTCTGACTCAATTTATGTCAGTGTTGGTGGCTGGGATATTTTGGTGTACTTTTTAGTTTTCCTTTTCTCTCCCTTTCAAGGTCAGATTTTAGGAGCCAGAGTGGCAGAGCCAAGCAGCAGCCTGCCACTTCCCTGTGCCTCTGAAGGTTGTAGGGGGTGCAGGCACAAAAAGAGCACATGAGAGATGCTTACAAATGACAGACCCAGATCTGAGACTCCTGACAACTTTTATCTATGCTGTTTGAACTGAATCAGATTGGGCATCAACTTTATCCACAAATAAACGAGAAGCTGAGTTTAATAAGAGCACAAATGGAGACGGCAGTGATAGTCCGGCATAAGAAGGTGTAGAACAAGTCATTGCAAACCTTGATAAGAGACACAGAGATCAAAAACTGAAATATCCTAATGGTCTACACCACCTGTCCTATAAATGTTGTATAAATGCTTCCTTTCCAGTCTAATCTATCACACCATTGTTAAAAAGTTCATGGAAAAGAAAAATATATGTAAGTATATGATTCACCATTCATTGTTTTTTATTATCCTGTATTACATCTTTTTGTCTTAGTGTGACAAGCTCAAATATTATTTATAATTAATAATTTCCATTCTGATTCTTCTGTACACACCATTCAATACATGCAAAAACAACCCCTGAAGACCTAAAATAGGGAAAGCTTTGTCATATTCATGTTTTTCATTACAGCTCTGGAGTTTTTTATAGAACCACGTGTACCTCCTTTTGCAAAGGAATTTAGCCCTGTCAGGCTGAGTAGCAGGACAGATTCTTCTGGGTTGTATCTCATCCTCTGCATTGCAGAACTGCAGAATGTGAACTGGACATGGTGAGGTTCACCATGTCCAGTCTGCAACAGGCTCCAGTTCTGGCATCTTAAACTGCATATAAAATGCAAATGTTTTTCCAATAAGCAGAATGGAAACTTTAATACTAAAATTAAGTTTTGATGGTCAAAAAATTTCAGGAGTACTAGGTATCAGGCAAGATTTTTGACAAGATTTTTATACCATCAAAAAGTAGCCACAAATCTCAAACTCCATTCTTCAAACATCTGCATAAAAGAGTATCTGCCCAAACTCTTGAGTCTCTTTTTTCAAAATTTTGTGCAGTGTCTTCTGACAAACTCAGTTTTTAGTGGTCATTTCAATGCACTGCAATTCATGTGGCACTGATGCTCATGAGTCATGCTTACTTACTGTGTTATAAGGGAACTAGTTTTTGTTTCTTCCTCTTTTTCTGAACTTCACATTTTCTATTTCAGAGAGATTACCAGCATGAAAGAAAACTTAATGGTGGGCCAATGGGTGAAAGGAATTCAGTTCTTAATGTACCGCATCAGAGACTGATGGCACGGATACAGATGCCTTTGGGGAACATTGGTAGGCAAGTCATTAGTCTGCAGGCTTACATGATTTACTATGCATAATTGAAGATAGATTGATTTTTCTAAAAGTTAAGAACAATACTAGTGTGTTAACAACACATTGAAACAGTTCGTTCCTTATTGGCCACTATTAAATTCCAGCAGTGTTTCACTTCCCTTAACACTGCAGTAACGTGTTTTCTGGAAGAGTTTTTTAAAGATAGTGATTAAAGAGAAGAAAAAGAAAGTCAGAAGATTATTCTTAATAATATTGTTCAAAGATACAAAAGGTCAGATTGAAAGCTTTCCCTTTCTGAGGAGAAAAATCTTACCCCTTTGAAATGTGGTTTCAAGCCCTTCTTTGGACTTTCTGTGACCCAGCCCTTCCATTTCATCTCATCCTACTCTAAACATGAGTGTTCATTCTATCGACTCAGTGTTAGTGAAATCCTTCTGTAGCAACCAAACACAAAGCAAAATGAGCACTTCTTCACTTGCAGATCAACTTTTGCACAATGAAAATGCTGATACGCTCAGAGCAAAAACTGGAAGTTGTACCAAAGCAACCAGCCAAAAATAAAACCAATGTAAAACAAGGACTCTTCTCCAAATAAGCTGAGCACCCTGGGAAGCAGGAGGGGGTACAGAAATTCCTCAAGGACTTTGTTTATGGAAGGTGCTTAACACCCTGTATCTTGGGCTTGTGTCAGTCCCTGCAAACAAAGATTTCAGAGTATTAAGTAGCATTAAAAAATTACAATTAAAGTACATGATAATATGTGAGCTTGCTCTGACATCTTCTGATATATATCAGGAGTAATCCCAGTTAGTTCTTGATTTCATCTTTTAATATTCCCAGTGGAATTGTAAACAAAGTGATACTATAAATGGTGTAAAACTAGAGTTAGAACCTGAAACAAGACCTTGTACAATGTATGCCAAAACTGACTCAAACTCAAACTCTCTTTGCTCCATGAGATTACCTTCCCACTTAACAGACAAAATGAACATAGGTAAAAAAAAACAGCCAAAAAAGATCTCTGAGTTTTATGGCTCTTCACACAGAATTTTCTAATGAGGACCCTGTCTGAGGAATACTTCCCAGATGCTATCTTTCCTCGCTGTCAAGCATTTCCAGTTGGCTATGCAAGAGCATGCAGTTCTCTATGGGCCTCAGCCCAACCTAAAAGAGTTCCATTTTGTTCAGCGTGCTTAATAACCATTGTAGCTGTTTACAACTCACATACTAAATTTCATATGACTCTGTGTTGCCTTCATTAGCTCTAATGAAGACAGAAACAGGCAGTAAGGTAAAAAGAGTCAGATCTGCAAAGGGATTTGGAGACTAAATTTATGTTTCCCATCCAGTACAGGGGCATCTGCTCCAAGTTCAGGCATATTCTTGCAAATTCAAAGATGAATTGACACTTCTGGAGCTACTCAGTTTTGAGAAGAAGTGGAGCAGGAAAAGCAATACCTTAGGATTATTCTCTCCTGGAGAGCCCACAGTCCTGCAGTGTCTCAGGAGGAGTCTGAGCACGACTGAGAGAGGTGAACTCTTAAAACTGACTCAAATTGTTCCAGGAACAAAACTGCCCCCACATGTCCAGACAAGAGAAGAAGAGCCCATGTGCTCTAACACCAGTCTCAGTCTGAACAAACCAGACCCTCAGCTGATAAATCTGCCCTACAGAAAACTCTGAGTGTTGTTCAGCTGATGAGAAGTGAACTGACAGCTGGTGTATGGTCTCTGTCACTTAGGGGTGGCTTTCCCAAAATAAAAGCTAGGCAACTTTAAGTATTAAGGTAATATAAAACAAAGAGACAAAAAGGGAAAAAAGTTCCTTCCCTGCCACAAGTTAAAAAGCATAACCAGGGCATCAGGGTGCATTTCTTATGCAGGTAATAAATAATCTCCTTCTGCTGTTGACATAACTTAATGAGGAAAATTTTGCAGATGGTGAAAAACAGAAGATATTTTCTTAGGGATAAAAAAGGATCTTCTCTAAATAATCTGACTGAAATCCTGCTGTGGCAAATTCCTGGAGACACTGGGACAAGGCAGCACAGCTCACTGTAGAAGACAGACTGACAGACCAACCCAAAAATTAGATCAGAGAGCAGAGCAAATGATGCAGTTCTCTCCCTTGCAGAGCTGTATGAATTATTTGCTGTGATTATTTTTGTTGAATTTAGATGTTTTATATCTTTGCTGGATGGTTCAGAGAAGATAGGGTCTTCTAAATTTTTTCAGGTTTCTTTATTTCTATTTAATCAATGCACGTACTGGGTGGATGTGAACTGTGAAATCATGCTACAAACTGAAAATAGGTGCCATGTGGTCAGCCATCTGGATCATGTGGACTTATTTTACCTGAAAAAAACCCAGCAACTCAGGCAATGAAAACCCATGCAACAGAGAAAAAAAAAATCCCCCAGAAAAACCAACACAAAAATTGATACTCCTAGCATCTTTGGAGAACTGGCAGGTTCTCATAACGGTGAATACTGGATATGAGTCCTAGGGGAGAAGTGTCATTATACAGATTGCTTTTTTTACAAGTTTTGTTGGGGAAAACAAGCAAGGTCACAACTATCCCAGCCAGAAGTAAGGAAGAGGACTTAGCTAAGGTGTACAGGCCAGCAGAAAGACTGCTGAGGTTCACGCAGCCCTCGGACTATAACTCACAATGTTCCTCCATATGGGCACCGACAATATGGCCCTGCATACTTATAGACAGACAATGTTGCTAGAAGACTCCTCTTCCTTCTTTTGCCTGGAGTTTTCAGGAACAAAGGAACATCATGATGATTTAAGCTTTAAAACCCTTATTTGTGTTATCTAACTTTCCCGCTTCTTCTTCTTCTCTTCCTCCTCCTGGTAGCTTTGAGTGTTGCTCATGGGGAAGATGAACGTGAGAACTCTGCCCACATTTGGAAACTGAAGAGATAGATGATGAACTTTCAATTTACAAAAAGCTTTTCCTTCTGTTCTTGATGCACTGAAGAAAGAAGTGCCTCCTCTTGAAAGCAACAGAAGTGCTTTCCCTAGAAGATTTCCCATATAGCCCTTCAAATCTCTAGGATTCACTTGGGCTTCTTTTGCCCTGAGGTCTTTTTTGTTCTTTGAGGCTGGGGGTTGGAGAAGAGGAAGTTGGCTTTGAGGTTTGCTTCTCACCTGCTCCCTCTTCTCTTGTTTTTCTTGCTTACTTTCCTCCTCATTGTGTGTTTTGATGACTTATGCTTTTGGAGAAGTAAGGTGCTTCTGGGAATGTCTGTTACTATTCAGATGCCTGGAGGAAAAAAAACTTTTGTAGGAAGTTGCTGAAATTACTACTAAAATCATGTTAATTTTATGTTCTTCTGCCTTCCAACTTTAATCATCTCTGATACACTCAAGGACATTATCCTGATCAAGAAGTCTTGTCCATTGCTTGGCCTACATTTCAGCTGAACATACACTGAACACTTTCTTCCTTTTTGGAGATTCAGGGACTCGAGAAATGTGGGAAGAGCAATTGCTAGTGAAAACTGACACCAGAAAGTTGTTGACAACATCATTTTTCTCCATGACAGTTGCTACCAGATCCCCTATCTTATTCATCACGAGGGGTGGTGCAAAGTCAGCAGAGCCATGCAGAAGTCCTTGGAGGTCTGACATATGATGCTACCAGAAGATACAGACCAGAGCAGTCTCTTCTTCTGGAACACGTGTCCTGATGCAGAGAGGAATGCAATGCAGAGTTGGAGGTAGTTCAGTGATTGCTTTTGAAATTAGGATCTATAGGAACTTATTCTCAAATTTCCCTGTTATGATCAAAATGCTTACATTGTTCAACACATGGAGGAAGGAGATTTCCTTGTGTTATTGTGTGGGAAAGGTATCCTTAAATTTCATTATACTCAGCTTTTTCAGTGCAGAGTCCCATACTATTATGTGGCTCCCAGGGCAGATGTTCCCGGGAAAACGTGAAACATTGAGTTACAAATACAAATGGCAGCAACTGTGGACAGTATAGTTGGATCTTCTCAAGTCAGCCCTCTTCAGCCTTGCAATCCTCTACAAGAAAGTTTAAAGCTGCACATCTGACACTGTGCAGTTGGCAGAACAGCTTGCACCGTGCTGCTCCCAGGGGAAGCCAAGGGGGCTAAGTAAGCACAAGACAGTGACCAGCCCATGGCCATGTCAGACAAGCACATGCATTGCAGCCTGCTCTGGCAGGTCAGAATAGCCCCTCAAGCTGTGCCTGCAGATTAGAGCAGACATTATCCAAATCTACCTCAGGAGGCCATGTTTGCAACCCAGCACTCTGTGCCGAGCTCTTTGCTAATCGGGAATGTGGCTTTGATTACTGCTTTGATATAACTGCTTGTTAAAACTGGAGGTTTAACACTGAGACTTCCACAAAAGGGATTCAGGGCTGTAGTTCCTTATGTTTTTCATTAATCTTGTAATATTTGTTGTTTTTAAGACTGCACAGATGTGGAATGATGATTATCCCATGTGTCTCTGGCTTGATCTGTAACCACAGCCAGGTGGGTGCAGGTGCCGTGGGGCTCCCTTTGTCCATCAGTGCCAAGAGACTCTCTGTGTGTTCATACTTTAGCCTCTTACCTTCTGTCATGGAACAGAGCAAGTCAGAAGCCTTTGATTTTTTCACTGATTGTGTCAGCTGTCCTTGTCACAGCTGGTCACCAGAAATTAGGGAAACATTAGTTTCCACACAATTAAAGGTAGTGTGTTTTAACACAATCAGGAAGAGGGAATTGGGCACAAATAACAATTCATTCAATTACCTGACTGAACTTCTGAAACTATCCAGAGATTGATTTGATAGTGCTGGATTTTTTTCCCATCATTTGATTTTTGTGGCCATGCATTACTTCACTGGCATGCTCAGTGGAGTCAAAAAATAACAGTTCCAGCCACGAGCTCTGACAATGTTATGTGACATGCTGCAATTAAGCTTCTGCAGGAGTGAGAAGTGATTTTTTACTATAAAGATTGCTTCTTGGTGCTACAAGTTTTCACAGGCTCCCCTGAAGCATTATTTGTATGCAACTATCTTTTCTGCATAAGAAAAGTTCTTACAGTACAGCCTAGAGGAGTTTTTGTTCTCTGGAAGCAAACATAAAGATAGTTCTTGCAAAATATAGTCATAGCACTCCTGATCTTGAGTTTATTCTAAATAAGAAATCCTTTCTTATAATGGAAAATCCTGATTAAATTTAATTCTGAGAGCTGAAAATTGACAGTGATTAAAACTTCAGTGTCTAGACCACAGCAATATATATTTCAATGATTAACAAATTCAAATGGTTGAATTAAGCAGTTATATCTGTCTAATCTTCTTTAATCTTCAAATTGGTTCTCTAGCTCCTTTTCTAGTACATTACAAAAATACATTAGTGGACTCTAATCTGACAGCTAAGAGCATAACAATGTAAAATGGCTTGAATTTGAAGTAAATCACATTCAGATTGGAATATAGTGAATAATTTTAATAGTGAATGTTGGACTTTTTGATCAGAATATTATTTATAAATTATATAAAATTATTAAAGGATAAAGATCTAATTTTTCAAACATAAATTCCCTGACAGCCTTTCATGTCCAGAGCATACTACATTGCTAAAAATATTTTAAATACATTAAATCAGTGGCCACCTGAGAAAATAGTAGATCCATCACTGCTATGCAGAAATGAACTCATTGCTCATGCACTACACAATAAATCTGTGCAAACGTATCCCTGTTACTGAGTTGCCCCTAAAAAGAAGTTGGCATTGCCAGAAGAGTTTCAGTCCAACTGCATTAAGGGCATTGTCCAAATGCCTCTTAAACACTGACTGGCTTGGGACACTGACCACCTTTCCAGGAAGCCTGCTTCAGTGTTTGACCACTGGTAAAGAAATATTCCATCTAAGTGAAGAAATATTTCTTAACGTCCTGTCTGAACCTTCCCTGCTGAACCATTCCCACACATCCTGCCACTGGATACCATGGAGAAGAGCTCAGCAACTCCCTCTTTACCTCTACTCCTCAGGAAATTGTGGAATGAGATGAGGTCGCCACTCAGTCTCCTTTTCTCCAAACTAGAAAATCCCCAAAGTCAGCTGAGGTGTATTAACTTCAAAAAAATGTTCAGGCTTCAGACATTTGGAGCTTTTTAACCAGAAGTGCTTACCAACAAGTAGTCCTTGGGGGTGGGCATACAACTAATTCCTGATTTTGTTAGGATCTGTCCAAGGCAGAAGGCGTGTTAGTAACCCTCATGTGATGGTCACACAGGTAATGATGGAGGCAGAATTGTCCATCGTGGTGGTTACTTTAGAAGTTTGCAAGAATGAATAGTTATAGACAAAAAATTGCAAAGCTGCCTTCTAGGGAGCCTGGCCACTCAACAAACACATTCCTCTCGTCAAGTCCATCAGCAGCTCCCTGTGTGCTTAGTCATGCTGAGGAATGCCATCACTTCTAAGAGTAGTCTGTTTTCTGTTTTCTTTATTCACAGCTCTTTATTTATTCCTGCAAGACCCAGTGGCCATCCCTGTGAAGACGTGTAAGCTGATTGCAAAGTGGCCAGTTTGTAATCTGTTCAGCTACTGCCATTGAAGAGTCTTCATTCTAAATTGTAGGACTGCTGAACCTTTCTCTTGATCTGGATGAGGAATGTACTACTCACCAAACAGACTCCAGATTATCTGTGTGCAATCTTACACCACAGGGATTATGTCATAGACTGCAAGCAAGCGATAGTTTGGAATTCCCTTAGTAGTTAGTGAGTTGCATCCCTGTGATGAACACACACACTTAACATCAGCAACTGTTAAGACAGAAATATTTTCCTGTGTTAAACAGAATGAAACAGAACCACACACCAGCCAGCTCTCTATGACAAATAACATGAGATGAACAGAGTTCTGAAGCTGAGTTACAGATTGGAGAAGTATATGAGCATGTGCAACCAGGCCGAGCCAGCTAGTGAATACAAAAGCGCATTACCAGGGTTATTTTTAAAGTCTAACACTTGAGCTAACTTCACACCAGAGAAGACCAGATGCAATTCACGCTTTGCAATGGTATTTAAATGTTTGCACTCACCACAAGCAGAAAGTTGTTGGCAGTCATTTTGTTGGATTCATTAGAACAGACCCTGTTTTCTGCAATATTCAGCCATCCTTCTGCTGTCAGAATTTAAAGTAGACCATGCTGGCAGACCAAGGCATCTCTTCACTGTTTTGGTGATCTATGAATAAACAGGCAGTGGCTAATCAAGGTGCAGAAGGTTAATGTGAATGGAAGCACAGAATGCCCTAAGGTTGGCTTTTCATTTTGTTTTGCAGCTGTTTGTTGGGTATTGCCAAAACTTCTTGCTTTGAATAAACAGCTCTGCAGCACTTTTTTGTTTTCTAAAGCTCTACTTTTGTTTCTCAAAAACACCAGTGAGAAAAATCAGGTATGTGGATTCTGCAGGGCTGACATAGATTTTAGGTTTGCTAAATAGCACATTATACTTGCTTATAGTTGTTATTTCTTCACTGAAACCTAGATGAACTCTTTATCCAAATATTCTCCACTTCTGTCATATCTGCTGGAGGATGACTTGCTCCAGTAGAATAATCCAGTGTTCAAAACCTACCTATCAGAAAATCGATTTGTAGCATTTTCTTGACAGGGCAGTGACCACAGGCTGGGAAGGATTTTTGAAAGCTTGCAGGTCTCTGAAAGTTTTTAAATGCTGTTAGCCCAGATCTTCAACTGTGTGACCCAAAGGTGAGCAGTGTCAGGGCTCTGACTGCACTGAGAGGCTCTGCAAGTCCTTCCCCTCTCCCCTGGATTTGTCTGCCTGTACTCCCAGCCTGCCCTGATACAGCGTGGCTGGGTAACCTTGGCTCAGACACAAAGCCTGGTGACTAGGATTCCTGGCTTGCCCACGGTGCTGCCTTGCCACTGCAGACCTGTCTGGCAGTCACTGGCCTGTGATTATGGACACAGCACCTGCTCTGTCCTTGCTGTCTGAGTGCCATGGGGCACAGCACCCTGGAGGAACAGGGACAGCCATGCTACTGTAGCTGTCACCCTTGGCTCCCTGTCACCTTCTTCCATTAGGCAGCCCACAGCTGCTGCTCTCTGACAAGCAGATGGTCCAAACAATTTCAAGGTCTGTGGAGAATTTTTAATTTCAAGTACATGCAGCATTCAGAAATTAGTATTTCTATTGTTCCTGCATTTTCTGTTCTAAAACTGAAAAACGAGCATTGCTCCATGCGCTGCCAGTAGCATATTTGCCTTTCAAGACTGTTTATCAGTTTGATGCAAAGATTTGCATCAAATCCATTTTTATCTGAATTAGGTCTAATAAGCAGACACACATTTTCGTCATGACTGTTCTATACGCCAAAACTGCTCAAGTTTAAAATCAATATTGCATTATTGTGCACCTGTGACAATATGGCTAGCAGCTTGCTTCCCAGCATTTTTACCCGATGGCTGCACATGAAATCCTTTCCAATCCAACACCTCTCCTGTTGGAATTTAAGCTCGTTATTTCAGGACCTGTCAATTTAAAACATACCCATATCACACTGTCCAAAGGTTGCCTGGCACCCAAATGACACCATGACACTCAAGGCTGCTCGTGTGTGGGAATATGCTCCTCCGAGGAATGGCAATTCCGAGCAGTTTTGACAAACCAGAACCAAGCATTGAAACCCAGCTGTCGAAGAGCAAAATTCAACATCAGGAGATCCTATTTTCAAGCGTTTTCAAGACTTACTGTAAGTAATGTTAGATATTTTGTGACACTCTTCTGAAATGGAGATGGTATAAAGGTCTACTGACACTTTGTGGATGTGTTTAATCCATGTTTGGGAAGTCTTAGAACAGGTTTGTGGATCTCTTGCTTTCAAAATGATAAACAAGCCTAGTCTTTTTTTATGTTATTACTAGTTTTACATGCTTATATTAAGAGCATAATTCTAATCTAAACAGCAACTACAAATTTTTTTGATCAGTGTTGGGAAATAGCTATTGCCCCAGATGAAATATTTATGAGTAGTGTGATTTCAGAACTTCTGAGTAAAAATGATCATTAACGTCAAACAGTATGTATTTATATAAATGTTGAAAAACATTTCAACATTTATTTAACAAAACAACCTTGAACTGCTGGAGCAAAAAGAATGTACGTTGTTTTTCCAAGACAGCATCACAACAAAATTTGAAAACAGAAAAAAAATACTGCTTGAATGAAGAATATGATGAACAAGGTCACCTTGTGGTGACTTCATGCCTAAACTGCTTGTGGTGTATAAGCATGCCTGTTAGATCTCACAGGCATCAAAACAAAGACCATCAATTTTGAGTGGTTTTAATCCATAGTCTCAAAGTAGGTATCAGATGGGAAAACATGCAAATGAGGAATGGTGAAGCCTGATGTGAGCAATGATGTGAGCAATAATGAAATCATAGATACCATGAAAAGATGAGATATGAACCACAACGGTGATTAAGAGGGCACCTGAGAAGGTGGGGGGTGTTTCCACCCTTTGGTGTCCTCAGCTGAAAATTTCTATTACCTTCAGGTGAGGATCTTGATGTCTTTTGGGGAAATATGCTATAGCCAAACAAATCATGTTTTGCTCAAATATAGAGTTACATGATGAAAACAAATACATTTTTTTTCTGCAATTGTGATACAAACCAGAGAAAATCAGACACTCAATTAGATTTTAAGTGGAAAATGGATGGCTATCTGTCAAACTCCTTTGAAAAAGCCCTTTTAAAATTTGTCTTACTAGTGTTGTCATACTCAATTTTTTCCTGTAAGGGAAACAGATTGTTTGCTTCTTTATGGTAAATTACTGTACAGATGTACTCAGAACATCCCTTAATGGTGGTATAACCTAGTTAGATGCACTGTATTATCAAAATTTTCATTTCTGCATAAATTTATTGGGAGCCTGGACTGTTGTAGTTTTAGAGTACCTGCCCACCTTATGTCTACTTATTATATTACAGATGCTGCTCCTTTAATTTTCTTATGTACTTCTCTGGATTTCATAGTGTTCTGATGAATTTGTAGTTAATATTGTAAGAGTGCAGTTTGTATTAGCTGAGCAGAATGGTCATGCATCACCCCCATTTTTCATTTTTCAATGAAAAATTCACATCCAAGCATTGTTTCCCAGAGAACTCAGCAGTGACTGTACAGATGTGTAATGATGTTGTACAAAGAGAGGATTCCTATTCCAACCACTGGAGTTAAAACTGAAATGTATAGAAGAAAATCTGAACCATATCATGCTGGAATTGGGCTCCAGATGATTACAATAGTTTCTCCTTAAAATTAAGGGCAAATTTGTGAAAATTCCTGTTAAATATTATTTTTCAAATGATCACTGATCATGTTTTAGGTCTGATTTAGTTATACATATGATTCTGAGACAACAAACTGGAAGCCAGAAAGCACTATAAAAATAAAAATAATTTAGAAGTGGTAAAGCAGAGCATCACTGAAGAAATGTATTTGCCACCTTCAAAACCAACAGGTTTTGGGTTTTTTTCAAAATAAAACCAAAGCTTGTTTCAAAGCTGAATTGTATCACAATTGACTACACATTTCAGTCTCATTGAGGCAGCCCCTTTCCAACAGGGAACTGTTTAACCAGAAAACCTCGAGGGTTTCTGTCTTTGAGAAAATGGATCAACCTGCCCAGAGATGCTGACCTGCCTGGGCAGGACACCAGGATGTTTGTGGCTGGGATATATCAGGACCCTCACACCTCACTGTGGCACGTTTGCAGAAGCTCTGCTCAGTTTTTTGTCAGTTTTTTAATGCAACACATTAAATAATGCCCTTTATTTTTGTGGTCTGCCTCTCCTAACTCGATGTTCCCACAGTCCCTTAACGCCTAATTGTGCTCAGGGAACTGAGGCAACCTGCTCTTTCTGAGGCTATTTTCCATGACAAACAAAATAACAACATGTAAAAGCTGTTAATAAATGGCACATCCCTCAGGAGAGAAGGTATTACCTCAGTATTATCCCATTTTGTGCTCGTTCAAAGACTCTCAAGGTCACAGAGACCGAGGCCATGCTGATGCCAGACTGGCTGTGCATGCCAAGCTGCCAGCCCAAAGGTTATGTGTTACAGGCTTGGACTGTCAATGTTGCTGTACTGCTGCTCTTCCTTCCTATTCACCATTCCCCTGCACTGCACCAATTATATATCAGGCTTTTAAAAAGCCTCTTCTTCTCCTATCACCTGAAATTTTCAAAACAGTAGCTGCTACTTGTAGGTGAAGAGGCAGGCTATATATAAACACTTACATACACTGTGCACAAAAAAAAAAGAAAAAAAAATAGGTTGCAGGAATGATCTCAGGAGGATAAAGCACATGCATTCAAGAATTAAGAAGAGTAGGACTAGCTGTGTAGTTTTAATTTATTCTCCTGCCCTCCTTATATAAAATTGAAGTGCTGAAGTGAGTTATTGTATCTCAAGAGACTTGTAAATTATTCTTTCTCTTCTTTTAAGCTCTGACTGAACCACATTTCTGATAACCTAATGCAAACAAATACTCTGTGCTGCAGTGTTCCTTCCAAGAATGGGTGTGATAATACACTGCTACAGAAACTGATAAGCAAGCAGAAACACTACAAAGAAATCAAACCTGCATGCTTTGTATGATGAACTGAAAAATAAATCTTCAATTAAAACGTGGTATTAAAAGAAACCTGTCATCCAGGCTGCTATGCAACACACTGACAAAAGCAAATTCAGGTTGGCAGTTCCATTCCAAACTTATTTTTAAATTTTTAATCTATTACACTTAAAACAATCTGTGAAGGTATTTGCATTATGAAAGGCACATACAGAGGTTTAAAAGCTGTCTGTGTTCATAAGGAGGGAGAGAACACTTGGGACGGGGATTTTCTTTCTCATCTGTCCACCCTGCATGCAAGAACAGCATCAGGCTGCTAAGGGCAGAGAAAGAAGGTGTGCTGCATTCCCTGGCTGCCTGCTGGGTCCTAAGAGAAGGGGAGCTGGGAGAGGAATGGCAGGAGAATTCCTGTACCTCATGACTGGCACAAGAATTCTGCTGTTACTGAAATCAGAAAGTGCAACATTTTGCAGTGTAGCCATTGGGATCCCTTAGGGGCTGTGCCACAGCAGACGGAGCTGAGGGTGAACACCTCTTCTAGGGTGGAATGGAGATGACAATGCAGACCAAACATGGGGTTTTAACACCTACTGTAGACAGTAGTGCTCTCCACCCCAGTTCAAAAGGAAAATTTGAGTTTCAGAGAAAATACTGGTGGGGAAAGGGACTGGGTGATCATTCTTCCTTTGTGAGACAAAACTAAAATGCATTGCATGAGGCTGTAGAACTGAGACACCACCATCAAACCTGTACCAGTTGCTGGAGAGGTTGTGCTCCTAAGGCTGGTACAAACACTTTGCATCGCTATATATCCCAGATGGAACTGTAATTTAGAAAACCTTTCACTGGCCCCACACCTTTAAATGCATCTTTGCAGTGTTCAACTCTGTTGCAATTATATTTTTTATTCTCCCTCCGTTCAAACATTCTAGTCACAGGGTCAGATCACTTTAAAAAGCATGATTTTCAGTCAGTGCCCAGTTCGCTCAAAGAATTTCAGAATCTCAGATACAGAGTTTGAACAACTTCCTCTGCTCTAATTCTCTGAGCAAATGTTGCAGGCTACAGATATCTGTGTTTGTGTCAGAGCTGTTTACAGTTCTGTACATGGAGAGAACCTGTGTCGACAGGGAAGTGACGACTGCTTTCAAGGCTATGAAAGGTTTACTTCCTGTCATTCTTGAAATCCACAGCAAAATCTGCCCAAGTCCTTCTGTCTTGAAAGCTGAAAACTAAGCATTGTGGAAAACTTAAGGAAAATGTTAAGATATGCACAGAACATTACTGTAGCTCATTATGTTTTCATAAAGTAAATTTTAAAATATTTATATTAGATTTGCTAAATTGGATTTCTTCAAATTCAGGGGTTTATCCCTTCTGCTAATTTTGCATTAAAACCAGCTATTTCTATAATTATATTTTGTAGTGACATTTCAAATATTGTTTAACTAATGTTCACAGCAGCCTTGAGAGAAAATGGAAGTCAGAATGAAACAGGATATTTTAAAATCTTTAATACAAATAGTCACTATTTGTTCAGATTTTAATTCCCAGAAAACAGTAATTAAGGATAAGGTGATGAGACAGCACATCCAACAAAGTGGACTGAAAAGCCAGTTCTGGAGATACAGATCTCCTCAGGACTCCAGCAGACAAATATTGCCTTTCCCAAAGGATAGGAAGGTGGAAGGTTGATCACACAGCTGGGTGACTGTCACTAGTGTGACCTTAGTACAAACCAGAGACATTCCAAAAAGGGGAAACTCCATGTGTGATCCCCACACCTGCAACTGCTTTTAAAACTTTTATCTGCAATCTGTTGTTAGAGGGAATTGTTTGCTTGTATATAGTTTATGGAAAGTTTAATTCCTGCTTTAACCAAATGGATTTTCTTGGAAATGTTAGTTGTGAGAAGAACAGGTAAGAGAATTTATAGACAGTTGAATTAAAGGTAATTCACAAAATATCTGCAATCACACACAGAGGTCACGCCATCTATGGTATATACTCTTATTCTAAGATATGCAATTATTTCCTCAGTGTCTTAGGAGAAAAAAACAAACAAACAAACAACCTTTAGATTATTTCCCAATGACACTAATGCCAGAATACAAACTCTACCTGAACATCTTAGGAACAGTGTATTTGATAAAGGGCCATACTTATCAGCAGCATACGGGCAAAAAACAAGAAGTGCTCATCCTCCGTTCAAAGCTAAAGTCTTTGGGATTTGCTGCGGTTGCCAGTAATTAGAAATCAGATGTTCTACATGTTCCTAAAAAGGAGAATAAAAATGAAAAGAATACAAAGGTTTTAGTTAACTCCCTGTGTGACTGCAACCCTCCCCATCTCAGTGGCAGGCAGTGTCAGGGCAGTCAGGTATCACAGGAGCAAACCTCTCCTGAAGGGCTGAGATTCCTCACTCATGTTCCCCGTGGAGCTTGTTGCCTGAATCCTCCTATTAGTGGAGACAAGTGGCCCTTTCAGCCAGCACTTCATCTCGGTATGTGCAAACACCTTGACTGAGCTGGTAAGAATTGTGCCCTACAAGAGCCTCTGTTCCTCCAGATAAAGGAGGTGCACAAAGTTCAGTCTGCTGCAGACAGCAGCACTGCAGATACCCATCCCTTGTCTCCTGTCCCTTCAGTCAAGAGTGTAAATCAGACAAAAAGGAGGCAAAGGATGCACACCCCTTCAAAAGGGGTCAAAAGAAGAATGTGGGGATTTGCTGGTCACTCAGCCTCACTTGAAAACTTCCTCCCTGAGTGAGGCCACTTATAGAGCATTTGTGAGCACAAGAAGCAGCTGGCTGGGAACAGTTGGTACAGTGTTATCGAGGATAAACTCTGCCTGAACAGCTTGATGGCCTTTGGTTACAAAAGGACCAGATTTTTCAAGAGGAGAGCAGCACAGAATGGTTCAAGGGGAGCAGCACACTGGTGTCTCCACTGAGACCTGTCTGCTTAACAACAGCTCAGAAGCTGGAGAAGGTGACTGAGTGCACTCTGGTTGTGCTTGCACACACCAGCATGGATTTGTGAAGGTGAAATCCTGCCTGACCAACCTGATAACCATCTGCAGTGAAAAGACAGTGACTGTGGGGAGAGTGGTGGAGTGTTTAAATACTCTGAAAAAAAGAGTATTTAAATGTTATATCCTCCTATAGGTGACTACTTGATAGCAAACTAAAATTATTTTACACCTATTTCCCTAAGACAAATGTAAATTTTGTTCTCAATATCAAATGTTATCTCATTCTGTGCCATGAGAATCAAATACTGTTAGGAGGATGATGTTGGCAAAGGAGCAGTCAAAAAAATTCAAAAAGGAGAGATAAGCCACTGTTAAAGACAGTGAAAGTTACAAAGAAACCTTCTCTCCCTCCTCACCTCTCTGTAACCGCACTGGGATACTCCGGAGAGGGGAAAAGATGAAGTGAGATTTGTCTTGGGTTTCATGGACAGTGAAAATGAAAGGGAGCTTCATGAAGTCTGACAGTGTTGCCATCAAAATAATCTGCTTGTGGTGCTCATTTAAACAAAGAGAAGCATGTCAGTGGCTGCAACACTATCCTGTTTAAGTAGGCAGCTCCATGGGGAAAATCACATATTCCTTTGTCCCTGCTTTCCCACCCAATGATTCACAACTTATTCAGCCTTTCATACGTATTTATTTCTCTTTGCAGCACTTTCCCCAGGCAGTGACAGGGCCCCTCTCAGCAGCCAAGGGATGAGCTGGTCAGCACTGTGGAGCAGGAGCCTGGGCACTTGCCCTGGGTGAAGAGCCAACACACAAAGGGTTCATCTTTCCTTATTTCTACCCTTGGAAACATTAAAGTGAGACCTTGCAATTGCTGTGCTGGTGTCCCTATCAGAAACTGATGAATGAATCAGAAAAAAATCTTTATTTCCATCCTTTTGCCCTTTTCCACTTTCTGTGTTTGATTCAATGCTTAGCTCAAAGTGTTTCTGAAGAGAGGTGGTCTTTTTCTTCCATATGTTTATGGCATTTGCTTTAATATTTATATTAAGTATAAACAGCCTTTCTAAGGAAAAGTTGTAAAAACTTTGTAACCTGGGTGCTGCCCTTGGGTCACTCGTTCACTTTCAGAGGGCCCCTGAACTCAAAGCAACAGCCAGATTGCATCCTCTGGCTTGTCTTTCAAGAACCATCTCACTGTTGACAGTCCTTCTTCTCTAGATGGGAAAATTCACATCTGAGTGTACAACATTTTTATATTATGGATTTATTTTGAAGACGTAATTTTGTTCTTTTCTACAGTTTTGAAGTGCCGCAGAGACAACGAGCAGTCTGCCCCATTTCAGGTCTGGCATGAAGTGCTGCAGATTTTCCATGCTAATTCAAGGGGCACAGCCATTCATTTGCCATACAGCCAGTTGGAGAAGTTGTTTACAACTCAGGAAATTAATTTGGTTTCCATCTTATACTATTTTCTGAAAGATTTCACACCTGATTTTAATTTTTTTTTTTAAATTCTCTTTTTGCAATATCTCATACTTTTTGAAGTGACCTTTGCTTGCAAAGAGGAGAGCAATTATTTCTGAGAAACATGTAAATCTCTGGACTGTCTTCATCCTTCTTTTTTGGCTTCTACTGCTGACACTCTCTTTTTTTTTTTTTTTTTTTGGACCACTTTTTAGAAGTTGTCAATAATGTTCAAGAAATGGAAAACTCATAATACAAACAGTAACTGTTACATTTTTGATGGTTCAGGTTGTAGATAATAGCTTCCAAATAACTATCAAGGAACAATTTTTTCAGAAGCTCTATCTTAACAGCACATGTTAACCTCTGCAATTTCATCTAAAAATGCTGAATTGAATTGGTTTACTAAAATTTCCTCCATTTCTATCAGAAAGAAAAAAATCACCCCTTATCTACTTTGTACATTCTCAGATGGTTTTATTCCAACAGGTTTAGCTGTATAAGGTTTGAACAGTGAAAAGCAATGAGTTTCAGAGCTCTCTCTGTACATTCCATCTTGAAAATTGAAGTAATCACAGATGATTGTTTAAAAATGCATGGAAAACAGCTATGCAAGATTTTTAAGAAATGCTTTTTCCTCAGCAACACCTGGTCATGAGGCTTAATAGTGACTTACAAAGGCTTAAGCTATTTAGTCAAGCAGTTTTCCAGGAAAGGTTAGTAATTATTAGTCTTGTATTTCTCTTCTCCTGAAGAGTGCCAGTCTAAGAGAAGTCAAATTACTGTTCTGCTTTCTGCCATTTTTAGATAGACTTCTGAAATACTTCTAGGTTACAGAAATAAAGACAAAAAATACTATATATTCTCTGAGGAAGAGTCCTCAGTTGCAGGCACTTCAGACTAGCAGTGCAGGAGGCATTCCTGCCTCCTGCGAGGAATCTGCACTGGGGACAGACTACAAAATAAACACCTGCTCCCTACACCAGCACCAGTGCTGGCTCCATGTCAGGCTGGAATTAAGTTGCCATTCTCAGTGAAGTCAGTACACACCCTCCAAAGCAATTGTCATTGACACAAATGAAATTGCATTCTTGAAGTAATTCTCTGAGCTGTCCCCAATGCAGCATTGTGCAAAGCACAAAGCATAATAGTGCTTCTTAAAATAACAATGATGATACAGTAACCTTACTTCTGTTGCTGTGTCTTTGGGGGGGAGGGGGGGGTTTAATCATGCATAATGCAACACAATAGATTTTAATGTACTGCAAATCATTGAGCACTTTCATTTCAAATAAATTTTGAAATTATAGTTTTCCCAATTTGTTGCTGATGTTAAGGCTTTTACATGTTCCACATCTTGTGCAAGCTGTTAATCATTAATTGCTCAAAAGGCACCACCTTGTTTAGGTATTAAATTTTTAACCAGGAGGGTGGATGACGACACCCAAGGCCAAGAACATCAGCATTCACCTTTCACTCAGAGTAAAACTGAAAAGCAGCTAAGTGCTTCCAAGAAATGAGAAGAGCCTTTGCCCAAAACAGCACATTGCACATTAATGTGGTTAGAAATTGAGCTGTGTGATAGGCAGAGTAACCTGGGAGGTGGTGCTGCTCCCAGGCTGATCAACAACTGAGTGCTAGGAGAGAATGTGTGGTTTTGGGGTAGGTAGATGGGGAATGGAAAGTACTCAGAAAGAACTCCCACAAATTGCTTCTCCCTTGAGGAAACAAAACTTGGAGCATATCTTTGGAAAACTAACCAAGTATTATGATAAAATTCATTGGGCACCAAATACCAACAAATCTGGCCACATAATTAGCCTTTTTTCACTACCCATGAGGAAAGCAGGCAGCTAATTACAGCCATTCTTCCCATGTTGGACAGCATAAATTACAGCATTTAAAGCCCA
Organism: Brachypodius melanocephalos; assembly: GCA_013398615.1. Taxonomy (NCBI): domain Eukaryota; kingdom Metazoa; phylum Chordata; class Aves; order Passeriformes; family Pycnonotidae; genus Brachypodius; species Brachypodius melanocephalos. The sequence continues at coordinate 11,068,944 of VZSR01003803.1, read as the reverse complement.
ACACAGCACCTAGGCCCTCCAGTGCTGGGCACCAACAGACTTCATTTAATGATGTATGTTCTTCCCCAAAGACACCCATGTGCTCAGCACTACTGAATGTAAAGGCACATCGCTGACATTTCAAACACATGGTTGAAACTTTCCTCCTCTCTGGAATCTGTGCCCCAGCACCAAGAAAAGCCAAATCCACTGCTAGAAAAGTACCTTGTTAAACGTAAAGCATGGGTTTAACCCCTCAGTTTCAGCCATAGCTGGTTGTTTCCCAAAAGCCACAGAGCAGGCTGAGGGCACCACAGTCACCACCCACTCCTGGGCTGAGCAGGTACAGGGACTCTGCTCTGCATAAGGAGCATCCCCCACTCAGGATGGCAGCAACATTTTTGTCATCCATGTGGAGAGCAAGACATCAGCTCCAGCCCACCAGTAACTGGCAGGCTTCAACATGAACCCTGGTCTCTGCCAGTTTTCCTATTGCAACATGAACCCTGATCTCCACCAGTATTTTTTTGCAACATGAAAAGACCTAAGTGATGAGGTAAGAGGCAGGGATATCCCACCACTGTTTTTTGTTGAAGTAAATGCTGAGCTTTAAAAATGGGCCCTTCTGTCACGTGGAAGCCTACACAAGATAAATGAAGAAGCAGTCAGAGGCTGTGACTGAGGCTGTTCCACATGCCCTGTCCTCTGCCACTCAATCTCCTCCACTGGGTACCAGTGCTGAAGCCATGGTGGGCAGTGAAGGGAACTGAGCTAGATGAAAACTGAGCCCTCTAAAGTCCACAGGTTTCTCTAGAGGACACCTACACAACATATGCTTTGCATTTGGCTTGTGTTGTCAAGCAGTACCTTTAGAGGAAGCATCTCATTGCACTTCTGTTCTTCAGCATTGTGACAAGAACAACCTTTTGCTTGATGGATTGCAGTAGCGAAAGGGGGACAGCAGCCTAAGCATGTGAATCATGAATAGGATGAAGGAGGTCTTTTACAGCAAAGAGAGGCAGACTGGATGAACACCTATTGATTTGGCTTCATTTATTATTTTGCAATATACCAAAGTACAGGACCTGTTCTAAATACCTAACATAGAAAATATTTACTAAAAACTTCAGCAGTTTTTTAAGCAAAGAGTTTTAATATAAAAAACCTCCACATCTGTTTCTTGCACTGATCAAAGTTATATTTTAGAAAGCTATAAGTATTCTTTTCAGAAAGTTTATCAAAGCTCTTTTACTGACAAACTAAGTGAAACAAAATGACAAGCATAGATATGAACAGCAATGTTCTCATTTGCATTTAGATAAACATTATAAACACAGCTTAAGTAGTAGTGATTCTGAGAATACTTAAATGGCTTCTAGTTGTAAATGCTACGCTCCACTTAGCTTAAATAGTTACTTTCTATGAATCATTAGGTTTGCATTAGACAGCCTGTACTTCTACACTCAAATCAAAGCAAGCTTTGAAAACATCAGGCAAGGTGTGGATTTTGAATGGGATCATTATTTCCAGAATATTGGGCCAAACTATAATCTGGTTGAAATAGATTGTAGGATTTTTGAAACAATTGTACAAAAGATACGACTTGAAAATAAATTTCAAACAAAAAGTTAAATACAGCACACCCCTAACTAGAGGTAGCAAGAGAGAGTGGGTACAGCCCCTGCTCTTCCTAGGCACAGCTCCAGATCCTTTGGAAATTTGAATCCAGTATGTCTACTTGGAGCCTATGAGCTCGATGCACCTCAGTGGCAGAGAGGTCTGCCCATATATCTGCCTTTGCTAATCCAGGGTAAATCCATCCTCATTTGTATCCATCGAGATCTGCAAGCTCTCTGGCAATAGCATTAGAGATGTGTTCTCCTGCAAGAGTGTAAGTAATAACTATGTTATAAAAATAATTTAAAAGTAAATTTATATTGGCCGTTCAGCCAAGGCTGATATATGAACAGTTCTTTTTATTCCTTCATCATATTCTGTAAGTTGTTTCAAATTCAAGAATAAAATATGTGGTAAGGAAGGTTAGAGAAGAGACTTGGTCTGGTCGAACTTAAAGGGCACAATTTTTATAATCAAAAACTTCTCTACATTTTTATGATTACATCTGACTTGAGGCAGAGGATAAGCCTGTGAGTCCAACCCAAGACCTAGAGCAGAAGCCTAAATACAATTTAAAAATGGTTTCTTCTTTTTGCAACTGCTGAGACAAGTCACAGAGGGGGTAAAGAAAAAAGCTGATGAGTGAACTTTGCTTTCTGATTATTTCTGGAGATGATGTCCTGTGCCTGGAATCAAGGAGTAGAAACTCTCATTTGCTCCCATATGGCAGTGCAGCTCTCACACAAGGGTCTGACTCTCTCCTGGCACATTTGTGAGTCAGTGCCTACAGGACAATCACCCATAGGCACCAGTTGCAAACATTCTGCTGGCTCTAACACTCTCCTTCGCTGCATCCAGGCTAACCATAGGTTAAGCTGGATGCTGATCCTGTCAACGTGGGACAGTAAGGCACTTGCAGAAAAGGTCCAGCATCAATAGCCAACACAAGCTTTTGATCCCATGTGCATGTCAAGTTTTCCTGGCTGCAGCAGTGCTCAGCAATGACACAAATCCCAGCTGCCTTCAGGCTCAGGCAGGTAATTCAGCTGTCATTGCTAACAAAGAGGCAGGAGTAGGCATCACTTCTGTGCGACTCCATCTAAGGACCTCCCCAATCCCAGTGACAGCTGGGCCACCCTGCTGCATGTCCAGCTCAGTCCTCATCCAGTGACTGCCCATGTGCCACCCCTGAAACAGAGGGAGAAGGTCTGAATAGAGGAATGCCTTCACATTAGACATAGAGCAGAATAAAGGGAGGGATGCACAGGGTAACCATATTCCCTTCATCTCACCTTCTCTGCACAGCAATAATATATTTTTATCCCAGCCAGCGCACTCTGACTGTTTTGTTTTCATCCCCTTGGTAGCAAAATTCAATTTTGCCCCCATTGCTGTACAGGGCTGTACCTTGCAAGGAGTCTGAGGTCTGTTTCTCATGAGCTACCACTGTATAGCATGATCTGGGTATAACACACTGCCCAGCTCTTACCAGAGTTCAGTAAGGCAGAGCTTATTACATCTTCCTTTCCTAGTCAGACATAATATTAAGAATTTAAAAATTAACATAATAGTAAATTAACATAATATAGAATTTCAAACTCATTAACCTGTAATCTGTAACAGTTTATGAGATTCAGTGGGTATCCAGAGGGACATGGCATGTTCTGTCTTGCCTCTACTGCTCTTATTTCTCAAATGGTTGTGGGCATAAAAGGTCTGGGATCTCTGCCTCTTGGGCTTTGTCACATACAATGATGGAATTCCATCTCATTCACTGTCCTGTTGTCTATCCTCCAGGAATGAGAAGACACTGCTTCTTTCACAGTTTATATACACCTGGGCCTCAAATCTCTTCTATTGAGAATGCTATTTTAAGGCTTCTGGGTTGTAGATTCCCTTCACCAGCTCATCCATACCTTTTGGACATCGCTGTTCTTGAGATCTTTTTGAAGTTGCCCCAGGATGTTCAAAACCTATCAAAATGGCTGGTACTTTAAAACCTCAAATGTATTTTTTCTCGATTGCTTCATGCTATTCCCACTATGACAATCTCCTTCATTTCTTATGACTTACACAGCCAGTCGAAGGGAAGCAGCAAACTAGTTGTTTGTCAAGTTTAAATGCTGCTTTGATTACAGCTTTGTTCACTGTCCAATATAAGTCAGCCAGAAGGTAAATTTCCAGATACAAGATTCTCTATCATAGATGACATAATGAGTGATTTGGACCTCATAATTCTGTTGGACAAAGATTAAAGAGAAGCAATGGCTCAGTTCATATTTATTGGATAATATATTCAAATATACTGAAATATTTATTTCTCTCACGGGAAAATTACAGAAAACTTATTATGTACTGCAGAAAATAATAAAATCATAAGCATTTTACTTTTTATGCATAATTAAGCTAGTCACTGTTTCTGTTCCTGTGGTGTGCAACATAAATCATTGATAAGCAATTAAAATATAAAACAAGCTTTTGAAAGCATTAGGCTAGCATAAAATTATTCACTTGTCACATTAAACGAACATTTATCCAATTCCTACAGCTTAGCAGTGTGGTCTCCAGTTATCTACTACATTTTGATACCTCTGAGAAATAATTTTATCCTTATAAACTTCTAAACACCTTAAGACTTAAAATGAAACTTTATATGCCCTTGATGCAAATGATCTCATCAAAAATTCCAGTTACATGCAGACTGCTCACGCAAACCATGGGAAACCAGTGCTCTTTTTCGGTTTGTCACACTATTGTGGTACCTCTTTTTTGAAGTCTTTTGGTGAGGTTATCTGGTTTTTGCAGTCTTGGCTAGCATCAAACATCTCACTGAAGGGGCTTAACTGTCTTGTGTGTGATTTCATCCTTTCCATCAAACTGATAATAGGAACATTTTTGTTTTAATTGACTCGATGCCAGACTGGACCAGCCTGGAAGGTCCAAAGAAGCAGCAGAGGTTCAGTGCATCCCAGAGGGCTCACACTGGCTGTGTAGTTGGCTTTTTGGCTCTACTGGCACTGCTAGAGTTAAAGAAAGCAGTAGGCTGCCTCCTAAATCCATTCAGGCATAGTCTATAGCTTAACTCTATTCTGCTGGTAGTGTGTGTGGATGCACCCAAACCTTCACAGTGGATTATGCTGATTTCTGCTTGAACACAGCTACCAAAGCCTCTAAAATCCATTGATGTCTTTCCAAAACCCATAGACCTGACCAGAATAACAATTTTTCAGGACATTTTCAGCTCTTTAAAAGCTTGACTCCAAGGGCTCTGAGGCACTAAACAAATCAAACCACTAGATAATAGAAATGTATCAGCCCGTTTTACATGTGAGGATGCAAATGCATTGATAACTTGAGGCAGGTCCTATGTAAAGAGGAAAACAATGCCAGTGAGACCCATGTGGCACAAATCCAAACACCTTCCTTGACTCATTATAAATTCAGGTCTTGCCTCAAAAAGATAAAATAAAAAAATATTTGTTAAATCAATGTAACCCTAGTCTGACTGCTGTTCAAAAAGAGTGAACAGCCATTTCATCATCGATGCCAGAATCCAGAATACTCTACTTCAGTCTCACTCGATGCACCTTCCTCACCTCTGCAGCCAGCACACAGCAGTCTGAGATCTTCAGGCTGTGAAGAGGGAGCAAACTGGGAAATAAAATGTAGATTTGTTTTATGAGAAAAAATAGAAGAGGCTTTAGACTGAAGAAAAAATGGAACTAAGAAAGAAAATAGGGAAATTATAAAAGTGGGATGGAAAATATCCAGACTCACACCGCAGGTATTCAATTACACTTGCACAAAATGGGAGTCCATTGCTCAGAATGCCCTTGCAGGCAAGGGAAGGAAAATCTCCCCTGCAAGAGGGACTCAGACTCAGTCCCCCATAGAGGGAAATTAAACTGAAATGGGTAAAAGAATGTGAACAGGAGGAAGAGAGTGCTGGAAATGTGCTGTGATTACAAAGTGTTTGTAAACTGGCTTGGGATGTAAGCAGAATCACAAAAGAGACCTTGGCCTGCAGAAGATAAAAATACCCTGTCCAAGAAGTTGTAGGTTAAGCAGCAAAGCCTGACAAGCAGAGGACATATACCCTAAGCACAACTGAATTATCCTTTTGTTCATACATACACTCATATTTAATTAAGTTATGATATTGTCAAGCCTTTGGCATACTGCCTGCTGTATAAACATTACTGGCACAGATATTCTGTAATTCCATTACAGACTAATTCAAATGGAGGAGCAGGCAGGCATGAAACCAGCTGGAAATTTCATCTGAAACCCACCTCTGGTTCAGAGAGAGAAATGCAATGTGCCAGGGTGGCAGTGATGTCTTCACTCACAGGGGCCACCCAAGGTCTCTGCTCATCTCTTTAGTGTATTAGCAGACAAACATCCAAGTCATTCCTGTATCAGCACAGCAGCTCAGGATGATCCCCATGCACCACAACATCATCTGAGCTCGAAGGAGCTGCTGTTGGATTATTAGGTTTGCCATTGGTGGGATTCAATTATTTCTGCAGTATTTAAGTAAGAGTAATGCAAAGGGGCTCCAGCTGGGACCAGGCCTCCATTTTCCTGGGAGACAGTTTCTCTCTCAAAAGGCGCTTGCAAGTTTCAGCTGATGATACAGAGGCGAAACACAGGCACCAAGAAGAGATTTTATTATGTTTGCACAGAAATACAGCCAGCAGGCAGACACTAATTCTAAAATGACACTTTTATATTAGCAGACATCCAGTTAAAACATAACCACATGCCCTTCCATAGCTAAAACAGAAGAAAGGCAATTTTAGACCAATAAAATAAACAAAGTCATATATAAAAATAACAACAAGAAAATGTATGTTAGACATACAGAAATGTTACACTTTGGAAGCTGAAGGAATGGAGAAAAGTATTTTGCCACCAGAATTGGAAGCTCCATAATTCTTACCTCCCCACTGTGCCATTGTCCTGTACTATTTGTAATTGAAAGTGAGTGTTTGACGTAAATAAACAAAAAACCAGACAAGCTGGGGCTCTTATTTCAGATTCTATAAAGCCTAGAACAGTAGTGTGCACCTCAAATGGCACACTAGAGAATCCATACTTAGCTGCGGTCATACTTACCTGAAGAATTAAAGTGTCTTCTTCCAAAGACTTGTTTGATGTCAGCTCAGGTGCTAGACTGGTTTGCAGTGCTTGGCCTGATTCACTTTTCTTACCAATTTTCCCCAACATATGTGAGTTCTCAGAGACCCTCCTGGGTCCAGGAGGAAGGCCCTGCATGCTGTAATGGACAAACATCTTATTTAGTGTCCTATGGCAGAAATGGGATAGTTTAGAGCTGAGGAATCCTCATGCATAAAAAATAACAGGTGTTATCTTGTATATAACTTGTGTATCTTTTATGTTATCTTCCAGCTCAGGATGGAAGAATTCACAAGAGCTGAGGTTCAGACTCCCATTAACACTTATGTTCTTGATTACTCTTTTACCAATAATGTTATTTTACAGACACCAAGAGCAGGTTTGTCTGAGTCCTACAGGACCTGTACTGCACAAGGAAGATGTAGACAGCATTTCTGATACTCTGCCTTACACCAACATCATGAAACCACCTCTTCAAAGCAGCACACTCTAGTTACTTGACTGTGATGTGCCCACCAGGTTTTCTAATTACCAGGTGTTTTTCTACCTGCCAACCCACCATGAAAGGAGCTTCCCTTTCTCAGAAGCATTTGTTTTCTGAAGCAGCTGCATCTGGTCTCTTCTTTTCAAAAATATTTCAAGCATGTACCGTAAAGATACCATGGATTTTCCTGTGTCCCACTGAATGTTGAACAAGGAAAGCTCTTAAGACCAATGGGATAAAGCAAAATAAATTCAATGCAGCTTCTTCAGTTTCTGTTGACTTCCTTCATACAAAGTACCAATCACTAAATGACAAAGAAAACAGGTATTTACCTACTATATTCACTCTTTTCACAGTATTTTAACTCATGCATTTTTCATAAGTTTCCAACAGGTATGATTTTTTTATCTTATTCTGCTCCTTCTCCTATTTGTTCAAGGCAATGTTTATTTCTCAGCTGCCGTATCTTAAATTTCCTCTTCCATCAGCCCAAGTTATTTGTACCATTTGTATTACCCACTCTTGAAGCACTTCTCTGACACTTCCTGGTTATAGAGTCAGTAAAGATGGGGCTGGTTTTAGTTCTTTTAAGGCTGATTATGTATATATATATATGCACAAGCATATATGTGTGTACTCTACGTATCTGTATCAATGTAGCAAACAGATACTTGCATCAACACATTTAAATTTTAATGTCATTGAATTTTCATTTGCCTTTTAAAAGCCTGTTCATACAAACTAAACTCAAACCAATCCAATCAATGCTGCATTCAAACAGCTGTTGCTCCAAAAAACCCCAAACCATAACCATCCTAATAGAATTCTGAAGTCCCCAATTAGGCTTCTACAAATAAATCAGATGTGTTTTAGAATTCCTAGCATATTCAAGGGGTCTTCACTCTTTCAGCAGTCCTTTAGGAGAAATTATTGCCTTCATCTGACATTAATTTCTTCCTTCCTTCTTTTATCTGAAGGCTTGCCTCAGAGAATAAAAGTATTTTCTGATTTCTTAAAGGCATTTACACAACCAGTGGTACATAGCCCTATGGCCAGCATATCTAACTTTATCCAATCCAACTGAAACCAATGTGCTTCCACTGCAATCATCAATTTGCTATTTTCTGGTTTTATCCCAAAAGGTGACCAAGAGGTAACAATAATTTCTGCAAACAGGAGTTGTCTGACTGATAGAGCTGAAATGCAAATAAATATCCTGTTGCACGCTAGGGGAAATACTCTAAATTAATGAAGCAAATAATCTAAATATCCTAACAAGCAATTAGGCAGGAACAATGATATCAGAAAGTTCAGTCTCTTTGTAATACACTGTTTCCATTCACATGAGAATAGTAATTGTGGTATGTGGAAATACAAAACTGGAGTACAACCTCTACCCACACAGTTTTACTATACAAAATTAATCTAATACATTTTCCTAATGTTGTACAGGCAGCTAATTAATTGTAGACCACGTAACCATCACAAGATTAACAAAATGCTTTTATGCAGGTAGTAAACACTGCTTGCTGAGAATATTCTATTCAGTAAAGAGTGTTTGAACTTTATAACTGCAGGAAAATTCCATTTTTCTTACAAAGAGATCAGTGACCTCACTGAATAAGAAGTTCACTGTGCCTTTCACAAAAGCTCTCAATTAGGATGAGGAGCACATTGTACAATCAACAGATACAAGGACTAAGAATCCACTCACCTGATGGCAGCTGTGATAAATTACTGGAAACTTTGCTGCTGAAGCTGAGAAAACACTGGGTATTCATTTTAAAGAAAAACTATTTTCAAGGCAGTATTTTTGCCTGAGTGCTGCTTTAAATGCAAACTTCAAGTAATTTTAATAGATAATCATTTAAATATATCAAGAGGCCCCTATGATGAAAAAATAACAAATGAGTATTTCAACTATGTATAGATAATTGTGTACCTACTTAATCGCAGAGGAAAACACAGACCTGTGCTTAACTGAAAGATACTGTAAAGCAGTGTGTGCATATATATATGTCTGCATTTATAAATATATAATGCATTTATTATTGTTAAAATATTGTATATACAGCTTACTAAATATAACATGCAATGATACATATTAAATCTGTAATCATGTTTACAAAGATTACTTAGATTTTTGCTGTCTTACTGCATTTCCCTTCTGCACTAGTTATTAAGATTGCTATCTATGATGCCTTAAAGCCAAAACTAGCAGTATATATTAATATAAAAGCAAAAACTGCAAACATCGGTGAAAGCAACTGGTTTAGCTCCAACATTGCAAAACAAAAAAAATCATAACAGTGGTGCAATGGAGAGTTTAATCCTCAGTGGCATCAAGAAGCGATGTCACTCAGCTGAGAGAGGTAATTCCAGCAATCAGGAGGCAGCTTTAGAGCCACTGCAGCAGGAGCACATCCTCCTCTCCTCTGAGCAAACCACTGTCACGCCCAACAGCGGAGAAACTGCTGCCTGCTCAAGCAGCACCAGCCTGGTGAGGCAGGGCACGCCAAGCTCACGATTTCTGTCTCTGGACGAAGATTCCCACAGATTAAGTAGATGTGACCAGCTACTTGGGTGGACTTCAGCCTATTTCGTGATTAAAGGAAAGCAATTTTTTAGAACACTGAACCAAGTCTGGAAACATTAAGCTACAGGGACAAGAGAAACTCATGAAATTGGGAAATCTTAACGAGGACTCTGAAGTTACAACACTGCTGCTACTATTTAACCTTGAGGGGAAAAATCCCAGAAACCCAAACAGTAGGATTGAAGTAAATTCAGCTGCTTTCAGGTCTTAGAACAAAGCAAAACTAAGAACTTCTGTAAGTTAAAAGCTAGCATTAGTATACGTTTTCTTTTACTTCTCATGATTTGCAATACAGCATTAAAGTCTTTACATGCAATTTCTTTACTCATATTTTCCACTAACTTACTAAATTTTGGTAATAGTACCAATACATTTTCTTCTCAGCTCACAGACAACTTTGCCAGCAGGAACTGTCAGCATGCTGGGACTAGCCCCATTGAAAGTTGTTGCAACAAAAGTACCTCAGGTGGATGTGTTAGAGGTCCCATGGTACCAAGGGCACAGCACAAGGCACACCAACACACAGGAACAGGACAGAATTGATGCACTTGCCTATTCAGGTGTTTTAACAAAAAAAAGGGCGAGTTTGTAATTAAAATCTCAGTGCTATTGTGGAATATCTGACTAGACTTAAATGCCTAAGTTTATGAGGTAATTACCAAATCCAAAGTGAGACATTCATACAACTTTGAAAGTATGAACCTGAAGAAAACTCTCACACAACCCTTTCAGAGATTTGCCACTCATAAGTATAGCATTACCATTTACCAAAGCTCCCTAAGTCCTTCCAAGTTCTGGCACTGCCTATTGTAATCTGGCATTCCATCTTGGTTATGCTGGGAACCCTGATATTCCTGCCCCAAACGTCAAAAGGCATCACTAAATCCCTAGGACAGATCTGCTTTGCCAAGCATCCTGGCAAACTTTTCAAGTACTCTAGGTGTTAGAAAACAGAAGATGCATTTCAACTGAAACACCTGTTTTCTTGCAGTTTAAATCACTTATAAATACAAAACAGTTTTTCACATGTTTTAAAGAAAAGTCTTGTGCAAGTAAAAGAGTTTTTTTCTGTGTGAAGAAGCTCCTACTACAACATAAAGAACCTTTGTGTTCTATGTCCTAATTAAAAAACAAATCTTCAGTATGTGCCTCCACATCACAGATACCCAGAAAAACTTTCTTCTGACTTTAAGGAGGATCATTCACATTCATCAGGAGTCAGAATGTCCTGCTGGCCTTTTAGCAGCATGCTTTTAGCCAAAAATTCCATAATGATCCAGCTGCTCTTTCCCACTGAGGTAAAAGCAAGTGTAGCAATTGTGTCCATTTGCACTGACATGAAACAACCTGACTCAAGTGGCTCTTCAAAAGGCATTACCATCGCCTAACATTACTGCTATTAAGATTAAAAAGGAGATTAATCTTATTTTTCAAACAGTTCAGTGTAAATTGAAAGACGCAGAAAAAATCACAATGTGAGAAACTGCAGTCTTCTAGACAATTCTTTATGAACCACTCCAAACTAAGATTTTATTTTGTGGAAAACTAGCCAAAACAAACTCTTTTAGGTCTTTCTAATTAAATATAGCCTTGAAAACGATCATATTCCTTGCAAGAAAACCAAGCACAATTTTCTAATTTAACTTGGAAATTGGCTTATCCTCTACTTACATGCAAGCACAATATTATAAATAATTTTATTAATACTGTTAAAACTCTTTGCAATGAAAGAAAATTTCTGGTTTGAGACTCTGCTTCCATGCAAAAATAACTCATCTCTAGATTTCTGGAGAAATCTAGATCTGAAATTTCTCTATTCAGCTCATCCCATATTTGTAATTTGATTCATTATCCTAGCAAAAAAGTTGGCAACTTCCAACTGTCTGGTAAAGCTGCAATTGATGGGTCCAGTGGTTGACTGGCATATACTGAACCTCTGTGGATTGCAAATTATTTATTGCAAGTTGAATTTTGTTTTTCTAAAAGAAAAACAATCTGGAATACATAACTTAGAATTAGTATACAAAACATCCTGTATTTTTTTAAACTTCAGATTCGAAGTTACTGAACATCTAATTTAGCTCCTGTGGAGTCTGTAGGGAAGAGTCATTGCTTCACTGATTTGTAGTTTTGGAGGGAAAAAAAGCAAACCAATAAAAACTCTGATTAGCATGCAGGATGAGAGAGTCATAGAAATGAAAACAAAAATATTAATCAGCACTGGAAGCAGGAGAGTTTAACAGCATGTTTGAAATCAGAATTATCTACAGCAGAACTCCAAATGCTTGTATAATAGTTGTAAAAATCATCCTCCATTGCAAACTTTTCTTCATTTTTGAAATGAGGCACAGACTCATTGGTTACACTACAAGTAGAGCCTCCTTTTCATGGTGTACACCTGAATACAGGGTGCAGCCTAGTTGTACACAACCCCAAATTCAATGAAGATCTATGTTTAACCGTAAGACAGAAGGTAATTGTTTTTGTGCAAGATCATTCTGCTCAGTATGTTTTCTTAAATTTAGATGGACTACATTGTATCTATGATTTCTAGAAAGAAGAGTGAGAGGTGATGGCAGGATTTGTTTTGAAAAAGAAGACAAAATATTCTAGATGTGCACTCAAGATCTACAGATCTCCACAAACCTTCATTTGCTGTTAGGACAGGAAAATATTCTGCCATCAGATGTTACAAGTACAAGTAAACAGCCTTCTTTATTTCTTTGGGTTTCCTCCTATGACTGATGCAAATGCAAGCCTAGGAAAATTGAACTGCTGCTTGGCTTGCATCTATCACTGAGGGAAAAAATACAAAAAAGAACTGATAAAAGACAAATACTAAGTTGTGTACAGGAAGCTTTAATTAACAAAGATAAACAAAAATACTGTGAAATATTTGTAAGTTAATTCCCTGTCTCAAACTATTTTTGCACACATGTAGCTCCAAGACTACTAAGACTCAGACCTTTTTAGCCTGGCATGATACAAATATCAAGTGTTGTACAAACAAAAACTTGCACCTCATAATAACAGCATAAGAATTTGCACCAATTTTCCTGACTTTATTCGTCCAGAATAAATGAATAATTTTTGTAAGAGGAAAAGCAGTATCGTAATTTAAGCTTCCGCATAAATAAGTATGGAAACACATTTTTATATACTGAAGACTTGTTCACTAATAAACAACATTATTGTACAACTGCTTTCTGTTCCTAGCCTGGATAATTACTGAAGTGTAAGAACCACAGGCAAGGAGATGCAAAAAGGTATGTTGGTTTAGGCTTTTCATTCAGAATTCCTTCAGTAAGGAAACATTCCTTACAAGTCCAATGAAGTGTCATTAAACGTCGTCAGCTTAAATAGGGAAAGATACGTTTCATTTACCTATGTGCCAGGATAACTGTGTAAGAACTTTAACAAGTTTTTTTTTTTTTTCCTTATACACAGTCTTATCTTGAAAGCGAACTCTGTTTCACTGGACCCTCCTGCTTTGAACAGAAATTGTCCCAATATGCAGAATCCTCAGGTGCCACTGGAATACCAGATGCAACTAAATCTTCAAAAGTCAATACTGTAAATTGTGGTTGGTTAGGCTCCACGCAATGGACCTAAAGAAAACACATATTAGCATAACATGAATCAATAAAGATCAATTTTCCTCCTGTAAAATTCTCTGCCACGTTTAAACTACACATTGCTTACTGAAGAAAACATGCAACATTTGAAAGTAATGTCACTTCCCCTCATTTAGGCTACGCAATAACTATTAGCAGCACATAACAGGCCACACAGAAAAATTGAAACACTTTTCATTGAAACATAGTTCACAAAACTGAGGGAACAAGAGCTATAGAATGCTGCAAGTATGACAGAATGACTGTTTAAGTCCAGTAAAAAAGAAAAAGACCACCATCAAACAAACTGGACTTCATTCTTCAGTAGATATGATTATTTGAGACAATTGTGTGAGGATTTATTCCACTAGGTGTGCCTATTTGTACTCCTTCTAAAACCAGTAGTCACTGACGTTTTGCATGCTTCTCTCAGACTGAAATGCTACTTAAAAACTAAAGTGGTAACAATCAACCTGCAATTCCCCATATTAAATCCAATTAAATGTGGACTGAGATATCAGAGATGACAGTGTCAAGGTCTCCATGTTAGTTTCATCACTCCAAGAAAAAAAAAAAAGTCACATTTCAAAGAAGAAAAAGATTTGGGTGAGGTTTCTTTTTGAGCATATTACTGTGCAGTCTGCTGTATGCCATCTCCAAATGTAATTGTTTCCAGACAGCAGGGCAGATAGTACAGCTTGCATGAATCAAACACAAATATAGCTGATTCTTCTAAACGGGCATTTGCTCGGGTGGCATATTCTTAATATTTATTATTTCATAAAATTCAGTAGGGCTCCTTTGCAGTGGTGTTACTTGGTACATCAGTCAAACTGACTCATTTTTGATGAGGCTGTCAGGGTCTCTCTGTGTGGCACTACAACCCTCTGGTGTATCAGCCACTCCTCTCAGCTTGGTGTCACCAGCAAACCTGCTGAGGGTGCACTGAACCATCATCCAGTTCATTAATGAAGATGTTACACAGGACTGGACCCAGTACTGACCCCTGGGGTGCTTCACTTTAAGAGGCCTCCAACCAGACTTTGCAGCACTATTACCACACCCTGGGCCCAACGTTTAGCCAGTTTCCAATACACCTCACTGTCTGCTTACCCAGTACTCAGCATTTTTCTAGGAGGATCTTAGAAGACATGGTGCCAGAGATAGAAGGTACTGAAATACAGATTGACAGTTACCCACTGCTCTAACCTCATCTACCAGATCAGTCACTTCATTGCAGAAATTTACCCAGTTGGTTGAGCACAACTTTCTCTGGGCAAAGCTATGCTGACTAGTCCTGATGATTTCTTTGTCCTTGCTGTGCCTGGAAATGGTGCTCAGAATTAGCTGTTCAGTCACCTTTCCAGCAATCATGGTGAGCCTGTCAGACCTGTAACTGCCTGCGTCCTCCTTCTTCCACATTTTTTTCCAGTCTTTGGGCACTTCTCCCAGTCCCCGTGATCAACCAAAGATTATTGAGAGAGGCATTGCAATGCCAGCTATACTACATAAATATTCACTCACTTAGACCTGTCCAGTTTGCTCAAGCATTCCCTGAGCTAATCCTCTTCCTCCAAGGGCACATCTTCCTTGCTCCTTCTTCTTTCATCCCTGCAATCTAAGATTCCTGAAGGCCAGCCTAGCTAATAAATATTGATGCAAAGGTGGCATTCAGCACCTCAGCCTCTTTCAAAATTTGCCTTGTTGAGCAATACCCTTCCCTTTGGCTTCTTTGCACCTACAGAAGTGCTTCTTGTTGCTTTGAACGTCCCTGGTCAGATTAAATTCTATTTGGTCTTTAGCTTTTCTAACTTCATCCCTGGATGCTCAGATAATATTTCTGTGTTCTTCTCATGTTACCCATTCTTGCTCCTACCCTCTGTATGCTGCCTTTTATATGTCCAAGTTTGGCTAGGAGCTCCCTGTTCATCCCTGCAGACCTTCTGGCCTTTTTGCCTGACTTCATATGCAGTGAGATGGAACTCTCTTGAGAGTGGAGGAGATGATCCTTCATTGCTTACATCCAAGTGCTGGAGGTGACTCAGTCCAAGGTCAATTTTGAGGATTTGTTATCCCTTTCTGTCACATCGATGAAGGTAGGTCAGTAAATAGGCAAAAAGCAAAAATTCTCTACTTCAGTATTTGAGCTGTAGACTATTATTATGAATAAATGCAGAGACAACAAGATGGTTTGTGTTTGTTGTAACAATACAGAAAAACTCTTGGCTGTCAATGCAGACTGAAAGCAGAAAAGATTGAGCTGCCTCTCACTTTATGTCCTTACACAAGTGACATGGTACGGAGACATTTCTGTTCATCTGACATTTTGGAGATGAGGTAAACTCTTTTAGGCAGGAATGGTGCCTAAAGCCATGCAAGTGACATTACAGATGTGTACCAAATATGAACCAAGCCTCCAAGCTAAGTAGTTGTTTACAGATGTAGTTTGAACTTCAGCACATGCTTGTCTGAAGGAAGTGTGTCCTGACTGAATGCGTCACAACTCTTGTGAAGTACAGCAAGTGACAGGCAAGGGACACTTTATATCCTACACAGGATTTAAAAATAGTTTTAAACTCAGCCATCTCTTATTGAGACTAGCATCAGATAAATGTCTAGATCTAGGTTAAGAGCACAGAAAAATGTTCTGTTTCCTCAAGCATATAGCAGTCACTAGCATTTTGATAAGACTCTTGACACTAGAGATTTTTAATTACAGTACATTGACATAACAACTGGTCTTTCCTGGGAATTGTAGGTACATGCTGTCATTTTGTGAAGAAAGCTGAAGATAGATGTTCTGCAAGAAGGCCATAATGAATGACTCCTGTGGTTGCAGAGAGGGAACAGACCCAAACACTGACATCCTGAAACAACTGGGTAACATTTACATTCACGCTAAGCTAGAATTAATAACTTTTTCTTTCAACACACCTAGCAATAAATAGAATCCTTTATACGGTTCTTTTACAAAGAGAGAAGGCAACTTTCATTTCCTCCATGTTCCCATTAGGAGGAGGCCTAAAAAGGCACACTGCAACAGTACATAAATTTTCACTTAATTCCCTTACTGGGGAGTCTCAGAATGCTCTCTTGTTCTTCTTAAAATGACCTTTTTTCATTGAACTGAGATAATGAAATTTAGGTCATCATAAATTTAGTCTGTGTACAAGTAAGCCTTTGAGACTCCTCTTGATTCAAAGACTTTTCATCATAACCTTTGATATCATTACAATTTTTTCTGTGATACATTTAAGGTAAGTGACTATGATGGTGAAGGTCAATACTTAAAAATCCTGGATTCCCACAGAATACTTAGGTAACTGTCTTTCAAAAAATGGCCACCTCTTCACCTCAGACTTAAAATTATCAATATTCCTGTCAGAAGGATAATGGACAACCCCACCACGAACTTAAATACGTCCTGCCAAAACCAACGCATATGATTTCTTAAAAAATATTTGTCCACTGATTTATCACAGTAAATCCTCAAAGAGAGTTTAATTTTTCTCAATCTAACCAATACTAGTTAAAAGGTCTGTCTCTCTTTGCTATCCATGAACACAGACCTTGCTACTATGATAGACAGTGTGTAGTACTACTTTCCTGCTTTTATCCATTCCTATACTCATTTTCTTTTTTTTCTAGTTCCTGATAGAATCTTTATATCTAAATAACAGAAAACAACTAACCAATTTTCTTGTGAGCAACTACAACACCAGAGAAAAATCTGGCAATTTGTCACACTCTCGTTTGCTGACTGTCTGGCTGTTTTGGCTACAACTTGCCAGTCTGCTTGTCCCTTAAATTTGACTTTTATTGCTATTTTCACGACTGAGGTATTTTTTTTAAATTACACAGAAAATCATGAAAAGCTTTTAAGTAGCTTTTCTCTTTCACTCAATAGAGACACCACATGGAATGCAGACTAACACTGCTGTTCTTCCCATCTGTTGGTTGCTGTTGCTTGTCTCAAGGGTTATCTTGTCATAATGGTGTTTGAGCAGTGGATCTGCTCTGGGATACACGCACTGACGGTCCCCCACTAAAATCAACTTGGTGAGGTGTCATACAAGTTTAGCAGTCTAGATTGGTTCACTGTTTCCATTTCCCTCTGTGAATACCATCTTTCCCCATGAGTAGTAGTAGGCTGTGACAAAAATCACTTAATCTTCTCTTGAATGAACACATTGGATATATGCATTACAGACTTGACGTTATCTGTTGCGGTCCTCTGAAACTATTTCTCCTTCACAGACTTTTCCTGAAATAGGTGCAACAGAACTGGAGTAAACACTTCAGTAATATTGCTTGGTTCTAGTTAATATTGTGCCTAAGATAAGCCTTTTTGGCCCTGTGTATGAGATGACACACTTTTAAGCACAGTAAAAGTTTATATTCAAGTGATCACCAAGACATGAAAATACTTCCCAATTCCTTACATCAGAATCCTTCTGTACAAATCCCTCCTGTTTCCCAAGTGCCACTGCAACATGATGATGGTCATCCAAGCGAGTTTCCTAGTAAAGATGAAAAAATGAAATGTAAATGCATTTTCTTTACTCTGTTTCCAGAGTACAGACTATATAAGTCTTTAGAGTATAGTTCAGAACAATAGCACAAGATCATTTAAAATACTTCAAAATAATGACACTCCAAAAGCAATAGTACCTTTTAGCAGTTTTGTTGGAGAGCTCAATGATGCAGACACGTTAAAACGTTCACAGGGCTGAGGACAGATTACTATAGGTTACTATAGGGATGTTGTACCTTATCCATTTGTACATATTTGTATTCAAGTTTGTGACCTGAGCATTCCTTTACCAATCTCTTCTAAGTCCCAAATCACATAACCCATCTCAGCTATCCTTTTCCAGTGAGATGAACTGTGAACCTCTAGAAGGTATTCTGAAAAACAACGATGTCAGTGTAAACTTAACCCAAAGACTCTCTCCCCTCTTGGCTTCAGACAGCATGTAAGAGCACAACTTTAAACTCCTGACACAGTCTCAGTACTGCTATGTGTAAATACATATAAATCAGCATTTTTAAATGTATAACTATATATTTAAGAATACAGCTTTTACCTATTTAATAGTTTGGTTTGAAAGTGTTTTCTTTGAGAAAGACTAAAAATGTATCCTAAACAATTTTAGGAAAAAGAAACCCAAAGACTATTGTTTTTGAACAATGCTTATTCTATAGCCAAGCCATAATTCCATTGACTTTTTAAAAAGATACATATCTAAAGGGAGAAAAAAATATTTTCTCTTCTTCTTCATTTGAAAGTTTTCACGTAATTTCTGCACGCTTTCTAAAGTAGAAATCAAGAATAACAAGAATTTTACCTAGGAAAGTGATCAATTTCAATATTGCCATTAATCTGAAAATTAGAAAGTCATTGGGATATTCTCTTGGGACATAAGACTGAATCTCTAATTTTGGCTTCTTCGGGAAATATTTTAACTGCACTAAATTATAATATAAAAAAGCACCACGATTTCCTCCTATTTCCTCTGCCAGGTTGTTGGTTGCCTCATTTTTCTCCTCTTTTAATCTAAGCAAAATGCCTCTTAGAACAATCGTGAGTGTGCATCAGGCTTTTCTACAGTTCATCTACCAGACAGAATTTTCAAAAGCTTCAGTTGCCAGGATACAATTTCTGTGATTCCAAAACAGCCCTGTATATATAAATATATAAATATATATAAAAAGGTACCAAGATGCTCAGCTCAAATCTACTTAGCCCAGCTCAGCCAAGGCAGCAGCTGCCCCAGTCATGTGCAGCAACAGTACAACTGTAGAGTTGGGGGATGTTTCTGGCAAATTTGGGTGCCTTGGCTGAGAGTTGCTGCTGAGGTAAACTGTGCTTTTACTTTGATCTTCAGCACCAGAACTGTGCCCATTTGACAGCTTTAGCAGTGAGCTTTAGAACCCTCACCTACTTTAAAAAAAAACCTCATCAAGCTCAAGTTGTCATACCTTTCTGCAAAGAGCTAGTAAAAAAATGAATATTTCAATTCTCTCTAGATTAAGAAAAATATTTAATATCAGAAACACTAATAAGCCTACAGCATAAGCAGTATTTTACATGACTGCAAGAGCTATAAATATACTTTTTATGGGGTATTTTACTGGGTTTTCCACTCCTTTATTAGTACACAAAACTGAAAGGAAGTCAAGCATAAAGAATGCTATCTCAGAGGTAACCACTTGTACTCAGTGTGCACATTTCTGTAACTTCCACAAAAATAAGAAAGACTACGAATACTAGATGCTGGATCAGATGTTGCTAAACTATTTCTATAGTTCTAGGGTGGAAGTGTTTTGTGTTTTTCTCGATAAAGAAATGATTATACCCCTTTTTTAATAGCTTCATTTTCTGCCCTTTCATTTTTTTTGCATGTCCAAGACAGATTGGAACAGAGGGCACAGCACATTCAGCAGTGGCTTACACCTGTAATCAGAAGTCTGCAAACAGCTTTTTCAAGCACAGGATTTTCTTTTTGTGAAGTCAACTTATATTATTTCTTGTTTGTTCAACAGATACTATTTTATATATTGTTAGCAAAATAATGGGGTTTTTTTTCAGTTCAAAGCTGCATTTAACAGGCAGTGACTGTTTAGATAGACTTTCCCTGCAGAGACCCTGCCCAATGAACAATGAATGAAAAAAGTTGCATTTCATTTATTTCATGTATCCTCTGTGGTCACAAGAGAGTTTTCCGCATCTTACAATAAAACATAAACTATGCCCTTCACCTATCTTTGCTGTTTCAGAGCAATGTTAATCCAAATGAAATTCTGAAAGGAACATTTTTCCTGGCCTTTACTAGTGGCCAGCAAAAACCTTAAGCAGTGGAATTAATGAAACATAAAACTATAAAAAACAGTGGACCAGCTTGCTTCCCTGGAGATATTGCTATACCAGCTTACAAAATTAGTATTTTAAATGGAAATAGATGATTAAACAAAAAGAGGACAATCATACAGAATTTCTTCATGGTAGAGAGTTTGTTTTGTTAAGATTTCTTTCTATAAACCAGAAAACATATAATGGACCAAAATCTGTTTTTGTCTGCACAGAACAAAAGTGTTACTAGAGCACACAGAGATTTACAATGATCTCATTTCGAAGACTCGACAGAATGATGTGTCTGGAATTCAAATCATTATGAATTCACTCAACAACAGACAGCTTAGGATGAATCTGTACCTTCCCAGCCAGCAGAACTGATCGATGAGTGAAAACAGTTGGATTAGCTACTCTTAGAAATAAAAAATTCTATCCTTATTTATTCCTGACAATGCAACAGGATTAACTTCTCTTACTGAGGGTGAAAGATGCCAACTACAGTTGCACACCAGCAATTACTAAATACATTTCAAATTGACCCAGGTAATCTCTCTTTGAAATTCATGGTCTGGAAGTAATCTATTCACTTATAAACAAACCAAATAAATATTTGTTGTGAAAAAATGCAGAAAGTTAATTGTGCAACAGCAGTCCTGCCAGGTGATTCTTAATTCCAGAGCAAAGTTTAGAATAAATCATGTGCTTCCTATATAAAATAATTGTATCCTGTATAAAATAATGTAAAAGTTGAGGTAGGTACAAACCCAGAAATGCCTTATGTCTCATTTAGGATTCTTTTTTAATATCAATTCCAGTAAGTGCTATCCAGTTATTCTTCCCGATCAATTGTACACAACTGGGACCAATAAGAAAAGGGTCACGAATACATTTAACATTTCGCAAATCACTAACTAGGAATTTATTTTTCATAATCTTATAGAATAGCTTACATTGAAAGGGACCTGAAAAACCATCTCATTCCACCCCCCCTGCCTTGGACAGGGACACCTTCCACTAATCCAGGTTGCTCAGAGCCCCATCCAATCTAGCCTTACAAACTTCCAGGGATGGGACATCCAGAAGTTCTCTGGGAAACCTGTTCCTATCCCAATATAGTTCCAATGCCAATATATTTTTCCATATATAAGAATCTATCCACCTCATAAATTTACATTGATCTCTTTAAATGATAGAACTTGTCGTAACTGTTTTCAATCAACTTCTTTCGTTTTTGCTAGAATTGCCTACTGCTTCATTCTTGTCACAGTAGTAGGCAGCTCATACCACACAGCTCCCTCACTGGCAGGGCACTATGAGAAACTGGAGTCCTTGACTTTTTTTTAGTGTGTTATCAGCACTACTCTCATCCTAAATTCAAAACACAGCACTATGCCAGCTACTAAGAAGAAAATTAACTATGCCAGAGATGAAACTAGGATAATTGTCCAAGTTTATTTTCTTCAAAGGAAGTAAATGGAGCATATAGAATTACCCATAATAATAATAATCATCACCATCATCATAATGGCTCCATCCTAAATCAACACCCTGACAAAATACTGTTATCATTCTTCACTGGGTTAGCTGTCTTTTAGTCATTACTAAACAAAGTCACCTTTTTAAAATGAGGAAAGCCTGTACTGTCTATATGAATAAAGCATATTCAATATATATAGCAGGCACACCTTAAAATTAAATTGATGCTTTTAAACAAAGCTTTTTTTCCTCCAACTCCTTCTAAAACACATGAAGGGAATCTGCACAGCAATCTCTAGAGTAATATATCTGGAAAACAAGACTAAAGCTAAATCCTTCCATCAAGACCAAACAAGAAGAGGCTGTTTCTGACCAACTGCCTTTCATTCAAGCCAAAAAGTACGGGGAGTGAATGAGGGCAAAGGCACTTCGAGCAAAACTAAACCCTTGGTAAAAGGGCCACAAACAGTCAACTACATAACAAAGCAGTCAATTTGGTATTTACAGTGAAATAAGGGAAACCTTTTTGCACTGTTCACAGAAAATTCTATCTCCAATTTGAATATGCTTTGCTCTGTGAACAGTTACAGGATGTCTAAACAGTGTCAACTTTGATTTGTTCTGATTCATTAGTATTTCTCTTGACCTTTTAGTCATGACAAGTATAAGGTGGTGGATCTTTTCATGGTCTTTATGAATTTGAAATTATCTTTTTCACGTTACATGGTACTTTCTGAAGGAGATTTCAGAATATTTTGTGTAACTTAAATGCATAAAATCCCCTTTATTTCTCCCTTCCATTTTTAGTAAATCAGGTTCTCTTTAAAAATGAAATGAATCAATCAAAAATATGTGATAATTGAATTTTAAACAATCTTGCTCTCTTTGATCATTTCCTTTTACTAAGATATAGGCAGTTCTGAAATGTAGAAGTGAGGTCATTATATTTTTTTATTTGATAGAAAAAGCTCCCTCACACAACACAGGCACAACAGGGAACCCAAGGAAAAGACTGAATCAGTAATATGGAGTCTTACAGGTGATTTAATGTCTGTTCTTGGGTGACTCTTAGATTTCTCAAAATTAGTGCTTTCAACTAAAAAGTTATTTCAAAAATCTGATGAGATGAAGAAAGGCTTTTCTAAGTAAGTAAGAAAATAGACATAAAATTAGAAGAAACTTGGTAAGAGACAAAAAAGTAAAGCAATGCTAATTTTTGGCTCTCTGGAGATTGGTAACTGAGAAACATTTTATTTATTTAATTTTAATGAATGGTGATATTTAAATGAAATTATATCCCCACTGACCTTGTATTTAAAGGAAACATGATATTAAACCTTTTCTTGGAAATCCAAGAATCTGCCTCATTATAATGCTGCACTCTTGGGAAGCTGGAGAGCAAGCGTGGAAGTGGAGACATTCCTCAGACAAAAACTGCAAGACTGTTCTAGCAGTAATTACTAAGTAATAAGAAAAATTCAAACTATTAGAAAGCATTTAAGTATTACAGGGAGCTATTTGCATCATCATCTTCAGGCTATTTCTGCCAATCAACCAGGCACATCAAAGACCAAAATTAGGAGCTCCAGAATTCAATGAGGACAGGTAGATGTTCCCTTGGCCATGGCACACTGTAGTAACACAGAAAGCATTCTGGTACAAGACATATCACAGCCTTTCCCAATAACTCCCTCTGCCAGTGTAATTCCAACTAGTGAATCCCATGACATAGTGATATTGCTATACTATATAGGAATTGAATAAGAGGACTGATTTAGTATGCATAGACTTGTAACACAAAACCAGAAGTGGATAGGAATGCTGAATGAAGGAATGAACTGTAAAGAAACTTACACTCTCAAGTTAAACATTGCTGGAACATTCATTCTTCCATTCTACATGCACAGGGTACATGTAGTTTGTATACTAAAGAAAATAAACATACAGCAGAAATTTGTCATTTAGACAGCTCTATTGGAACAGCTGTCTCCAACAATATAGGTATTTTCAAAATGCAAATATGTATTTGAAACTGAATAATCTTACTGAAAAGTGCACTTGACAGTTTGTTCCATTTTTGCTTTGTTTAAAGTGGTTGAGTAAACACGCCTCTGGGATGCAGAGAAATGGGATTGTGACTTGCTCTTAAAACTTGTTTTTTTTGGTAATTAAATAATTTGAGATCCCTATGAATCAGAATAATTTAGGCTGGAAAACACCTTTAACACCAGCAAGTCCAACTGTTAACCCAGCACTGCCAGGTCCACCAGTAAAACCATGTCCCTATCAATTCTTTCCCTACATATCCTTTAAACTACATGAGATGATACTGATAATTTCTTACCAAAGCTGAAAGGACAAAAGTTTTAGTGAGAAGCCCCAATAACTCTGAAGAAGGAAAACAAAAGTCCAAACTCCATGATTCAGAGTCTTGAGACCAATAATTCTAGATCAACTGATAAAGAACTTTAAAATCTCAGACCTGTTCAAGAAATCCAGTCTGAATGTATTTCTGTGAACTTCCTGCATACCTTAAGATGACCTTGGAGTGCAGGAAATATATTCCAAGCACAAGAAAAAATAAAAATACATTATAATGAATCCATCTATGGGGTGTCCTTGCAACCATTAAAAAAACCCTTTAAAATGCTGCAGATTTATATCCCAAGTTTTGATTAATATATGTTCAATAGGATTATAGAGAATAAAGATGTGAAGTTGCAATTAAAAAAAAAAATCAAACATGCAATGCAACCATAAGGAGCTGAGACTTCTTATCACTAGTGAAAACATGTTCTTTACCTCAAATGTCCACTCCTCTTCCTTTTCTCCATCCAGAATCATTTTTGTCTCCTTATACACCTTCCCTATTTCCAGCTGCAATGGAGACACATTAAATTCAATTCTTTGCAAATTAAAGCCAATTCCAACTCCAATGGCCTTTAAGAAGCTTTCTTTTAAGGCCTAAAAGACACAAAAAATGTATGTCATTTATACTGGCTATCAAACATTTTTTTAACTGCTATTTACTGTTTATAAACATTACTTCTGAGCACACATTTGCAGACACAATAAATTTAAGACTTACACTATAAATGTGAGGGTAGACTGATGAAATTATCAAGAGAAAAAGTTATCAGCATAGTTTTTACCCAGCCTAACCTGCTGCATTAAAAAAAAGGCAACTGAAATTACTCAGTGGCACATACGAATATGAATGCTTTACTTTGTTCTGGCTATGTGTTTAAAACTACTAATAAATCCCATTGAAAATGTCAGCTGTACCATGGTTCTCAAAGTTATTCTGATATTAAAATGATCACTGAAATATAAAGTCCAAGAATATCTTGACATGAAATGGTATCAGCACCAGGGGAGTTTAGATTGGGTAATGGGAGGAACTTCTTCATCAAATGGCTTTTCAAGCACTGGAACAAACTGTCCAGGAAGTGGTTGAATCACCCTGAAATTATTAAAAATAAGGGAAGAGGTGGTGCTTAGGATGTAGTTTAGTGGTGGATTCGATGATCTTAGATGTCTTTTCCAACCTAAACCATTCTACGATTCTACACAGCGATAAAAATGACATTTTTTCTATAATGAAAATAATAAATTATATCAGAAAATAATGTGAACATTTGCAGACTTTAAATAGGGAAAGAAGCATTACCCAGTGCCGATAAAACATATCCAGCTGCATCCATTCATTACTCAGAGACTTGATTACATCCCACTCTGTTTCAGTAAACTGTCGCTTCATTATGTGAAAGAAGTTTGGAATTGAGCTACTACCTGTAAATCAGACAGAGATATTTACAGAAATTTTAACAGAGTGGTAATAATAAGCAAATTAATTACCTCACATTATTGCTCTAGAAAAACTTGTAAGAGAAAAAATTTATGAACCAACTCTGCTCCACAATTTGAATTTATGCAGCCTCAAAGCAGAGAGCTGATGAATGTTCAGTATGCAGTATTTCCAGCATTCTCTAAAAGGCAAAGTATTTAACCAATGATGATTTTATATAAACATAAAAAAAAATATATTTAGTTACAGAAGTAGCATATACAGTTTCTGGCATCTGACAGCTTGACCTAGTAAGATTTTATAAAACAGCATGCTGTTTGTCATAATTTATCAAGCTATTCTGCCTCCCACCCTTGGATGCTGGGATACAGAAGAAACACTTTTTAAAGCACTTGTAGAAGCACCATCTTCTCAATTTATCACACATATATTAAGCTATTTGGATTGGATTTACTCTGGACGAAAAATAGGGATAGACAGGTGCCCATAATAACAGTAAGAAATATACCAATGGAAAAAAAAAAATCCTCCAAAAGATCCAGTCTCAAACTACCAAACCTTCAAATCCTTAGATTGAATTTAAGCTTCCTCTAAGAGAAATCACAGCTGTGTGGCACTGCAGCAGCTCCCTGGGGGCTACACTACCTTTTCCCACTAGTCTAAATTTACCTTGTAGAAGACACTACAGTGTGTGGTTATATTGATCAATGGCATTTCTATAGTGGATTGAAATCTGTGAACGTTATTACAAGTTTGGCTACCCATAGCCTATGTTAATCAGTATCCCACGTAAGCATCCAACTGGGCTTACAGTGGCTAAAGAGACAATAGCAAAAAACAACCTATTTTCTTTAGTAGGGATAATAAACATCTGGATAGAGACAATCCCACATATTGACAAAATTTCTTTGATAGGTTACTCAATGTTCTCACTAAAAATAAAACATTAGTCATATTTAATCCAAAACATTTTCCCCCTCCCAATACCACACT
This sequence comes from Brachypodius melanocephalos, assembly GCA_013398615.1. Lineage (NCBI taxonomy): Eukaryota > Metazoa > Chordata > Aves > Passeriformes > Pycnonotidae > Brachypodius > Brachypodius melanocephalos. The sequence continues at coordinate 11,042,382 of VZSR01003803.1, read as the reverse complement.
ACTTTGAAGAACCCACTCACTAAATAATTGCTTAAGATGTAGATTCTAACTGTAGTTGTGCCAGTAATTCTTTGAGTTGACTGGGCAAGGAACTTTCCTTTTCTATGCTCACGTTCCTCATCCTAAACCAGGGGTAAAGGCATTAAGCCTTCCCTATAAAGTAGCTGTCTTCTACAGATATCTAAGCAGTAAATAAAAACAAGTATTTGCAGCAGTATTAACTGACCTCAACAAACTAATGTTATACTAAAGCACAAGTTCAGGTTGTCTCACAATTTCAAAACCATTCTGCGAAGTGTTATCTGACATACATATCCCACAAGACATGGCAGTGATATGAGATGCCCTCAATTGCATTTTAAAGCCAACATCTTAAGACAGAATTTGGTTGATAGTTGCAGCACCACATTTTAATGCCACAGACCTCAATTTTAAAAAGAGGCAGGAGTGAAGAATAAGAAAACAGACTATATCCTCTAGTCCTGTTTGCAAATGCACTGTAAAAATAGTACATACATACAGCTCAGTTTCCCCCCATTTTTTTACCTCCTAAAGAATCCCAACAAGCTGCATTTGTTGGAAGATAAAGGCAATCAGAATTAAGACCCATGCTATTAATAGTGAAAATTACTACCTGTAAGGTTAAGACAGAAATCTTCACACAATTTTTTACATTTTTACAAACATCAGGTTAATCATAAGTCAGCTTTGGTAATACAGTGTACATTTCACAAAGGCAGGGTACAAACTTGTACCAAATATTATTAAAACCATGCCATGCATTCTCAAAAACAGTGAGAAGAGTAGATGACTGACCATCTTCAGGTTTTACAAGTTTACAGTCTTCAACTTGGTTTTGGTCAGATACAAACAAACTAGCTTATAGAGCTATTACTGCCAGCTTATTGATCGACTGATCTACTGAAAAAATAAAATGAACAAACAAACAAACCCAAACCAAAACAAACACTCAAAAATACAAAACGAACCCCAGAATGCAAACTGCCTCCTCACCAACTTGAACTGCATAAAAGAAACAGGTCAGTGATCAAGAACTAATACTTAATCAATACAACCAGTTTACTTTCAGATGGAAAACAGGTAAAGTGGTGTCATACATTACATATGTAAAGTGACATGTCATACATAGCAAAACAAATAAGTGAAGCGTGAACAGCCCAATCTACCTAGTAATATGAAAAATTAAACAGCTATGAAGCTTATAAACTAACCAACTGTACTGGATAAATGTTTCAAGTCCTGGACTCTTGGGCTGACAATCCTTTTGGTGCAGGACCATATCTGATCACATTTTACTGTCTCTAAAGGAAACCAAAGTAACTGATACAGAGAAAACATTTCTTCTGCAACAGATGCCCAAGCCCTAATTGTTTATTAATACCAACTAACCCTTGTACAGATGTTTAGAAACAACACAAGGCGAATAATTAGTGAGATAAATTACTAACTTACAAGAACCAGATAGAACATTAACAATGCATGTTTTTTTCAATCTATTAGCTCACACAGCTTTAGTGTGAGTTGCAAATTGGATTTACATTCTCTGACCTCCACAATTCCTGTCAGTATCCCCCGATTCTCCCAATTATATATATGTTAAACATCCATTCTCATCATGTTAACATTGATGCGTTTTATCTTGGCACACACCAGAAAAGCACTAACTCTAAAGTGCCTGAAAGTTTGACATTGTCACCTATGAATTACTCAACATTTTCCAGATTGTAAAAATGGAAAAGTCATACAGAGACTGAAATAATTTGATAGTGTTTGATATTTTCTCTGCAGATAGCATCATTAAGTCTCTGCAGTATTAGAGAAACTGCTAAGGTTTCAATCGCATTAGTGTGGTTGGGTCTAACAGCAGTGCTGAACATTAAGCAAGCTGCCTTAATAGTCAATGCAAAACAAAAGGAAGTAAAGAATCATAATGGCTTAGATAGCTCTACGTCTAAAACTTGACTAGAAAAACAGCAGCTTTGACACAGCTCTGACTTTGATAAAAACACCTGAATTTAAATTAAAAGCTATTAACAGGATACCGCATATCTGATAATTTTAAAGACAAGTAGCACAGTGTCTGCAACAGATTCATGCTTCCTGTCATTTATTCTAAAAATTTTAAAAATTCCAGATCCTCTCAAATTTTGTTCAGACTCCAGAATACTTTTACATATGCTTTCCATGCCAAACATTCAGCTGGAACATATACTTGCTATTGAAGAGCTTCCAGTCAAACACCTGAGTGCAAGCTCATCGTTTTAGATTGCTCCTGAGTGCAAAAATAAAAGCACTTAAAATATGAAGGGTCTTAGTGATTAAGATGACTCAGGGACCTCAAATTCTTTGAGAAAAATGTACTTACAAGTAAAGAGTGATAGCCAATAAGAAAATGAGCAGTATAAAAGAAGTTTCTTGTGTTTGTCTTGTACCTTTTACTTGCTTAAGATCTTTCCAAGAAGTTGTATGACCACAGCACGCAGAGCCCTAGGTAGCCATAATATTTCAGCAAACACAAAAATTACCCCACGAAAATGACACTTAATCAGTTTTTCATTATAGAACATACATCAAACAGTTACAGCAATCATAGCACCGCCAGAACAGCAGGAACTCTACTTCCTTTCAACACTTAGGAAGTTATGCTGCATCACACTAAAAAACACAACCCCCAAAATCTAAATAAGCATAAAAATACATTTATATAAAGCAAGTCATGAGGACACAACTACAGATAAAAAAAAAAAAATCCAGATGGTGTCTGACCATCTATAGCCTTACACTACATAGTACTACCAAGCCACCAGATCTCTGAAAAGTCTTGTTACATTTTATGAAGTAATATACTAGAAGGCCTTTCTACACATTCAGAGACATTGACTGAAATCTTTGGAAATTAATCCTTTGCTTTAAAATTAACATGTTAAAGAAAACCTATAACTTAATATCATTTACTACTCCAAGAGAGCAAACAAGAAAAACTCCACACTTACTAGTCCAAGAAAACAGATCAGCAAAAAAATGAGATTTAATCACAATAGCAGATCTCCCTTTCACAGTTTATCAGGCAGGAAAAGTTAGGTATTTAGTGACAGTGTAATCATAGGGAATGTAGGCCCATCTTTAAGAAGCTAACACCACTGCAAAACCTGGGGTTGCACTGGAATCCAGCTGGTACTTGGTATATAAAGCACTGTATTGGATAAAAGGGGTGGGGGGTAGCCAATTCTCAGTACTCAAGTCATCCTCATCTTCCACATGAATTTCACTACATGATTCACACTTTCAAACACCTCCTTGATCTGACTAATGCAATTTTTCCTGGGAAGCTCTGTGACCTTAAAAAGCACAAGGTGATTCAAACTGAGTTGGTTTCCCTGAAAGAGTTTGATGAGAGATGTCTCCTCCAAATTTGGCGTGGAAATGGTTCTTCAGCCTCATGATATCCGATGCAGAAAATGAACTCAATGAACAGAGTTGCTTTTTAATGGCAGAAGTGAGGACACTGAACAGAAGCCTGTCCCAGAACATTAATTGCACAGCCAAATGCAGTAAAAATATTCCTTATTTTCACACTTAAAACTTTCCATCTCTGTCTGTACACCATTCTTCCCTCTTCTCCCACTTCATAAGGAAGTCCAAAAAACCCCGCGTGATGACAGAAGTAGTATCAGTGCTTTAACTCTGGGAATCAATCTCTCCTACATAAGAACATTTAAAAAAACATGAACAAAAAATCAAAAAAACCAAAACCTTATAAAGCCATTTGTTTGGCTTGCCAGCAGCTGAAAGACTGTTTGTCCCACTTGACAGCTAAAATCCAGCATGTTTTGCTTTGTTTGGTCTTCCCACAGAGAAGAGACAGCAGTCAGCTAGTCATTGGCACATCATCCCCCCATATCCCCCCAAATCAAATTTTGCCACTGCAGGAGCTGTCTTTTATCCAGCCAAAATATCCAAGGAAAGATGCAAGGGGAAGAAAAACATGCTGCAACATGGCAAAAGCAGATGAAAAAACAGAGGCCCACAGATGAAAAACTGATGAACTTCAATGGTCTAATCACCTGTATCAGCTGTATCTACTCTTGTAGATATCATCTCCAAGTGTTTCCTTTGCTTTTATTAAATCTGTTTTTACTAGGAAAGAAAAAAGGAAGCTATATAGGCTTAATACAGAACCCAACAAGTCTGATGAACAAACAGGAAAACTTTGCAGGGCAAGTAGTAATTTTTTAATACACTACAAAACTGGATTTTCCATCAAAATACAACACAGCACATAACAGCTATGAATGCCTAGAATTCCCAGAACCAATCCAATAAATGGCATGAAAATAGCTACCTATGGAAGTAGCAATTGTCTCCTGGCCCTACTCTCCTGAAAACCTGATATAACATAAGCTACCTGTCATCATTATTTTCAAGAAGGCAAATATTTTTATATTTGCCTTGCTGAAAATCAGAATTTCTCTTAGAAAGGAAATACATCACTGAAATGCAGCTGAGGAATTTTTTTTACATTTACTGGGGAGAGTTGTGAAATACTTAAGATAAGTTTCTACCATTTCATAAGTCAGTCTAAAAAAATCTGCAAGTCTATCTCTAAAGACTGTCTCACAACCTTGAAACCATTAAGGGCTCCAAACTTTAATACCTGCACCAAATAAGCTTCTGACAATGCCAAACAAAGTCAGCTTCTATGTTCTGGCTCTTGCAACAAATATATGTATCTGTAGAGTTGAAGTTATTGGAAATAGGCAATGCTAACAAGAAACTCCTCAAAAGGCAGGTTTTTTTAACACCTACAAGGTAATTACATAACCTTAGTCCTCAGATCAGATTTTTCTGCTACACTTTCTTAATTTGGAAAGCCAAAGCTAATTGTCTTTAGTGCAGGTTGAAAAGCACTAATTAGTTTTGTTTTAAAAAATTAGTTTTGTTTTAAAAATAAAAGTTCTATTTAGCTGCTCATTGTGACTGTATAACTTAATTTCCCAAAACACCAATTAAGTAGTAAATTGTGATTATTGTAAATTCAGTCTGCAGAATGAAAAACAACCCCACAACACCAAAACAATTTTACAAGAATTTTTATAGTTACTCTTTGTTCCAACTCTTTATTTTTAATAAAAGCTCCTAGTTTAGGATTTTTTTTATTGCTAGTTTATCCCTCATTTTAAACATATATTCCCCACATCCTAATTTTATAGTTCTGCATTTTGCTATCAGTTAATATTTTAATCCAAATGGTTTTACATTTTTCTATTAAAGAAATAGTCATAAAGGATTAAGAGTGGTTCTTTGGAAAATAAAGAAATTTTTCTTACAAGAGGAGATTTAATCCATTATCAACTTTCTTTCACAGTTTATCAAGCAATGGTGCTTTACCAATTACAGAATTGTGTAATTCCATCTTAAAACTGTGTTAGAAATGTGAATATAGCACAGCAATGAAATTGCTATATATTATATATTCTTTAAGAATATGTTTAAGATGGCTGTTTCTACCCAGTTGCAAATAGAACAAGAACAAAGAAATACCTCCCTGTTTACTCCGTGTGAGTGCATAGCACCACTGGGATTCTTTAGCTTGACAATGGCATCAGCTGTTTTAACATCCTTCACATCTGAAAATGATGTGCTTACATATGCATTTATAAATTATGACTTCTTTGATCTGTAAGAAGTAACATTTAAATCAAACCCTTTGTTGATTTCTTCATTCCAAGCAGTGCATCTACACACCTAAAGCTGCAACATTAGCTAACAGTTTGGTGATTACCTCTTGCAGTAAAGAATTAGATGCTGATAGCTGCTGTGAGATTTACTGAAATACAACAATAAAAGCAGAAACAGTTAAAACTTTGTTTAAGGTACAGGTAAATCACCCTAAGGACAAAAGCATTATAGAAAACAATCTGATTTTGGAATTTGTTTCTAGGTCAGGAAATTCTTATTTAAAAGCTGAAATGCAGCAATCAAATAAGCACTGCAAGTTCAAAAAATTGAACACGACTGCTAGCTAAAAGACATGCAAAATATCTAAACTATGATGTATGTGTGCCTAATTCAATTAGGCTTATGAATACACCAAAATTAACTGCACAAAGTTTAAAACTCTCTGGAGAGAGAGCTTTCCTCCACTAGCTAGACTGAAGTATGGTATTTAGCTTCTTCATGTGGGACCTATATAAACGTGTGACCTGTCTCTGATTTGAAGATCTCTATCATCTCTTGCATTATTTCACTTCAAAAACATAGTAATGAGAATAAAAAGAGAAAAAAGGAGTCAAGTTCTTTCTGAATTTCCTTGCCTCAGAGAAAACCAGTGTCAAATAATTAGGTGTTTGCACATAATAGCCTACTTTCCTAAAAAAGCATTTATTGGAGTATTTTTAGATGAAATTACTTTTTCTGTGAAATTCGCATGCAGAAAATTTACCCTTTTGTGTCTTTTAACAAGCAAGCCTAGCATAAAACCAAACTATTAATGAGAAAAGCTAATTCTATTGCATGTCAAATATTTAATTCTGGAATAAAATTGAGATTGGAGATGTCTGGATCAAAGTAAATACACTGGGATAGGTAAGAAAGACTGCAGGCTGATTTTCAAAGATATGGAATGAACTGTTAATGTATTTATCTTTGCAAATCCATCTAAGCTAAAAAAATTGCATTAGTGAAAAGAAATTCACTTGCACAGCAGGAAAGCTCTTGAGCCCAAGATTGAAATTTATTCAAATGCTCAAGGCATTCTTTATTAAGCTATAATTATTTCCAAAGTCTCTGAAAACGTCCTACTTTACAGAGTTTAAGTGACTGGTCAACATCCCACACACCACTCAAACCAAGTTGACACTTGTTGCAGAATTTCTTTTCCACAAGCTAAAAAATCAAATGCAAGTTCAGTTTTTTTCCCACAGGAATTAACTGTGAGAATCCTTCTGATTTCTTTTTTGAAAGGCTTAAAATAAATTCACATGCATTACCTCTCTGGCCAAATGATGTCCACACACACTTCTACTAACAAATTTACAGGACAGTGTGCATTTTTCCAAATGACTCAAGAGTTCATCTTAAACTGATCTGAAGAGAAGAAAAATAACCATTGATCTCAATAATTCTTCAAAAACAAACTGAAAGACTGACTTAAATCTACAATAACCTATCAGATAACCAAAAGGCAGCAACACACAACACCTTAAGAGGATATTTTCCTTTTCTACCATAACTACAGTATTTACTTCAATATCTGAATAGAGGATAAAAGGTGATAAACTGTTGCGCACCTATGGAACTTTTGTAAAACTGTTGCAGTTTGCAGTGGTAACAACAATAGCTTCTAGTGTGGTCTGCCTTCACCTCTGAAGAAGGCTATGTCTTGTAGTAGTTTCATTTCTCAGATTTTAATAACGAAGCACAAGTAATACGGAAAGAAGGAGCTTCTTACGAACAATGAGTAAAACAAAAACACATAGCACAGATTAAGGAATGACATAAAATACTTATGTGCACCAGGACTCCTTGTTACATAGTAGCACACAAAGAACAGACTTCTCAAAACTTTCAGCTGCATGATACTCTTGTACATCTGCACTGCAGATTTTGCATGCTCGCTGTTTGAACAATAAAGGAATGTAAGAGCTACGATACTAGAAACCTCAATCAAGAAGCTGTTGGATAACATCAAAAGATGAAGTACTTTGTATTTAAACAAGTTTTTTGTTTTAAGAAAACAAACAAACCTACTGAAATGTACTTTGTTCATAGGGAATTCTTTGTCCTTGTAGCTGCTGCAAGGAAAGAGATTTATAGTGGATCCACCTTCAGAAATATAATGTACTTAGCAAGTGCAGAACAAGAGCACCACTCAGTGGAACTATCAGAGAAAATAATACTGATAAAGTCAGTGTTACCTGTTCATAGCCCAGCAACAATAACAAAAGTTGCAGGTGATTCTACTAAGACAAAAATCTTCCTCAGAAAAATTTTAGGTGAAAAGACAGCCAGCTCTAAATTATAGTCTCTGTAATACGAAGTTCTATCTTCAATGTTACTTATTTACTGCCTCTGTTTCCCACACACAGCTGGGACATCACCTTGTCTGCTCTGCCTGAGAGGGCAATGATAGAAGCATCAGCTCCAAGTTTAATCTGGTTCTTTGGGCCCTGTGTTACTACAGGCCTATCAGGTGTGCCCCTCTACCAAAGCAGCCTCACCCACTGGACACAATTCCTGTCATGAAACACACTACAGCTCTGGTGGAAGACCCTCCAAGGGCTACCCTGTGGCCTCACACACTGACCACCATGTTCAGAGTGAGGGTCTATGGCAGGTGGGAGGCACAAGAAAGAACTTCAGATTGCAGCAAAGTTTCTGTGGATCCTAGCTAAACATGACAACCCAAAATTGTACACTTGTAGTTATCATTAAAAAGTGTAAAGTGATCAGACAGAAAGCTATCCAGTCAGGGTTTATCTGAATCTCTACTATACAACACAATGTATTTTGCAGCATAAAATAACTCCAAAAACTGTGAAGGAAGTTTCTCTAAGAACACAACTACTACTGTCATATCTAGTTAAACATTTAAGATTCTAAAAAAAACAGAATTCCATTTAATCATAAATCCCAGTATATTTCTCCTTTAACCCAGTCATGCACTGATGAACACTTGCAAATTAAATGCTCTCCATAAAAGTGTATTTAACAATACACTTTGCTACAATCCTAATTTTGATCCTGAAGTTCACTAATCTACACAGTTATTTCATAGAAATAAAGAGGCCAAAACCTAAATTTTCTAGTTTAGTCTCTTCCCAAGACTCATGTCCCTCCTCATGATCCCATCTCACTGAGGATTACTGCACATCAACAGAGAATCTGCCTTGCCAGTTGGCTGACACATAAAATGTCCATACTTATGGGACAACTGAGTAACACAGTCTATAAAGCTCTCATGGGGATGGATCCCATTGTCCCTATTTGGAAAGAGGTCCCTGCTTCTGCCTCACAGACAGCACACCCATAATTAAAATATTTGCAGATGCTGGTGCTGCCCATATGATAGAAGGATTCACGACCTTATTTTCCCAAGGTTCTGCTTCTCTAAATGAAAAATATATCCCTAGGTGTCCTACAACACACCCCAAAATAAACAACAAGGAGTGCATTTAACAGCTAGAAATCTCAAATACACAATACATTCATACACTCTCTTCTAATTACACCAAATTTCTAGGACACTGATTCTTTGGGAAATATGAAAATGTTCAGTACTCAAACACTGCAGAACTTGCTTTAGTCACCATAATGCATTACCTGGTAAATCAGTCTTCATAACATCAATGCCGACTTGAAGCTCAGGCTCAGCTGCAAGGACTGCATAATCTCCTTGATGAGAGACATTGAAGTTGTAATTTGAATTGATACCGGGTAAGTTATTGGCCAGGAAAGGCTTTCCTTTTGATGTCCTTTGCAAGTGCACTTCATTCCAAGGTATGCACAGCTCTTCTGAAATTAATTTCCGCATCAGCAGGCGACCAGCCTATGAAATAAAATGGAAGTAATTCATACAAAACTACTGTGCTATGTGGTTGCTAGAAAACCTCCTGCCTAAAAAATGTTGGTTTATTACTGTTGATATCAAGTAGTGTATTTTAGCCAAATAATTCAAATGTCTCCCTTTTATAAAAGCTGTGTTAGGCATGTTTAAGCAAGAGTTCATCAGAGTATCAAATACACTGTCACTATTAGCATAATTAACACAAGGTGAAGAACAGTCCCAGCCTAGACAATAGTTCCTTTCTCTACATAATTTATGATACTTTATGGCACAAACAGACACTTTTTTACACCACACTGAACAGCAAAATTATCTCAACAGCCTTCCATTCAGTACATTCATTCACTACCTAGGTGCTAAATTAAATGCTCAACAGCCAAGAGTGATGAGTAACTCCCCCGGGACTCATTAGCAGGTGTACATTACTATATTATTAAGCGAGATTTAAAACCCGAATCAGGAAACACAACTTTATTTTTCTACTCGTTACACTGATGGTCTCATGTAGTGTCCCAGGGAACGCTGATTTTGTCTCCTGACTTGGTACCACGACTTAAAAATCGTGAAGTCTTTCAGAGTAACTACTGACAGCTGCCTGCCGTCCCTCTTTTCTCCTCAGTGAGGCAGAGCTTCATACTTTTATATATGGCTTATCCTTTAGCTTTATATCCCTGAAATCCCTTGCAGGACATGCTTTCCTATGACAAATCAGGAATTTGGGCAACGCCGACTGTGCTGAGACACAACCGCGTCCCCGCTCCCCATGTACCAAGGCGGCTTTGGCATCGCGGGCAAAGACAAACTGGCCGATGCGCTCCTTCTCCTCGGGCTGCACCAGCTGCGCGGCCCACAGCCACTCGCGGCGGCGGGGTCGCCAAGCACCGCACGGGAAGGCCCAGCGCACACTGCCCATGGCCCGGCCGCGCTCCCGGCCACGTTCCCGGCAGCCTCCCGCGGGCCCGCCCCGCGCCGCCATCACCCGCCCCCTCGGGACTGGCGGGAGCCTATCGGCGTGCGGGAAGCACCGAGACCCCGCCCCTGAGAGCCGTAACCAATTCGATCTCGGAGCACACTGTGAGTGACAGCGGAATGCGCCAGGTAGCGACCTATCAAGGGAAAGGCGGTGGCTGCGGCGGAGCTGCACCCGCGGTGTCGTCAGAGAGGAACCCTCTCCGGGAGGTGGGCGGGCTCTCACCTGGAGTGGCGGCAGGCGGAGCCATTCCGAGTGCAAGGAGCAGGAGAATGACGCCGGAATAAGCCAATCTGCTGGCGTGGCTGCTGCGGAGGGTGGGCCAGACCGGTCGGTGAGCTGCGGGTGTTGGCTGCAGGTGGGTGCGCGCTGCTCGGAGGGAGCGCTCAGGGGGGACTGGCATTTCGCCGCCGGCGGAAAGGCGGCAGTGGCAGAGAGCGCCGCATGCCGCGGCCGGGTCGCGCTGTGAGAGAAGGGGATGCCTTTGCCCCGTCCCGCCCGTCCTGTCAGAATTATTCCTCCCTTAGAATAAACGGAGCCGCCGCGGGGCGCAGGCGCGGGCGGCCCGAGCATGCGCAGTGGGGGCGCGGGCGCCAGCGCCCTCCCCCGGCGGGCGTGGCGAGGGCGATGGCGGCAGGTCCTGCAAGCTTGGGGCTAATGAGGCCAGGGGCGGCCGACAACCCTGGCCGTGGCACAAAGAACGTACATGCTCGCTATCTTCTGCCTCCCTCGGTCCCGTGCGGCACTGGGAGGTGGTTATGGCCTCGGGGGGGGGGAGAAGGGGGGCGGTGGTTCTTGATGGCAGCACGCCCCGTTGAGGACAGGTGATGCGCGGCCCGTCTCTGCCATCAGCACACCCTGCTGAGGTGTTGCCGTCAGCGCGTTCATCCTGCGGGAGAGCCGTCCGGGCCCCTGGCAGAGCTGTCGCAGCGGGCTGGGCTCTGTTTGCCTTTTATTGATTGTAAAGAGAAGCTGATTGTCCCGAGAGCAGATGTAGCGTGCTGCATCACCCTAGCAGGGTTCTGGCTCCTAAGGATCTGTCCGAACAAAATCCTCTTGTATCCTCTTGTGCTCATTATTGTGTTAAGAATTCCAATGGTTGTCAAAACTGGATGGATTCCCATGTGCCCTCAGTTATAGGCCATCTCTAAATCCTTAAAAAGTAATAAATCTGCTTGCCCTTTGGTTTTGGAGTTGAGCCATAGCTAAAAAATTAGAGCCGATTTGAAAATTTACAACCTTTCTGTTGCTTGCCTTTAGAAATACTTACACTATATCCATCCTGTATTGACCATGTACAAATGATGCAAAAATGCTAAAAATTGTATTATTGCAGGTACTTGTTACAATCCTCTTTTGTTGCCAGCTCATGGTTAATATGGAAAACTGCTGTTTCTACACAGGACAGGTCTTTCTGTCTAGAATAAGTCTCAGTTACAGCTGAGTACAGATTGGTCTATTTTAAACACAGAAGTAACTGCATAAACAAATATTTAAACAAGGAACCGGTTGAGTATGTGACTTATTTTGAAATATTATTCCTGTTTTTCTTCATGATTTAATGAAGCAAGGAATGGCATAATCTTACATGTTATCCAAACTGATAGACAAAAGACAGCAGAGGAGGATTTAACACAGTCAAGAAGAAACCCCAGGAAAATGCTCTTCACCACTCTCAAACTATAGCTGAGGCTTACATTTCAAACTTTGTATTCTGCACACTTTGAAGAGGAAATTGTGGCCTTTTGTATATTATGTGATAATACTAATGGATTGTGTATCTTACCTAGTTCAAAAAACCCCCCTCTGGTTTGACTGATAGGTTTGGCTTGTCCATGCTCTCTACTTAAGACATTTAAACATGTAGCATTTTTTTTTTTACTAGTGGATTTTTTTTTTAGATGAGCTTCATGTGTAAATGCAGACTGAAGCTCAAGAGGCACTGTATAATATGTAATATAATTATGGATGTATTCAATAGGATTCCACATCTTTATTATAAGTAACAATGCTATTATAGTAAGATATGCTAAATTTTTCTCTAAAGATGCTCAATATTGCATGCATGTTTGGAAAAAAACCCACATTTTAATCACATGCAAAAGTGACAGACTACAGAAGCCTTTAAAAGCTCCCATTTTCTTTTACAGAATTTGCAGTTATTTTCACCAGAATTAGAAGTACAGTATATTATTTTAATTCAAATTTTCCCTGAAAATTAGAATTACAGTTCTTGATCTTTTTTGGCTTAAGAAAATAATTTGCAAAGTAACTTGATGAATCGGAGAAACTTAATTATAGGATGGAATCCAGCTGGTTTTACTTGTTTGAAGTGATTACTGCTTTATCTTAATGGGTTCATATGTTTGTCAGCGAACATGCATTTAATGATCACTGCTTGCAGAGTGGGAATCTTCCACTTTTGGAATGCTTCCAGGAATTATTATGATTTCCTTACTTCCTACTGGTACCATGCTGGGTTTTTTTTCCATGTTGAATTTTTTTTAATCACTTCTAAAGAACACAAACCTTTAAAGTCTCTGTGTCACCTTTCAATCTGAGAATACTATCTCAACATTTATTATTGATAAATGTCATTTTTTGTGGATTAAATGTCTCAAAATGTCCTGTGCATTTTTTTTTTTGCTTGTCCTAAAATGATTGACTGAATTTTTTTTTTCTTTAAAATTCAGTTATTTATGAAAAACCTGTGAGACTCTGTTGCATTGAAATTTCCAGGCAGGAACCTGGAATTCTCTTAGTGTTTTCAGTCTTAGGCTATCAGTGACAATCAACACATTAATGGAATATAAAAGCACAGAACTTGTACTCAGTATTTATAGTTTAATTACATTTGAAACCACTCTTGTCTTTTTTGTCAGCAATTAAAGGTGTCAGCAAATCCTACAGATATCTGTTCCACTCATACTTTTTTCAGTGAATGTTAAATTAGATGCATAGTGTAGAGTGGTGTCTTTAAAACAAGTCATTAATTTCTCTCCTTTTGAATGGACAAGGAATGAAAATAGCAAATCATACTGATGGGTATACAGTAGACTCAGTAATACAATACTTTTAATATTAGATCTTAAAATGCTGATCTTGACCTTTTCAAAACATATATTAATGTACAGTTAAATTTTGTATGAAAATAGCCCTGAAAGTTCTCTAGAGAAATCTGTACAATTTCTTCATCTTCACTGTGCTTAATTCTTTCATCCTTGGTACATAAAGTGTTCTGTAAAATTCCAGCTCTTAGATATCCCTTTTTTTAAATCTTGTCTCCTAGTAAGACATATTATCCAAGCTGGGAGAAGGCTACATAATAAATGTAATGTTTCATTGAAGAACAATTTATTTCTCATAAGACACCTGCTATGAAGTATGAAGATTTAATTATTTTAAATTGGTGAGTGCCATAGCACAGCTGTATTGGGCTTTCAGATTAAAAGAAGATAGATTGTTTTACAATTGTTTGTAAATAATAAAGTACCAAATCAGGGTGGAGTTTAGACTGGTTTTGCCAGCTGTGTTGGAAGAGGAGAGAATGTCTGCCTGTACAGTGTTTGTAATTTCTGAATGGCCACTCCCTTGTGCTGGGAATAGTCTTGAGCCTCAGTCCCGTTCCAAGGGACTTGTTCATTGTCAGGCAAGCACAGCCCTAAGGGGCTCTCCCCTGGTAATGTACCAGCTGAGCTATGTATGGTACTTAGGTGTGCTCAGTACTTCCACAAAACAGAATCCCCTAGGCTATTTCAAAGTCACACGTATTTATATTTTTATCTCACTATTATGAAGGGATCAAACAGTCAAACAGTTTGGTGTCTTTGCCACTGTCTTTCTGGACCCTCATTTGGGTGTTCATGCTTCACTGTTATTACACATCCTCTCCCTAGTTTCACAGATATCTTTTCCTTGGTTATTCACTAAGAAATAATTGCACATCTTCCACCATTCTCAACTTCATTAGCATATTTAAACTTCTGTAACCATTTTATTTATCAGTTGGAGCAGCTAAGGCTGTTTGGACTGTTGGTTTTGTAAAAATCTTTTCAGTAGAAGTGTTTATTATAATGTACGTACATTCTGTATGTTCCAGTCAGTGCTTTCTATGACAGATTCTGCACAAAGAAAGTTCATCTCTGCTCAAAGGTCACTTCACAGTTCTGTTTGCTTTGCTCTTTCCAATCTGGTGGAATGGATGTGAAAGTAATTTCTAGGAGGTGTATTGCAGTGGTTATGATTTTAGTGTATGCCTGTATGTTCTGAAAATGTCTTGGATGTTTTTGGTCTCCTTTATGAGTTTAACACTGTGCTGTGTTTATAGTGTCCTAGTATAATATCTAGGATTCAACATATTATTAAATGGTTATTAAATTCATAGTCTAAAGGTTATTTGGACTTTCCAAAGGAAAGGTATAAGAAAATAAATGACACATTTCAGTATCTTCTAGGTACAGAATTATAAGAACACTTAAGAAGGATTGTTGATGGTGCTAACTAAAAGACAATCATAAATATCTTATGTCCTCCATATATCTTTGGAAAGGGAGCATTAGCATTGCAAAGTTCCACTAGAAATTCAGTGTGGTTTTGGCAGCTGTTTCCATGGAATTAAGGTCAGTTAAATACTTTTTTATAGCTTTTTACCAATGCTTAGATACTAAGAGAAATGTGTATATATCTCATATTTTGACTATGGTCTTATCAGAGTTCTCGGTGTGGTTACTTGGCATCTGGGTCAATGAGCTTGTTATGTTCTAGACTCCTCTGTCCCTTAGTGTCTTGGGAAAAGGACAGTGGCAAAGAGTTGTAACTGGGTGATCCCTTGCAGCCCTTCCAACCTGAATCACTGTATGCTTCTACAACAGAGGGGTCTTATAAACAGCACAATAATGAGGTCTGGGCCCTTATTACTCGATTTTGTGACAGATCATAAGAATGCTCTTACCCTTAGAACTCCCAGATGGTCCCTTATTTCATCCATCGTAATGACCAGAAGTAGCTTACTGTCCCCAGCCTTCTGTTTAACTGCTGCTGGTCTGTGGCCCTACAGAGAATGGCCACTGCTTTGCCACTTGGCTGTCAGGCATGCAGAATGCCTGGCCCCTCAGCTGTACTGAGACCTGTACAGATAGTTTTGAGAGGTACATATATGTCCTCCACACGTGTTATATGGGGTTGACCTTAATAACTGAAGTTTGTATCAGTTTTCCCTGTAGCAGCCAACTGGCCTTGTGTTTGAGGTAGTTTACAAGAAAAATAAGCCAGGGAAAATGTTTAACTTTTAACTCTAAGGGAGTTTAGTTTTGGAATCCTTTTCAGTTGACTTTGTCAACCAATTGTTGGTTTGTTGATTTTTTTCAGAAAAGTGGGCTAATAGCTAACAGGGCATTTGTCAGTGTAAGATTGTAAAGGTCCAGTACTTGAAGGTTTTGTCGAGTGGTGAGATGGGATCACGTACAGCAGTCCTTGTGCCATGTTCCTGGCAGCATTGCAAGGCTGGTTGCAGAAAAGCACACAGATGTGTCTGAGAAAGCAAAAGTAAGAGATCCCAACTCTAATGAACCATTTACTGGAGCTTGGTTCTTGGTAATCCACATGAAGACAGGTTTTGTAATTGGAATCCTGTGGGAGTTTATGGAGCAAATAAAAGGAGGGGCATTCCTCAGCATTTCTGAGCTGCAGGCCTCTTCAACATGTATCTGCACCCCCTACGTTTCTTACCCTTTTGTCAGAGTTGATCAAATATTTATAAAAAACCCTATAGATTAATTCATATGGCTTTGTAGAAGAGTGCATGAAATAATTATAAATGCCTTGTTTAACATACCAAGTTTTAGCTGAATTGTTAAGAGAGTTTGGAGGGCTCTAAAATTATCAACAGATTCAGTGAAGTGGTACATTAATACCAAAATTATAAAAAAAGTCAGGAATTTGCTACAAAAGAGCTGGAAATTGATTTTTTTAAATTTTTTTTTTTTTAATGGAGAGAAGGGGGAATTAGGTGAAGTCATTGCACAATATTCATTACTACATTCCTTAATTGTGGACAAAAACATTAAAGATACACTGCTGAATTTTGCTTTTAAGAAAATAATGAGATACTGCTATTAGAGATTAGGATTAGGATGCACTAGATGACTTGCAAATTGGACTGCTGAGACAGTGGTGAGATCTGAACCATAATGTTGTACAACAAACCTTGCATTAGTGAAGGAAATTTAGGATCAAACCGGAGTAAAGAGAAAACTGCAAGAAATACAGAAAACCGGAAACTCAGCCTTACAAGCAGACCTTGGAAAGTTTGACCATTATTCATTCTAATGAAAGTTGAGAGAGGATATTAACATTCTGGATAATTGTAAGAGTGAATAAATATACAAAAGAAAAATAAGTCAAATAACAATTTTAACAGAAGAACAAATATATGTAAGCATTCATAAACTGACTGTGTAATTAAGAGGTTTACAGTCTACACAGTGTACTGGAATAGAGTTTTTGTGGTAATAGTGTGGTAAAAGGAAACTTTCTGAAACATCGATTGCTTGTATGAAAGTGATCATATGATGTCTTGCCTAAAATAGCATAGTTGGACTTGATTACAGCAGATGCTTCCATGTTATTGTACAAATACGAATATTACTGAAATTGGTAATTTTATCTACACAAAGCACGTTGTAGGTTGGAGCTTGCTATAGAAATTACATGTAAGTGGAGAAAATGTCTAGTATCTATTGTCAGTTCCAGAATTTTGCAGAAAGGTTTACGCTTCTTTTAGAAGTGTTATTTTACATGACGCCAAATAAACTTTGAAATTCACTTAATTTTTTTAAGTTTCATTCAAATATGAGAAAGTAATGCTATTCAAGCAACTCTGCTTTTGAAGATTCAGCCTTTTGAGGAGCAGGCTTTTAAATTTGTAAGAAAAGGGTATTCTAGAGAATTTTGACATATGAAAAAGTTTTATAATTTATGGAAGTTGGGGTTTATGAGGCCATACATTATCAGAATAAATAGTGGTCTTGTTCTTCTGTATTTTCCTAGTTCCTCAGGCTTAGAATGGAAAGAGTGAATACGTTGAGATTGTCTGGCCATGGAAAGGAGAAGATGCCTGCTCCAAGGGTGCCAGTGCTGGCAGCAAGATCACTGGATCTCTTCTCTTCCAGGAGACATGGAGGTCTATTTGTGGTTGGAGCTACCTGACTAGATAAAGTATAGATCAGTCTGCTGCGAAAGTACCTTACATGAAGAAGACTGCCTGATGGTTTAGTTTGCTGTGAATGTATCATGTTATTAGATAAACCTTTTCACAAAATTAAACACCAAAACCAGTATTTTCTTGTTTCTGGGTTTTGTTTGGAATTTTTTGTCCTCTGTCAATTCAGGTGGGCCATTATCTGTTGCTGATTTTAATTGGAATTGTGGAAACAAAATCCTGGAATAAAAAAAAATTGGAATGTTTCTTTAAGCTTTAAAATAGGCAGTCTTGACTCAGATTTGCAGTAAGGGCATTTTATGCAGCTGCAATACATAAATAGCTCTTTAAATAGGTGTAAATAAAATATACTCATGTTTAAAGTTTCTTTATATTGACAAAGTGGAATAAAATATTTCCATTGTAAAAGACAGTTGAAACCAATTTACCATAGGAAAAAATAATACTCCTCAGTGTAGGGATTTTCACCAGAAAAAAATCTTGGCTGCTGAAAGGAAGATGGTCTTAAGTTTGTGTTCTAAAGCCAGTTAATTTACACCACTGTAAATGAAACTCCGAGTGGGCAAACATAAAGCTTCCTAACAAGACGTAGAGGTACATGACAAAATCAGTTTCAATTGACTAAACACTCAAAGGTGTACTGTCACCAAACTGTCTCTAAATGACCCTATTTGGTGAGCCCCAGCAATCCTGTTATTCAGCCAGGCTGTTGGTGTTGTTTGTATTCCATTATTGCAGTCCAGAGTGCTTCTTGGGAATCCACTTAGGATGCAGTCTAATAGCCTGTGTCTCCCTTCCACTACAAGATGTAGAGTGATCAGCCTTTTGGAATGTAAAATATCTAACAAAGTTTTCTTTTTCCATCTTAATTTTACATAAAATTGTAAGAATTTGGGGGTTCTTTGAGGGTAAGCCTAGGACTAGTCTTTCTCTTAAATGACTGTTAAACACATTCCTTGATGTGCTTCTTGTAGACTTTACTGAAAAAATTCCTACAGGTGGGTATTATCTGTAGAACTGTTTTCTGATGTATGGCAGATAATTTACTTTTCAAAATTCGCTGTGTGAATGTATTTTACAAAGTAGTAGTATTATCAAATTCAGTGTAAAAGTCACTTGTAAATGAAACTCAGAGTGGGAAACAGAAAATTCTAACTCTGCATATGATTTACAAACTAAATTCAGTGCTGGGAACTTCTTTGTTTTATAGTGTAT
Organism: Brachypodius melanocephalos; assembly: GCA_013398615.1. NCBI lineage: Eukaryota > Metazoa > Chordata > Aves > Passeriformes > Pycnonotidae > Brachypodius > Brachypodius melanocephalos. The sequence continues at coordinate 11,023,392 of VZSR01003803.1, read as the reverse complement.
TGATTGTGTTTGGGCTTTTTTAATAATAAAACTGTAGAATCAATTACTTATTTTTCCATTTCAGGAATAGACTGAAGAAAATATGGCCAATCAACGGGATTACATTAGCAGACCTATTTGCAATGGAATTTCTGTTCCTGAAAATAAAATCAATTCCTTAGTGGCTGAAGGTCATGGACAACAAATTCTAAAAGTACTACAAAAATTCAGAGAACAAAATATATTTTTTGATTTTAAAATTCTTGTGAAAGATGAAGTAATTCCCTGTCATCGTTGTGTACTGGCAGCATGCAGTGATTTTTTCAGGTAAACATAATTTTGGCATGAGTTTGCAGGAAATAGATTCTAAGTTCTCTGGGAGGGAGGGAAGGAATGGAATTAACAAAAAAAAAAAAAGTTGAAACAATTATCACAATTTACATCTGCAGAGTTTTCAGCAAAGCATTCAAACATCGTTTTAAGGGTATGCCAGATATGGCTCTTTGTATTTTCAAAAAGGCATGAGGACTCTATGAATCAGATTCCAACAGCAGTTGAAAATCTGAAATAAAAGTTTCAAATCACAAATGTGTGGTTCTGCTGCTAGGTTGAACTGACACAAATTATGTATGTTTAAGAGTTACCTGTTGGCCCTATCACTACTTGAAGGTCTGCAAGGATATTGTTTGACTTTTTCTATGGTAGTCTATGTTCTTGGACACATTTATGTTGTAAAACTTAACAGATCAGTTATAAATACATCTTGTACTGAGCAATTGTGGATAAATTGTACATAAGTTTGGAGTAGAACTGGTTTTTGTTTGTCCAAAAAGAGTGGTCAGTATAGTAGAGATTGTCTTCAGAGGTATTTAAACAGATGTGCATACTTCTAAACTGTAGATTTCAGCCTTTCAGCATAAAATGGATCTTCTTTCTTGTGCTTAAAGCTATGTATTCTCAAGGGACAGCCTTCATTCACATACAGATTATTAATTTGTAAAAAGCCTTGCTAACCTTTTTATTAGAAAGGTTCAAATTTGTAATTCCACACTGAAAGTGTTTCTTAATACAGTTTACTAAAAACAAATCTAAGACTCCAACAATGCAAAAATGGGAACTCCTGGGAATGAGTTAATAATAGCCTCAATTCGGTTGCCCGTACATAGGTGAGTGTTATTTTCAAATATCCTGGAACATCCCATCATCTAAGTGAGTCTGCCATATATGACAGAAGATAGCTAGATGTGTTCTAAGAATTACTGAAAAAAATAAGAAATGCAGATGAAATTAGCACTTTGTTGACTGTAGGGAGCAGATTTTGTTTTTTCTCTGACACGCAGGACTGCTTTCATTTGTCTTTAACTGCTTGACAGCACTGAGATGATCTGGCAGAAGGAAATACTAGGATGAAATAGCTTCCAGAGGTAATTATTAGAACTGAAGTTAAGTACATGGAAACACACAAGGCCCTTTCATTACCTGCAGACCCTTCAGACTGAAATCTGCCAGGGGAGATCTCTCCCTGCTCCTAATGGTTGATATGGTGGATAATAGCAGCCATCAGATTCATAAGTTGTCCTGGAATGCAAGGCCCATTTTTTACCTTCAAGGAATCAAAAGTACCTAAGTCCATTAGATACATTTTAAAATAGAACACCTTTTGTCTTCCTTGGCCTTTGGACTTCTGTTAGTTTTGGTTTCATTGTGTAAACGGAAGAATCAGCAACATTTTGATCTTCACTTGTTAGCTTTCAGAGTCAAAAAGTCACATTGCTCTTTTTCTGCTGGTATTTTTCAGTTGATATTTTTCTCCCTCATTAGAGATTTCATAGCTCATGCGTTAATGAGGAAAGGATTATAAGGGTCATCACTTAGTGTGCAAAGAGGTCTTTGCGACATAGGTTGTCTTATTGTAATTTTATGTTCTTGTTCTGGAAGTCGGGTGAGTTCCTGCTTTACCAGATGTTCATATCCCAAGGAGTATGTGCTATACACGGTGGTTTTTTTCTTTCCTTTTTGGCTTCAGAAAAGGATGGGATTTTAAAAATCCCATAAAACAGGGATACTAAGTGTATAACTGAACTATAACACTTTTTTAATATAAATTAACTGATATATTAATATCCAGATTCTCTGCTTTGCTTTTTGATGATTTATCTTTCTCCACTAATATTTTGTGTCATATTCAGAAGCCACTGCTATCCTAGCTTGAGGCTTAGGCTATGAGAGGGAAGAGCAAGGGATATTGCAGCACTGTTCTATTGCCAGCACTTATCTGCTTGTAAAACTTTAATTATTTTAGTTTGCCATGTTAGATTGTGTGAAAGAGTTAAATGTTACTACATACTTAAAATAAAGCAGTTAAAGTTGTAATAAAATTTCCACAGATCTCCTGATCAATAGTTCATTCCATAATTTCAACCATCATCTTTGTATTCAGTCACAATCTACTTTCTGCAGTTTGTGTCATGCAATCATATGTCAAAACCTCATTTTTACTCTGACATTGGCCTGTACTCATACATCTCTCTGTGAACTCTAAAGAAAGAATTAAGTTTCTTTGTGGTTTTTTTCTCCTCATTTATCCCTCACCTACTTTTATTTCTGAGAACTACACCCATCATCTGTCTGGCCATTTGCTCTGTCTGCAATTTGGAAGGCTTTTTTTTTTTTTCCACATAATTTTATGTACTCATCCACACTGCATGAGCTAACTTGTGGGACTTTTTTACTATGTATTTTTTTAAAATCAGCCTTTCTTTCCCAAAGTTGAAACTGATGCTGTTGTGAACAATTTCATATTTTCTCTCACACTGAGAGCTACAGACTTCATCACTGTTTGTGAAAATCCATACAAAACACAGGTGCTGCTATGATTTTGTTAAGCCATCACTTTGAATATGTTTGTATCACCAATCATTTTTTTCTTCAAACACACCAATTGTTCATATAAAATATCATTGTTCATATTAAATATGAACATTGTTCATATAAAATATATTGTTCATATGAAACCTTCCCTATTTTAGACCAGTCCACATTATTACGTGCTCCTGATTGTCTCCTTCCACATCGGTGTTCTTGTCTGTTTGCTAAATCTTTAATTTGTGTGTATATCTTCTGTATTCTATTCACAGAGCCATGTTTGAAGTTAATATGAAAGAACGGGATGATGGCAATGTTACTATTAGTAACCTATCACCCAAGGCAGTGAAAGCTTTTCTTGATTATGCTTACACAGGAAAAACAGAGATAACCAATGATAATGTGGAAATGCTCTTCCAACTGTCATCATTTCTTCAAGTTTCACTCCTTTCCAAAGCTTGCAGTGACTTCCTAATAAAAAGTATTGATCTTGTGAATTGCTTACAGTTGCTTTCTCTATCCGAAAGTTATGGGTCTGTCCGCTTGTTTGACCATGCACTAGATTTTGTACAACACCACTTTTCATTGCTGCTCAGATCCAGTGATTTCTTGGAGATGAATTTTGAGATATTACAAAAATGTCTTGAGGCTGATGAACTAAATGTCCCTGAGGAAGAATCAGTGTTGAAAGCTGTCCTCCAGTGGACCAAACACAACTTAGAAACACGGCAGAAATACCTGCCTAATTTGATTAAAAAAGTGAGATTACACCAGTTACCTGAACAGACTTTGCAGGACTTTCTGCATTCTGAAGAACACTTACTTAAGAGTGCTAATTGCTCGGTAATAATCAATGATGCAGTTAAAAGTGTGCAGAACTTCAGTGGATTGTTTCCAGATGCACGTCCTTCAACAACAGAAAAATATATATTTGTTCATAAAACCGATGAAGATGGAGAAAACAGACATACATTCTGCTACAACATCAAAACAGATAAATGGAAAGAACTACCACATACGCACATGATTGATCTGCCAGGGTCAAGTTTGTCTAGCTATGGAGAAAAAATATTTATAACTGGAGGATGCAAGGGGAATTGTTACAGGACTGTCAGGCTTCATATTGCTGAACCGTTTCATGATGCCACTGACCAAACCTGGTGCTACTGTCCAGTCAGCAATGAATTCTCCATAGTGTCAGCTATGAAAAAACCGAGGACAATGCACACATCTGTTGTGACCTTAAATCAGCTCTTTGTAATAGGTGGAAAGACCAGAGGAGCTCAAGAAACTCGGAGTCTTTTGGATGTAGAATCCTATAATCCTCTTTCCAAAGACTGGAAATCTGTAAGCCAGTTACCAAGAGGTATCTACTATCCAGAAGCAAGTGCATGCCAGAATATAATTTATGTCCTTGGCTCAGAGGTAGAGATTACTGATGCCTTTAATCCATCTCTTGACTGTTTCTTTAAGTATAATGCTATGACTGATCAGTGGTCTGAGCTTGTAGCAGAATTTGGGCAGTTTTTTCATGCAACTCTAATCAAAGCTGTTCCAGTGAACTGTACATTGTACATATGTGATCTCTCCACCTACAAGGTCTACAGTTTTTGCCCAGAAACCTGTGTTTGGAAAGGGGAAGGATCTTTTGAATGTGCTGGCTTTAATGCAGGGGCAGTTGGGACAGAAGACAAAATTTATATACTAGGTGGTGATTATGCTCCAGAAGAAATCACGGATGAAGTTCAAGTCTACCACAGTAGTAGGTCTGAGTGGGAAGAAGTTTCACCAATGCCAAAAGCCTTAACTGAGTTTTACTGTCAGGTCATTCAGTTTAATAAATATAGGGACCCCTGGTCACCTGTACTGACGATTTGCTCTGGAGAATTTTGAAACTCCCAACTCAAGAGAGTAAATTTAAATGCACAAGTTGTAGAACAATTTGTAAGTATTAGTTTACAGATGGAGAAATATGTACTTGTTTGTTTCAATTTTCAATTTAAATTAAATGCTGTAGGATTGCTTTTGGAAGAGCCCATGAAAATGTCATTCATGCTAGTTGTTATACAGACAGTATTACTTAATTTTATATACAACCCTTCTCTGTAATTATTAGAATAATTTTCAAAACTATATTAATTTTCCAAAAAGAATATGAGGAATTAGTTCATGAGGAATTAGTTGTGTAATATGTGCCATTATTTCTGTAATATTCAGTTGTCCCAATAGACAAATTGCTAAATGAGAAAACTGACTGTGATACTGTTTTCCCAATGTAACTGAAGTTTAAAAGACATTCTCATTAGTGTTATTTAGATTTTCCATGTTCATAAACCTGTAAGACAAATTCATTGTCAGCTTTATCTTACCACAATGACCTTAGCAAGGACAAGAGCCAAAGTGACCTTCACAGTATTAAAACCAGGTATCTAACTTGAAGAGACTGATAATTCTTGTCAACTTACTTCAGCTCTTCAGTTTTACCAGTTTTTCTCCATCCTTGTGCCTTAGTAGTAGCTTTATTTTCTGTTTCCATCCCATTAACTGTGGCAAAGTAAACTTCAATAATATACTGCAGTGTAGGTAAGATTTCTACAGGATGGATGATTCATGTGGTATCTTTGCTTCAGTCACGTTGTTAACTAAAGAAAAAAACACTTCAGGATGTTTTCTAACAGAAGTCTTCCATCTCTGAAGTCTTCAGTGCTACCTACTAAGCAGTCACTAGGCTGCTTATAGCAGCAAGCTGTAAAACAAATTGCAGCTGTTGCTTTGGTTAACTATGGGAAAAGTTTGTATCTTGTTATCCATCAAATACAAAGTTACAAAACTGCACCCCCATATTAAAAGTCAACAGTAAATAGTATTTCTGAGGTGAGAAATCATCTCTTGTGGTTTAAATTAATTAAAACACTTTCTCTTGGACTTTACAGTAATTTTAGATATTAAAGTATTACACAGTAAACACTACACAATATATTGCTTGATAAACTTTAAGTAGTCGACTAGTATAATGTTAAAATTGCAATGGACTTTTAGTGGTAATATTAGTCTAACCATACGTGGTGAAGTAGATTTGATTTCTGCTTACAAAGTCAGTCCTCTTTCTGACAGGAGGACACTGAAATTAGGTAGGTTTCATAAATTAGTTTGTAATCTTCTGCAGCCTGAGATTTTTTTACCAGGTAAGAATCTTTCCTTTCTTACCAGGTATCCAGATAAGACACTGAGAGCCCTTATGTTCCATATAAGTATTGTGAAACCAGTAATTCTGTCTTACAGAATAATGGTTCTAAACATCTAATCACATCTTTCCAAGCAGTTTAAAACATGAATAAAATTTAGTAAGGCGTCAAGAGACATCTTTTATGTGTTTTGAGACAACTGTGGTAAGTTCATTATCACATCACTACTGCATGTACTTTTTGCAAAACCTAAGCTGACTATTAATGCTTAAAGCTTAATACTGCCTAGAACATGCTTCTGTTTTAAACAGTAAACAATGGAAGGTTCCCATTCTGTGATTGACACTGTAATTTGTTACCAGATACCTTTACAAATTTAGATAATATTCATCATAACAATTTTCATAAGTATGTAAAATAAAATCATGTACATTTGGAGAACCCTTCCACTCAGTAATTTCTGTATATTAATATGTGTGACAGTTCTGTAGAAGTAAGTAGCTTGCTACAGTATTTCAGGCAACTTCCACATTTATTTTGGGTTTTTTTTCATAAGTCTCCAAATCCAAATCATACTTTAACTCTCCAAATCATACTTTAACTAAGTAACCTTTACAATCACCTTACAGAAATGCAAGTATTTTTATATTGGGACACAACTACTTTTTGTTAGTGCAAAGCAAATGTATTGAGTAGAGAGAGAAGAATACTATTCCTACTTACTGAAACAATAGGAAAAAACCAAACACATAGGAAAATGGTAGTTTTAGTTTTAATGAAGCTACTCAGGGTAGTATAGACACTTCGTTAACCATTAATTATTGCAACTTGTCACATTATTGGAATACAAGGTCCAATTCACCTTTGCTTGTGTATTTGTGTTGTATTTATACCTGAGTAATATGAGTATGCAATTTATGCATTGAGAAGAGTAACATATTATGCCCATAGTACATGGGTATAAATAGCTATGCAAATTGAAAGAGACTAATGAATTGCAAGGGTGTTTTAATTGCCATTGTCATGACCAAATTGCTGGATCACATAAAGGGCAAGTGAGTCATTCAGGTAATGCTCCTTCCCCTCCCTAAATCTTTTCCCTACATCAGATCTTGTTGGCAGTCTTCCACCCAGCTACTTGCTATCAGACTTTGGCATCTGACATCAGAGCGAGCAATGACATGAGAAATTCCTCAGTATAGACAGTGAAAATTATGCAGTGAAGCTGAATTGGGAAAATAGGCATGCTTCTTTAATATTCTACACTATACTTGTGCAGGAACTAATGTCAGTTCCCAGTTTGACAAATCATTCATGGATTTCACAGGGAGCTGAGCTCTTACTCAGTGATCAGGAAATAATGTAGTAATGTCAGTTACTTTCGAGCATTGCTTACAGAAAAGTTACTGTGAAATGGTACTGATTTTCTCCAGTTAGGGAGGTAAACCTGTACTATAGCTCTCACAGAAGGAAAAACGATCATTTGCCACATTTCCACATAAAAAATACTAAATCTGCTTGCAGAAATGAAAGCAGAAGCAGCAGAAGTGTTAGAAAGTCATGGTTAAAACAAGGCTTTATGATAGAAGTAAGAACCTATGTTCCAAACCCTGTGATTAATTGCTAAAGATGTAAGAAGTCTCAGTGAACTACACAAAAGAATATGAATTACTTGCATGAGTAACTGTTGCAGTCTGGATCAAACAGATTTTTCAGTCCACACAGCATTTATACAATTAAAAACAAAAGTCACAAAATTAATGCCAAGTGAGTTTTTTAGTATCTTTTATGATTTTTCAAAGCTCTTTGAATCAAAGCTTTATGAAAAAGTACCTTCCTCTAAAAATGGTCAGTAACTAGATTAATGATTATATATGTTCTCACTGAAATGGAGTGATATTTAAACATACAAAATGCATGTAAAATTATAATCTACTATTTGCACTTAAATGATGTAACCAAAACATTTCTAATAGTATTCTATTTTATGTCACAGAATACATTATAAGCATGACCAGTATAATATACACGAAGATAATATATATTGTATGTCGGATTTTAATATCCAGTAATGATTATATTGGATAATTTTCATTTTTAAAGAATGCTATCAAAACATTATGGCACTTTGGTAATGTTATCATACTAGTTTAGTTGTTATAATAAATACCAATTATTCAGGTGTTTTATTGATTATTTTTGCACAGACCTGATTATTATTTAAGGACTAATTAATTGTTTTCTATACTCTAAATACATTTGTAGTAAGTCAGTTTACTGCTGTTAAAAATTCATTATATTCACAAAATGGAGTAGATTTTTTTGGTCAGATTTATATATGGTATTACTGTGTGAAGAAAACTGTTTACCTCCTCTGGTTAGTATAGGGTAGTAGGTAAGGTATAGGCTATAGAACGTGCTGACTGCAGTTCCTAACGTGGAGAATAATTTTAGATGTTTCTGTTTGTAGGTGACCAACAGGAGGCAGCATAAGATCTATTTTAATTAAAACAGGCTGAAAACAGGGATGTATTTAACAATATTTATAGTTGAACGTTATACTCAATTTCCTTTTTTTCTTTCTAACACCCAATAAAGCATAGAGAACAGTAACATTTCGCTGCTGCCTGGGCTCTGCTGATATGTGGAAAGTACGATACTACACATTTGCTGAGATGTTCATTCTTTTGTGAAATAAAGCACTGAGCAACTGAATCCTTCTTGGTTTCTTTTTTCTTTTTTTTTTTTTTTCCTTCCCAGTGAGTTTCAAACTGCAGAGAACATGCAGTGTTTCTAATGCAGGTAATCTCTTTTGGTTTTGTTTTTTGGATCTTTTTTCTCAACTGGAGAACATTTTGAACACTATAACCGAGAATGCAGTTAGCATGGATGAAAACTGCAGTGAGGGAGATTTCTAATTATCCTTGGGCCTTGTATTTGTATATCCTTTGAGTTACTGTTCCCATGCTAATTTTAACTGTCTGCTGAAAGTTTTAAGTTTACCATTGTAAGGTATTCATTTAAATTGGTATAATTTTTAAAAATTAGATCAGATTGATATACAAGGGTTTTTAACAGCTGAAGTATTGCAAATGATTGGGTGTTTATTTTTACTGAAATGGACCTTCCATACTAGTAGAAGTAGCTTTAAATAAAAGGAGACAAAAGCTACGTAGTCTAAAATTTGCATGCCAAGGCTTGCAGAAATGGCACCAATACAAAGTGACGGAGCCTAGTGTTGTCTTATATTCTTCCAAAATTAAATTCTTAAATATTCTTAAATTCTGTAACCCTGGGACTTCTCTATAGATAAACTAGAGTTATGCAATATAAATTAACCTTCCAACACTCCAAGGCCTTTGCCCCAAAAGCCTTTCAGGTACCAAAAGCCTTTTGGAGACATGTACAAAGCACTCCCAACAGCATTCACGATATTAAAAGATTATATTGATAATGAAGGGATTCACAGATCAAATCTGAGACCTTAAGTTGTGTAACCCTGTGCACAACTAGAAGGAAATTGTGTATGTATGTTCTACAGATCTAGGGAATTCACCATGGACTTGAACAGTTTGCATCTGAAGTAGACCATATGGTAGGGATTTTCTTACTGTCATCAAAAGCAAGGAAGAAAGAATCAAGATTAATTGATTAAAATACACATAAATTCAAGACAATTCACATAAATGAAGGAGGTCCAAGGATTTTTGTTGGAGGAAGCTGGTATACACCAGGATTTTTCATCAGTGATCAACAGCCTCCGTAAAAGTAGAGTAACAACTTTGGGAGAAAGTAGAGCTATTTAGGTTTATCTGCATGGCTACTCTAGGAAATCATAGGATTCCTAGTTAAAATTATTCAAATGGATACTCATCATATTTAGTGGGTTTGTCCTTCACAATAAAAGAAGGATATTCAATGTGATATAATTAGGACTAATTATTTTTGCAGACTAGCAAAGGTTCAGACTGATAATGACCTCCCCTTTGCATCATTTGTCCACCTACTTGCACCTGAATCTAGTTTGAACTAGCTTGCAAGGGTGCTCTTGAATCTTATTTCTGAGCACTGCTAAAATACTGGTAATAATGTAAAGGGAAGCCAAGTTCATGTATGGGTCTCAGTAAGAAATTATAAATGTCAGCAACGTGGCATTGTCTTGCTACGCTACTCCTACTCACCATTTTCCTTTTTAATTTAACTTTCAGTATACAATGGGCAAGTATGGCAGCAAAACTATCAGTACCTGTTAGCAAACTTGTAAATTAATGGTTGGCTGAAACTGGAAAATACCACTTTAGGAAGATTTGTAGTTTCATCACAGGTATGATCACTTAAAGCTGTATTAATCAAATAACTGCTTGTCCAGTGAAAGAATTTGGAAAGACTGAGCAAGTAACTGTTAATGAATATGCAAAGTAATAAATGCACACATCAGGTTAGGCAGAATAGAGGTACCAAACTTGGAAAAAGTTTACATGAGCAAGGCACCAGGACTAACAGAGAAGGCAAGGACCACAAATTCTTGTGTGGCGGAGGGGACGAGGACCCCCAAGCCCGAAAGCTCCAGGAAAGCGTTCTGTGTGCATATTCAGCCACATCAACGGCGTGGTGGCTCACACATCCAGCACTTCCCGAAAAATACTTTATTTATAGTGTGTGATAAACATAATTTCTCCATTTTAACCATAAACCGCACAGTTCAGGAGGAACAGACGGTTGCCGCGCGCTCGCATCATACACCTGGCGACCACAGCGGGGCCTTATGCACGGTTATCGCCCTTTGGAGCTAACCCTACTTCGCCCTACCTCGTAGGCCGCCGCCAAATGAAGTCAGGCCCCACGCCGCGCCCTCCGGCGAAGCGCTAGCACCAAACCCACCCCGCAGCGGGTCTCTTGCTGGGGGGGCGGGCCGAGACAGCCTGCAGCCAATCATCGACACGACTGGGGAAGACAAACAGTGACTGTAGCCAATGGCTGCCCGGCGGGTGCGCGCGGCGCGGCCCCGCCGGCAGAGGAACGACGGGGATTCCGGCCCGCCTGGCGCGGCTGGGCGGAACAGGAGAAGCGGCGGACACAGACCACCAATAGACGCGCGGAGAAGAGTGACGGGCAGGCAGCTCGCCCAATGGGAGGACGCTGGCCGTTAAAGGGCCGGTGGCCCGGAGGGGAGCGCCGGGCGCAGGTGAGTCGCGCGCGCGGCCCCCGGGGACCGGGCGGGGTGGGCGGCGGGACCGGCCCGGGCATGGGGCGGCCGCTCCCCTCGTGGCGTGTGGGCAGCCCTCGCCCCCCTCGCGGGGGTAGAGCGGTGGGGCTCCGCCGCTCTCGGCCCCTGGGGGTGATGAAGCGATTGCCCACTGTCTTATCTCCCCACGGGGAGGTCCCGTTCCTATTTCTCCTTTTCCCGGGAGAGTCACAGCATCTCTCCTGTCGGAGAGGTCCTGGCGTGCGGCAAGGCCCACGGGCCCATTTGCCCCCCGGAACTCGGGCTGCGCTGGCCGGGGCAGCCAGCCGTGCCCCCGCCTCCCTTTGTTGCCGCCTTGCTTTCCCTGCAGCGCTCCGGGTGGGACCGCGCTGGCCCCGGACCCGCGGCTGTGCCCGCCGTCACGCCTCCAGGCGCGCTGCTCGCGCAGAGACCGGGCTGTCTGCTGTCCTTCGTGGCCGTGGCCTGTCCAGGGGAAGGGGAGCTTCGGCCTGATGAGTCTGTGCCTTCACTAGCCTGAATGCCCAGCTGCTTCCCATCTTCCGTGCTTTCTCCCTGCTTCCTTGAATTATATTTTTAGGCGTTGTTGGTTCCCTTTTGTGCTTGCTTTTTTGTTTGTGTAAACCGCGGGCTTCTTGCAGGGCCGTGTTGGGTGATGTATTGTGCAACACCCAGATCCTCCTGTACTAAAAACCTTTGTACAAAAGTGTAAGTTGCTGCAAGCCAATGTAGCCATCTGTTACGAATAACAAAAAAGTTTTCCAGAAAGCCTTAGGCCGAAGATACTTAAGACTCTAATTTTGTTTAAAAAACCTTAGAGATAGCAGGTCCTCATAATTTTTTTTTTAATTCAAGTATAAGCCCTGAAAGTTAAAAAAAAATAAATCAAGACATCATCTTTTATAAAAAGTCATGATTTTTGTAATATCCGAGTTTGATGCTAGCAACAGTCTTCCATTCCTGGTGAATGCATGGATCTTTTTGTTGGCTTCATTGCTTGTTTGGGGCATTTGCTGATTTTTTTTATTGTTGATCCAGCACATGGTCAGACAATAAAGTTTGAACGAAGGAGATAGACAAGATAGAGGCAGAATGAGGATGCTTCTGTCTTTAGCTATGCCAGAGGTGTTCAGTGTATGCATATTCTGTCTGTTTGTGGAGTTTCTAGTTTAGTTTTACAGTACCTGTGTCTTTTCAACCCCAACAGTTTATGTTTCTTTGGTGCAGTGATGAGAGCCTTCTTGGTTACAGGTTGCTTTTGGCCTGACAGGCCCAAAGTCAAAGCTCCATGTTACCATCTTTTCTGGAAGACTCTTGAAGTCTTTATGATGTCATCAGAATTGTTTTTAGCTTTTTTTACCCAGCACTTCACATTTCTACCCAAACTGTAAAAGTACGCATTTTGCATTGCCGTTCACCCCAGCTTCTTGTGCGCCTCCTCAGTGGTGGAGCACAGGAAATCGAAAAGTCCTGGGTTTAAAGTAAGCACTACTTAACCACAACCAACACCTGGATGTGTTGTCGACATGATTGTCACACTAATCCAAAACACAACGTTGTCCCAGCTGCTAGGATGAGCTATCCCAGCTGCTGAGGTTTGGAATATTTTTTTTTCCTGTGGCTATCTAGAAGGTGTACAAATCCTAGTTCATTAACCTTCTCATCTCTTAGTTACTTTGAGTATGTAACAACTCTTTTTTCCTCATTAAAGAGTAGTATCCTGGAGATCATCTGGCAATGGCTAAGAACTGGATATCCCAAATCTAAGCTTTTGTCAGATAATAATGTTTTTTAGTTAATGTATCAGCTAGGTACACAGAGCCATCTCTGGGAGTAAATATACTGTTAAGACAATTCACTAACTCCATTTATATTAATTAGAAAGGAATTGTCCTTAACAAAGCAATGTGCTTTCAAAAAGGAAAGAATTAAAGAGACAGGATGTCCTTACTAGTTGGAAGTTTGTAATAATGAGTTTTAAAACATAAAGGTTTTGCTGATGTTTCACTGGGAAATTCATGGGCTTGTATCAGATGTCTTATAGTAAAAAAGCCTAAAGGAAAACTTTACCTAATAAAGGAATTGGATGCCAGTAGTTTCCAAGTTACTATTGTAGTTCTTAAAGGTTATGTCCTTGGCTTATGGCATAAAATCCAAAACTAAGTTTAGACACATAACAGAGCGTGGCTGGGGACATCGGTAAGGTGATGCAGAGGAGCAGAAAGTTTCACACATCCTAAACAGCAGTATGCAGCTTTCTGCTTGAGTCTGAGGAGTCCAGAGTGCTGGGTAGCTACGTGGGAGTGCTGTAGAGTGGTGTATGCTGATACAGGCCCATGCTTTATGCAGTTAATTTCTTCCTGGGACTTAGTTTTGCAGATTTGCTGCTTAATAATCACTGGAAGTAAGTGGCTTCACAGAGTAGTATTTAAGTGAGGAAAAGTAGTGAAGCAGATTTTTAAATGCAGTATTTGAAAAAATACTTGATGCCAGCATGGTTGCCTGTTGGCTATGAAAGAATGTTGGAAAACTACAAGTGAGCCACTTATTTGTAGTCAATAGTGTATAGGAGGTGAAGAACAATGTCTAAACTACTAGACATTATTCCCTAAATGGGGAGTTGTAGTGCAATGTGCTGATGTGTATGCTTTAACCAAGTTTAGGGAGAACAATAGGAAGAAAAATACTTAGTAATTTAAGAATCCTGTATCGCTAGGAGGGAGTTATTTAAGAATTAAGTCCATTAGTTAGTAATAATTGAATCTATAATCTGGAAGCTATTTGCCTTCAGGTGAACAAGTGTCTCTACTACATGAACAGTGAACAAACAGCAGCTTGAAACTGCCTGTAGTGTTTAGTGAATCCCTGGCCCACTTGCCTTAAAGCCTTTTAAACCTACCTGCACTGGTAGGTAACATAGTACAAAAGACTCTTCAAAATAATCCTAAATTGAACCTATTGCCGAGCAGTCTCTGACCAAGAACCATTTTGATTCTTAGTCTTTGCTTCCAGGTTTTGGTAGGTTGTTTTTGTTTTGGGGGGGGGGTAATATGATCTGTTATTAATGCAGTAATAATATTCATTACTGTGTTAATAGTCACCTGTTCCTCCTACTCACTGCACTTCTCTGCGGAGTTGCACACAGTCTGTCAGGTGAATTATGGGGGTTTGTATTCTCTCCAGCATCAGGCACAGGACCAGCTGGTGCTGAGGCTAGAGCACTGGATGAACTTTAAAACTGCCATGGTATCTGACATGAGATGTTTAGCAGTGTGAGAAGAACATGGGAGGGTTTTACCACAGGGATATAGTGACTTAAATCTATTTGCTGTTAAAATGTCTCTAATAAATGACATTTCTTTGAATTGGTAGTTATTTTATGACATTCAACAGGATTGCTCCAGTTCTTTTATTTATGATTATGTTAAGTTAGAAGAGATTCGAAAATGTCAACTTTTCATATTTTTTTTTTAAAATGAAAATGGCATCTCATTTAAAATGTTTCAGAAATTTCAGCCCCTTAAACATTTCATGTCTTTAAAGTAATGATATAACAATTTCAGCTTCTTTTGGAAGTATTGAGCATTCAGACTGAGATGTGTGTGTCAAATTTCAGTATTAAGGAAATCCCAAATGGCAAAACTCTTAAGAGCTAAAGGAAAATAGCTGTACTTTTGTAATGGGAATACAAAATCAACCTTAACAGTTCGTGACACGGATATATTAATGGCTTTATAATTCATAGGAGATTAGAGGAAATATCTATGACTACTTTATGTTGGAAGTTTGAAAAAATTGGGTTTTTTTATCAAATAAACAGTTAGTTCAAAATATGCATTCCTTAAATGATGACTTAGGAGTCAAGTTGTTAAATGAAAATATAAGGTGTATACCTTGGAGATTTATCTTGTTTGCTCTTTTTCTCTTAGGAGGCCTGACAAATAGAAAAATACTACAAAGTGAAGAGAAAATTTACTTCATGAGAACTGAGCTCTGCTTTCATTTGCTTTTAAATTTATTTATATTAGTAGCTGGTTAGTGTCAGATCATCTCTGTAGTCTGCTGTGGTGAAATTACTAGGTTAAGCCTGGAAAAAATGAAACAGTTAAAAAGAAAAAGAAAAAGCAATTTTAGTGTTCAGGAAACTCAAACTCTCCTTAAGGAAATCAGAAAAAGGAGAGAAGTACTCTTTTCGAAGCAACTTAATACAACAATTAATGAGCTGAAACGGAAAGCTTGGGAGGAAATAGCAGAGTGTGTCAATGCTGTAGGTGAAGGAGAGCAGAGAACAGGGACAGAAGTGAAAAGGCGATACCTTGACTGGAGAGCACTCATGAAGAGAAAACGTCTGAATGCAAACATCAAAGTAGTGGGTGCTGGGTTTCACCTTCCTTCATCCAATTTAGATGACTCTCTCAATGAAGACATGGATGAGAAAATGGGATTTTCAATTGAATCTAGTTTTGAATGGCAGAATATCACTGACTTCAGAGAAGCTGGTGGATCTTTAACAGAAATCAAAGTAGAAGAGGAAGAGGAGGATCCGCAGAATTTTGAAGTGAGTGACTGACACACATGAATGACTGACATACATATGCAATATGGCCTTTGCTTCATTTCAGCATAAGGCTTTCTACTTGTGTTCCATCGTAGCATCTGTTTCTGGTTTTTTCTGAACGTGTGAATTAAACTGTAGAAATAAATATAGTTTAGAGGCATGGTATTCAAATCTAGCAACTTGCAATTGTGTGTAAAGTCTTGGATGTTGATTACTGATTTGCTATCCCTAAAATTTGAGTATGTCTTTCCACAGTATTTTCCATTTACCTGTGCCACAGATAAGAAGTAGTTGACTCAATGCAAGGAAAATATGCTACTGAAAGAAACTGGTCAGTTTAGTATTCAGACTGTCTTGATGGATGAAGAGAGAAGTGGTCATTTTTAACAAATGAAAGTACATGTTACCCGCAGGTACAGAAAGAAAGAGAATACAGAAAGAAATATGATAGTGTTTGCATTTCTTGAAATGAACCTGCAGGAGACGAAAACATTACTTGAATTAGTCAGTCAGCCTTTCCTCTCTGTCAGAATTTTAGTGTGAATTTGACAAGCAGTAGTATATTCTATAGACAAGTTGATACTCCTAGTAATACTGTGACTGTCCTGGGATAGGTAACCAGCTGGAGTGCAGTCAAATATTGGGATAGTTATGCTGTTCATCTTTAAATACATAGTCCTCTTTTCCAAAAGGAGTACTCAAACAATTTTGTTGGGGGTATTTTATTGCTTTGGGTTTTTTGTGGGGGGAGATT
>VZSR01003803.1:10858922-10999915 GCA_013398615.1 Brachypodius melanocephalos | reverse complement strand
GGATTACTAAATCCAATAGATGCCAATCAATGCAAGAGATCTCAGGCATCACAAAACATGCTAGAAAAAAGAAAAAGTCCACTGACACAAGACCTGAAGAAGCCCTTCTCAGGTGCTGCACATAATCCTTTTAAACTTGACCTGCTTTAGAGGACACTTCCATCCTCTCCTTTTACAGATTATTAAGAATGCCATTGTTATTTTTCTGTTCCAGTTTTATTGGTTTTAATTTCCCTGGTTCACTCTATCAGTAGTTTTATTCTATACATTAGTAGACTGTGAAATACCTTGTCTTGTTACTTCCATATTTTCTAATTGCAACACTCCATCATTAGTCAACGGGTTCATAATGTGGAAGGCAAAGTTGCTATTTCATTTCATGCTATATAATACAATGCTTTTGGTTCAGTAATTACATTGTGCCAGGCTTGTGATCAATCCTGAGATAGCTCACTTGTGATGGATAGCCCCATCACAAAGCATACAGGAGTTAAAGGAAGAAGCAAATTTTTAATTTTGCTCCTCTGTCAATTTAGCTTCTCGAATACTTCTTTTCAGACCAATATTTATCTCTCTGTAGAGATTACAGAAATGAGAACTTAAAAGAGAGAATTGAAGTTT
This sequence comes from Brachypodius melanocephalos, assembly GCA_013398615.1. Lineage (NCBI taxonomy): Eukaryota > Metazoa > Chordata > Aves > Passeriformes > Pycnonotidae > Brachypodius > Brachypodius melanocephalos. The sequence continues at coordinate 10,999,294 of VZSR01003803.1, read as the reverse complement.
GAAAAGCATTTTATAAAGTTTTGGTTTGCAAACCAGGAAAGATAAAAATTAAATGTTCTTCCACAGAAAGCTATTGTGTGTTATTTTGTTAATGGATTGCCAATCTTCTAGTCACTTGTTTAATGTACTGGAGAAAATCATTACCTGCTTCTTATAACTGTTCTAAGGGTTATGTGAAATGAGCTCATCATCTTACTTACTACTACTGTTCAGTGCTAGGCCTGTGAGAAAAAGATTTCCAAAGGTTTTTTCTCTGTGATAGAGGTGTTTGTGAGTCAAGCAATTTTCTGAAGTGCTGGCAACATTCAAACAATCATAGGATATAGGGAGCGGATATAGGAGCCTTTTCCTAACAAGGGAAGAATTGCGAGTATGGGGTTCAAGAGTGTAGCATGGATTGCAAGGACAGCCAGGACACCCACACCAATGGAGTAAGGGTGGAGAGAGCTGTGGCCTTCAGGGACAAATGACATCCTAGTGCCCTGAGGTTACGGAGGATGGCCCAGTCCTAGTGGGGCATGCTTACACTTTTCTGAAGAGGACCTGCTAGGAGCCTATTTCATGGACAGAATTTCTGTCCAGACAGATTATTGCTTTGGTTCAATAAAGCAAAGTTCATGTTCTTACATATCTTTGTAGAAATGAGGGCACAACCTATTCCTAGCTTTTAAACATAAATGGAATTTTTTTCCTATTCATGTTATAAAATTCTCTGGTCTTCATTGCTCTTTGACTTTTGCTTGGGGCTGCACCTAGGTCTTTTCCATCTTACATCCTATTTCCCATCCTTTTTTGAATATAATAATTCCCCCAACGAATACCAGATAGATCCCACTAGTCAGAAATAAAAAACTTACAAACCCCTCAGAAAGCCAAGGTCTGGTACCCTGATGGGGATTTTATCATCTCACCAAAGCAAGGCAAGGTGGCTGTGTCTCAAATTACGTCAAGGTAATTTTGTATCCAAAACTTTGGGAAAGGTCTGAGGTTTAGAATTCAGGTAGAGATGGTTCAAACGAGAAAGGGCAGCAGGAGGGCTGGACTGGTGAAGCAGGTAGTACACCTAGTACACACTCTCTGCTCTGAGAGTGGATATTAAAACAACTAAAAGGAGTTAACTGTGATAACAAGTAGAGAGACAAGGACATAGGAAAATGAGACATCAGACAGAGCATTCTGGGTGGACAGAGGCTGCCTTCCACTGCCTCCTCCCCTATCTCAAGAAGAAAAAATACAGTTTTGCCAATCCAATTGCTTTGGATTTTCCATTAGAGCAGCTCCTTCCAGCATCCCCTACATGGCAGATGAGCAAAACCGACATGGCAAGGCCAGCTGTACTGATAAAATAACAACACAAAAGGACCACATCTAGAATTGGGTTACAGGGGTGGAGTCAGTAAGTGAATTCCAGGGACATGGGTGAAGGCCAAGGATGATGGCAGCTACAGAATGGATAGCATCTCACCTCTCTTCTTGGCTCTGTAGGATCAACATGGTTCTCTACTGATTCAGGTGTTCAACTGACTTTGAAATGGAAGCATCACTACCGTTTTATACACATGCTACTAATACAAAAGTTTTTTAGTTGAAAGACTTCAGGTTGTTTCTAAGAACAGCAAACTGCTCCACTCAAGAGAATTTTGGAGAAGTTCTGTGAAGACAGATCGTCTGCTCAGTCACTCCACTTTTGGTATGCATCTTTTTTCACTATTGCATCAAAATAGCAATTAAGAAAGTAAAAATACAGCAGAAAAAGTGGGGAAATTGAATATGCAGAGGTGGAGAGATGAATTACCAATTTTACCATGCCTGGCTTCAGACCAAGAACAACACTAGTGCTTTGAGCACTTGAGAAACTGAGGTCTGCTTGGTGATCCCTCCTTGTGGAATAAACCTCAAGATTTTTGGAGACGACTTGAGAACTCAGGAGGTAAAACTAAGATGGTGGGTGGTGTCAGTACAGACCCCTGGGGAGTGTGATGGTTCTTAAGCCTGGGATCCCAAAGGTCAGCCTGTGCCAACTCTGAGCAGCTGGGGGAGGAGGAGGGGTTCAGCATCCTACTGAACTGTGGCTGTCCTCTTCCAGCTGCCCCAAAGCTTGGGAAACTGCACACAATACGGAAAGGAAAGAAAATATAGTTAAGTGTTAATATTCTTTTGTATTGGTTTTAGTACACAAAAAAATTCTCAGGCTGAGGGCAAGAAACAAAAATAGACCAATCTAATGAAAACATTAATTTTTTTTTTTTTTTTCCTTGTGTGTGTGATTGTGTGGATGCTACTTTTCAAGACCTGCACAGGGCCTGGACAAGCATTGCTTTTAGACATGTGCAGGTTTCCCTGCAGGGATCTGCCAGAGCACTGGCATGTGCTCTAGGGATGGTGGCTGGTGCACTAATGGCTTTCTAAATCACTCAGTGCAGACTACAGTTAAAAGAACTAACATTCTTTCTCTTACAGGTTGGAGCCAGAGAGATCTTTTGGCTCAGAAACATAGAGGAAAAAGGGTGGGCTAATCCAGGATGGTTTGCAGGAGAGCCCTTACTTCTAAAGGACAAGCTAAGGCTTATTGCCAGCCTCTGAACTGTCTCACACCAAAGAAAAAGCATTTATGTCAACTCAAATAGGCATTGTCACATAAACGACTGATTTATAGTTGACCTCGTATAAAAGATGTAGATAATCTAAATCTTTTTTTGTCCTAGATATTCTTGATAACAAAATATTTCTGGAAGCAGTTTTTTCAGAGGCAGGAGTGAACAGAAACACTTGAACTACTTCATTTTTATCACAAAAGGACCCATCCTGTGAATTGAAGTGCACGTGCCGGTTCCTCCTTCTTCCTAGAGCCCACCAGCTTCCCTTCCTTTAGATTGTTTTTCCATCTGCAGTGATTATAATAGTTGCAATGTTTCTGCAAGATGGAGACAGGGCTGTTTATTTAGGAGGCTGTACTCAAAATCTTGCCAGTTTAGCTGGACTGTTTGCCAGAAAAGAAAATTCAGCTTATTAAAAGATGCCAGCTTTTATTCAGGATGAGGAAATCTATTCAGAAAATAAATCCCTTGTCCCCTCTTCATACTCTCCCTTTTGATACATGAGCAGTTTTAAGTCTGAGTAGTTCATATGTTTATTCTTTTTGTAGAAAATAGTTCTTTTCTGTAGAACAGAAGTCTTTTGGGAAAGAAATCAAGCTCTGTAAACTTTAGTTCACAGTTTTTTATCTGAGAGTTCAGAAAGAGGTTAGGGGAAAAATAAAAACAGTGAAAGTGGAGCAGATTTTGAAAAGCTTCTCCTGAACCTGCTCCTGCTCTGACATTGTCAAAGGGAAGGAGTAAACTCCAGACTTATCTGCCAGCTTCCCTTGGGGTCAGCAGAACCTTCTGCATAGCACAGCTGGTGTCAGGGCCATGGTCCTTGTCCTGATGAGCCCTGTGCTGGCATCCTCTCCATTGCCTGCACCAAGGGGAGCTTGGAAGGCTCAGCAGTGTCTCTACCTCTTTTCAACTGATGGAGACATGAACAGGAATGTGCATCTGTGTGTGCATATAAACCAGAGGAGGTTTAGGAGAACATAGGTTTTGGTGGAGATGGACCCCATGGACCACAGGATAAGAGCTGCCCCTCAGCCCGTGGGTAATGTAGTTGAACACTTGTCCTAAGTGTTGGTGTGCTCCTACCCAGGTGCACACTAAAACCTGACACACGTGACATTTTTGGTTGGGTGGTTTTCATGAATGGGAGGTGTGGTGGTGCATCCCTGCTTTCCTCCCAGGCTATACTATGATCTGGGAAATGCTCATGAGGCCTCAGCCTATGATGAACAAAAAGAGCTCCTCTTGACCTTATCAGAAACACCATCTGTTCCCTGGAACATGTGCTGCCCAACAACCTTCTCCCCTTTTTCTTTTTAATGGGCAGCCTTAGAATTTTTTTTTTTTTTTCCTGAGTAAAAACTCAAGTAGAATGACATTTTTGTTCTCAAACTTTCAAAGAGACCAAAATGAGACCCTTTGAGCTGTCCTGGACCACAGTGTCTGTGTGCATACAAGTGTGTATATGCTATAGCAAATTTGGGGAAAAATGCTGCTCTCCTGGATTCTTAAGTACTTTAGACTTGTAAGTAAGGTTGGACTGTAAGTTATTGTTGTTATTGTAAATCCCATATGAATTCTTTACTCTCTTCCTGTACTTCTCCCTTCTCCGTGTCTCCACAAAGATAGTTGTGGGTTTATTTGAGTTTATGTGAGTTTATGTGAGTTCACTTTGGATTGACTGACCCTGCATTTCTTCTTGCTGCTTTTCCTCACTGTGCTTAACTATCTAGTAAGTAGCAGAGTGAACCTTGCCAATGAACTTTGTCGTGCTGTTACTTTTATAGTTAGCTTCTCTTTACTGGTACCTTTGCTAGTGATTCTTTAAGCAATTTACAACACTCATTCACAAAAGGAGGGAAGAAGGTTGTGGTTTTCCTTTATCAGTCTTATCCAGCATGGCACAAGCATTCCTGGTCCTGTGGCAGGTTTTCCATCTGCTTCACAGCCTCTCCACCATTGCTGTGCTTCTATAACTGGAGCAAGCAAAGAACAAAGAACTGTGCCAGGACAGCTGGAGAATTCAGAGGTACTATCAGCAAGAGACCACATTAACACTGGTAACTCCAAAGGAAATTTAAAGCACTTTCCCTATCAAGTGACTAGGAGAACATCGTTGGCTCAGATCCGAAGTCTCCTAAGGAAGAAAACCCCGCCCCTTTGAGAATGAAATAAGAAAGGAAGAAGCAAGTCCCATTATTAAGAAGTGACTACACTGATTATTCAAACTGATTCTGTGATACTGAGATAAATGGGTTTTAGTCTGAAATCATTCCTCCAAAAACAATGGTGAACTTCTGTGGGGAGACTTTCAGGAATTTAATGGTACATCCAAGGAAAAAGAAATCATAAAACTGGAAGGGTGGAAGAGAGCTGCTCAGGTTAGTTGCACAGCACATTTTCCTGATGGAATATTTCTTGTCGAAGGCCTGGGCTATGGAACTGTCCCGGGATGAGTGTCTGAGAAGAGTGAGCAGGTCCAGAGTTGTGACAGATATAGTTTATGTGGCACAGTGGTATTGTTTAGATTTAATTTTAATTTGATCAGTAAAAGTGAGTACCAGAAAGTAAAATAAACAAGCTTTGAGACTATATTTTCAGGTGAAGTGTCTTTGTTTTTCCAATATAAATTCCACACTGATCTTACTAATCCTGCATTTTTATTAGAGATTTTTTTTCTAGACTTTTCTCTGCTCCTTTGTCATATTTAACCTGGAGTTCAAAATGAAATTTTAAATTATTTTTAAATCAGTATAGTGAGGCGACTAGTAAAACTGAAGTGTCCTATTTAGATTTCTCAAACCTTGGGTACAATGGCTACCTGGAAAAGTTTTGCCCAATATACAGATTTTTTTATGCTGGAGAAGGAAGGGAAAGAATAGGGACTGAGCAAAGGTAGGAATTTGTTTTAAACAAGTACTAAAGGAAATTCTGACAATGGGATTTGTGAGACCTAAAACCAAATATCTACAGAATTTTGAAACTTAATATTTTTGCTTGTTCCTTGTTGAAATTTGACCTCCAATGTAACTACTATCGACCTCTGCAGCCCTGAGAGATGCTGTTTCATAGGCAATGAGAATCTTCAGGGGCAAACAGCTTTGCAAGAGCTGAGCATATTTATGTCAGCAGCAGAAAGAACGGCCCAAATCATTTCTCAGGCATTCCCCTACCGTGCTTTCCCACACATCAGCACCCAAGTTTGACACCACCAAGCTGACCCAAGAGGGTTACAAATGGACAGACAGCTTTGTCACCAAAATACCAGGCAGTTCATCTCCAGAAGCAAAACACGGAGAAGGATAACTGAGGTGCGGTTTTCTCTGTAAATAAGGGCTGATGTCAAGATTTACTGGTGTGGTCTGGGGGCAGCCAGCATTATTAGTGCCTGTGGAATATTTTTCACAGGGCTATACAAGAAATTTCAGTTTCAGAGTCTCTTTGGCGAGTTTTAGCAGTTCTTATGTATTTGGCAAAAAAACACAACCCCAACCCACCATGCTACTAATACATATGAAATACAGCATCCAAAAAACTTTTTGTCCTTTATTTTGTGTATGTGTGGGTATACAGGAAATCATCCAAAAGAAATAAATTAAGAAGTGCATCACCAATTATAAAATATACATAAATTAATCTTTTCTGCCTGAAATACCAATTCAGGGGACATATTCACCTACTCATCACATTTCCCACTGAAATTAACAGAACGAGATTGTCGGCCCGCAAGGAGTAGGCAGGGAAAAAGCCACCACATGTTCACTGCAGCATGTGATAATAACTCACTGCCGAGGGTGGTTGGGCTCTCATCCCACCTTGTCCTCCCTCTGACAGTCTGTGACTGCCCTGGGATTTGGCCATTTGCTCCAGGATCAGCTCTGGGGGGGTTAAACCTGTCCTAGGGGTGCTGGGAGGGAGCTTGGCTTCATTCTGCTCTTCCCTGAGTGTCCATCCAAGGCTGGTGGCTGTGGTGGGGTCTGGGCCGTGCCCTCATGGACTGCTTTTGGAGGGAGAGGTGGCAGCAGGCTGGAGCATCTCTTCACTCGGGCACTGCTGGGACAGCAAACCTGCCACATCCCCAAGGAGAGGTCAGAGAGCTCTACAGCTAACATCTGGCAAGGAGGCAGAGCTTTCTGTCTTCACCTGCACACATCTGAGTGTGTTTCTCAGGGCTGCAGAGAGGGCTCCCTTCCTCCTGCCAAAGTGGGCTCGGATCGACAGCGCTTTTAGGAGTGTGAAATATGGCTGACTAAAGCACTGTGCTGACGCAGCCCAAGGGTGCATGTAGCAAGAGCTGCTCCAGGTTGAAAAAAACCTGCTGTACAATCAGATACTTAAATAATAGATCAATTTAATTTATCTGAGAGAATATGTCGTGACAACATAGCTTGATTAAGGTCTGGAAATATCTACATGGGAGATTGCAGAGGCTAGGTTATTCTAGCACATCAAGGCAAAACAACACAAATTCCTGGATACAGAAAGTAGCTGTGTTTAACCTTGAAAAAAGTTAGGGTTTAAGTCAGTTCTGAGTGGCATTTGAAAGCCCAGCACCAGCACGAAAGGCGCTGTGGGTTGTGACAAATGTGCACTCCAGTGAGATGTTTGTGATTTTTCCCTTCTCCACTGCAGACCTGTGAGTCTCTGAAAAGAGCAATTTGGGATTGCCCAAATTGTCCGTGCTAATAAATGATCAAGGTCTGAGTGCCTCAAGAAGATAAACACCCCAGGTGGTAGGTGGTTATCATGAGATGGAGTCAGCACACACCACACAAAAAATCAGCTTGTGAAACCAAGTGACCAGCCTACACCCCAGTGTTCCTTCCCTGTTATCTTTATTTGGTATAAATGATGCTGTATGCTGGCAGATGCTCCTTACATCCTTGCAATCCTGCCATTATGATGTCTTTTTCCAAAATAAACACCAGAAAACAGCAACCCCTTGGCACTAAACTATAGTTTAGTGGTGGGCTTGGAAGTGTTGGGTTTACAGTTGGACTCACTCATCCTAAGGTTCTTTTCCAACCTAAATGATTCTGTGATTCATTTGCAACAGTTTGCATTTACTCTGATACAAATGTTTTCTTCCTTCAGCAATGATAACCACCTCAGCACTGCATCCATCACACATTTCCTTTTCTCTACCAGAACCTTGCTATAGCTGCTTTCTCCTTTCTTTTGGCCCTATGTTTTTTTGTAAATCTCTTTTAGAAAGGAAAATATCCCTCTTTCCTGTATATAGGGAACTGTGTGCCTATGGACAGTAGAAATCCAGGCAACTACACATGGATCTTGCAAAATGGGAGTTGTCTCAGTGAAAGAGATTTGGGAAATATTTGGTACCTAGTCATGAAAGGAGCAGAGAGGGCAAAGGGGCTGTGGGGAAGCCGGGCATTATAAGGAGCAACTGTTTAATATATGGTCTCACCCTTTTAAAAGTGATCCTTTACTAGATATGAATAACCCTTGATGAGGAATGCCAGTTCCCCACTAGGATGGACAAATCAGGATCTGTGGGTGTGCTGTTGGCTCTTAAATTTTGTGTATGATCAGCACCTTAAATTGCACCCTCCCCATCATCTCCCAGCACACACTGCTGTATCACATGCTGAGCATAAACCTCCTGCTCAGCAACCTGTTCCTTCTGTCCCAGGAAGCTTTGCTTCCCTCGTCTTTGTGACTCATTGCTGCCACATTGGCTGCAAAGGGTTTGAAAGTCAGAGAATCCCACTTATGGAAGGTACTTTTAAGAATGGCTCCAAAGTCTCATGTCAGCCAGTTCTGCTGCCTTTTTCTCTTTAGTTCACTATGTAGGATCTGCTTGGCCCCAAAACAACTGTTTCTGTCTCTCTCTAGATTGTCCATTTAAGGAACAATGCTGTTCCATGTTGAAGAGCCAGTGACAGGAAGGAAACAATCCCCTAAACTGAAAAATGTTTAGAAAATATCATTTAACTTGCAAGAAGCTCAAGGCCATTGCAAGTTTCTGTACCAACCCCCACTGATGGCTGGGACATCTCATCTCAGATCAGGTTGCTCAGAACCACATCCAGCAACTTTTAATGACCCCCTGAGAATGGAGTCTCCACAGTCCCTCTGAGCAGCCTGTCTCCATGTTCGACCAACCTTTCTGTAAAAATGTTGTTTACAATTGTCTAACTTGTATTTCTGCTGTTACTGCTTCTCTCCATCGTGCCATGTCCTTTTGCTGCCTGTATGTCCCCTTTGTACACAACTCTTGACTTGGCGTTTCCGGGGATGCTCTCTCTTTCCTTGGAACAATCTCCCACTGGATTTGTCCTAACAAGATGTTTGGATTTCTGCTTGACCACTAGGACCAGCTCAGTACAAAAGATTTAGCTTTTCTGTGGCTCATTCCAAGGCCTTTCTCCAAGTACTGTCCCCTTTTGAGAATACTGCTAGAATTCTTTCTTTGTCTTTGTTTCAGTTGCACATTTTCTGTTTGACATTAGTGGTAGCTGGAACCGTGGAGTTTGGCATTTTTTCATTTTCTCTTTTTGTGCACTGACAGAAGTCTTCCCATTGACTAAGTGTTGCTCAGTGGCATGTGCTGATTCCCTATAAAAATTTCAATACCAAAGTTGGAAAATGTACAAATCTTTTTCTTTCCTCTTCTTTCTTCTAACGAAGAACATAAGAAAGGATGTTCTAGAAAGGGACATTTTTCTTTTGTCTTAACATCGTTTTACTGAATAAATGGGGATTTTGGCATTTATCCAAGAGAGCTAATTAAAAAACAGAAGACAAAGTTTTCTAATTGATGACTTCATAACAGAAAAGAAAAAAATGTTATTCTGCCCAGAAATTACTTCTGTTTTCTACCTGCTGGGAAACCCTTCAGATATATCAAATTTACTAAAATGTGATGTTTATCCCTTTGTGCAAGCTTACTGTATGGGCATAAATCTTATTTTCCTAAGGGATATCAAAGTAAATGGGCCTGAGGAAGTACTGTTGAAATATTTATCTTCTTTCAGCTGTAAATCTGGTCAGAGAGAAGTTAGGATATTTGGCATTTTATACACAGAGAAGCTTAAGATTTGTAAAACTTCATCTCTCTTTCTTCTTCAAAGCCAAGCTCATAAACAAAGGAAGTGTTCCCAAACTGTCACCATAATGTCACTCAGTGCCACAAAGTCACCACATCACTTCTATTGCTATAACAACTGAACATCATCTGCTGCTAATGCCTCAAAAACATTTCATGATGATCATTTTGAAAATAACTCTGAAGTGACGACTCTAAATGCAGTCTTTCTGCAATGTGTTTCAGAAAATCACTGTTTTAATAAGAAAACTTTAGAATGAAGAAATATTTTATTAAGTATTAACAGCACTGGTAATTTGTGATAATGAAATCATGTTTCTCATTATTAAGACATACTTTTCCATTTTGTTCTCCCTTATTACTTTCTCTTTCATATGAAATGTTGAAAAGTTTTATATGAAGCTAAGACTTTGGATAAAGGGTTTAGAAAAATTGAATGCAATTTAAGATAGACCAATGTAAAACTGTACACTTAAGTAGGAGTGATCCATGTCAGAAATGCAGAATGAAGGCTGAGTGGCTCTGTAGCTTTACTGCAAAAAGTCAGGAAGAAAATGCACCAACATCCTCCTACTCCTGCAGATAAAAAAAAAAAATAGGAATTCTGTCTGCAATGAGCATGGAAAGGAATGCTTGTGCTTTTGTTGTGACCACTCAGCAGGGTGGAATTGGAGGAGGCTTTAGATATGGGACTTCATAATTGATTTGGTTCAGCTGGATAAAATCCCAGGGACACAAGTGTAACCCCCACTCTGGGGATTAGGAATTAGTCTGAGGTTAGCTGTCATGCAGAACTGTAGCTATGATATTGCCTTGCAAGTGGGGCCTGGTGGTGACAAGATCACAACCTTTATCATCCTGGCACAAAGAACAGCTACGAGAGTGGAAGAAACTCCAGAGGTTGGGAGAAAGCCTTGGGGCTTGATGTAGGTGAGCAAAGGTGGGAAAACTCTGGGAAGTGAAAGGAATTCATGACCAAGTGGTGAGCCAGGCTTTGGCAGAAGGAGCTCTGACAGGAACATGCTGGAGACCAGAGCTGTAGTGGGACTTGAAATAAGGAAAGAGATCTGAGAGAGCGTGGAGGAGAGCAAGGGAACTGTAAAGAGGAAGGCCAGACAAACAGCAACCAGTAGAGCAGGTTCACAACTCACTCATTCAAGTTTCCATCCATCCCTTTCCTCCTCCCTATAGCCCATTGATGCCTGACAGGGCAGAATTCCAGCCTAGAATCTCACAAACAGGGAAAAGGGCCAAAGTGGCCCAGCAGGGAGGGAAGAGAAGAAAGGATGGGACCAGTAGCAGGGCCTGGAGCAAAGCACCTCAGAAGAGGTTTTTCTGCTCCTCTTCTTTGCTGATCCACAAGTGGCCAGAGGAGCACCCCACAAAGTGATGTGGACTGTGGATTGTGACTATTACTGAGACTCATAACAAGATGAGGCAGTGTGGCTGCTTTGGGTGAGCTTCATGCTGATGGAAAGTCACAAGTCTGTGTTGCCTTGTGGGAATAAAATCTCCAGAGAGCTTTTTTTCAGGTTGACCACAAATTGCTAATGCTCTGTGACCACACACAGTCCCAAAGAACTTCACTGGCTTTCAGAAAACAGGATGGTTACCAGAATGCTGAGTGAAAGCATCAGCCAATTTCCTCTTTGGGTCAGGACTCCTATGATTTATCTGTAGAAACATCCTACAGGATTTGCCAAAAGTAGGAAGAATGGGTTCATGCTTCTCTGTTCTTTTTTCCTGGGTTAACTTAACATCACAGTAATTCCTGGTTTTCAGTTCCTAACAGAAGATGTGATAATCAGGTGGACAGGTCTGAGTGCATGGAAAGTATATCAGCATGATGGACCAAATCCTATCAGTTGTGCTTGCTGATGGCTTCAATGTCTTACAGCCTTCTCTCAGGCACCCGTGACCAAATAAAATGGGAGAAAAAGGAGGCAGCAGCATTTCCACACCACCTTCCTGCCTTCCAAGCACTGAGGAAATTGGCTTAAAGCAGTGATCTTAAGTGCACTCTCTGTCCTGAAACAGATTCTCTTTGATGGGGAGAAAGAGGAGACAGGTCAGAAGTTGTGCCTGCATGATTAAAAAAGAAACCTCCCCTTCTGTTCAGGAACTCTGCAGGAATTTCAGACTCAATTGCATCATGCTTGCCATTTCAAAGCCTTCAGCAACTGATCACACACTTGGAAAATATCAAACCTAACTGGACCTGACATGGTTATCAGTGCAACTCAACCTGTTTGACAGCCTCCTTCCTCAGGGCTCCTCCTTGTACTCAGAAATCTCTCTGGGGAAAGAGCAGGGATTTCTTCCCAACATTATTCAGAGTGATAATTGTTTGTTTTGAAAGGAAGCACATCTTTACATTTTCCTTGGGAATGATGCAATTCGGTGTTTCATACAGTGACTTCATTTTTTAAACTTTTTTTAGTTAAAAAAATTAAGAAATGAAATCTTATATCTAGTCTTTATATAAATGATGTCCTTTTCATGTATTTTCAGTTTATTTGTTATCATCCTAGATGTGATTCATGGAATAGTTCCTGTGGTGAGGATGAAAACCAATCTGCCCCTGGCTCGGATTTCTTCTGCAGACATTTCACTCGGTGTAAACAAATAAGCTTTAATAGAGTAACATGAAAATGAAAATTTCTATATTACCAATAGTTAACTCACTTGAGCTGTAGAAAATACAGGCTCGAGTTCCAGCTGTAATGAAAGTGTACCTAGTGAAATGCAAAGAGAGAGTGTTTCCATGTACCTCCAGAGGGCTTCAGGCTGCACTGACCTGCCTTCAGCCCTCTTGATCCAAAATGTCATGCCTGAGGTTTGCTGAAGAAACTCTTACCACTAGGGAATTATTTCCCCACCTCCTCTCACCTCTCTTTTGAGAATTCAGATTTTGGGGCATCCAGCTGCTGCTGTAACCAGGGTTCCCACGAGCTTACCCGTGGCTTATATTAATTAAATGGCAATTTGAACACAATGGGTGCCAAGCAACAGAGTCTTTTGGACTTGGAGGAAAGCAGTAATTGCTAGGAGCTGGTGGTATCTGAACAGCAGCTGTGAGAGCAGCAGGGAGTCCCAACTCTGCTTACACACAGAGTGGCTAGCAAGCAACCTCTGGCATCAGGGAGTGTGTAGCTGAAGGTAGTAAGCATTCAGTTTGGAAGGGATGGCAGCAACCCCATCCTTGTGTCCCTGTGTCACCGACACTGTGACCTGAGCTGGTCTCACTGATGCTGCAAACGTGCCAGACTCACTCCATTTCACATTTCCTGCTGGCTGGACCTGGGTCACCATGGGGAGCAGTCATCTGCCCAAGTGCAGGCACCTGTAGTGTAAGTGTCAACTATTGAATGAATCATTCTTGGTTGTCTTCACCAACCGAACTCAGAAAAGGTTGTTGGGGCATAACTATCCCACCTACAAAGAGTTGTCTAAAATCAGTTATTTATACTGCATCCTACAAGTTTCCAGATAGCTAAATTGGAGGTGTTTAAAGTCAGTGAGTGTCACCTTGAATATCAGATGTTCTCAGAATGCCATTGCATTTTCTATAGGCTTTCCAGCAGTTATTTCTTAATCCTTGTGATGGAGCTTTTAACAGATGAATTTTTTTGAGAATATTGATTCTATCCTTTAGCCAAAAAAGACTTTTTTTCTTGAAGTTGTTTTAGAAATGTCAGGGAACTTCCAGGTTTTGCAGGTAGATGGATTGTAAAAGGGAAGAAGGGAAGACATCACCTCTCTTATGTATTTATAGACTTCATGACTACTGGAGTGTGTAGAAAGACTCTTTTAAGAGAATTACTGGATTTAAACTGCTGCAGTCTTGTGACTCCCAAATTCTGCACACCTTCTACAGAGTTACACCAAAATACATTTAAAAGTCTCACCAGATCAGATCTTTCCATCCACACTAGTGGTTACATTTTACCATTATGCATGGATTTGAACAACTAGTACCAGGCAAAAGACTAGGCAGAATCAGGGCCTTAGCACTGGAATCCTTACAGCAACAGCTGAAATACACAAAAGCTTGAAAAGTAATGTAATTGTTTTTCCAGGTCTTAGGAAAATGTGTAACTTACCTTAAAGCATTTGAAAGTCCACCTCAACAATTTAGCCTAGTTGAAGGTCTTTGAACCTCTTAGAGATACAACAATCTGACAAGACAATCAGGCTCTGGCCTTTAGAACATTTTAGTATTTGGTGCTAATGGCAGATGATGGCTTGGTGAGCTAGGGGTGTGAATCCTTGCTTTAGCCATAAGGAAAGGCTGACAGCAGGGCACACTCCTCTGTAGTGTGATGATTACATGCCTTAGTCCCTAAACATATGGGTCCAGATTCTGAGCTCAGCAACACAAATGATAATGCATTTAGGTAAACAGCTCAGGATATGTGTTGCTGCTTTTGAATCTATTCTCAGTGCAGAATAACAACAAAAAAAATTAAGAAAATTTTGCCCTTAGGAAAATATTAAGAGTGATCAGAACTTTTGAAGAGGTTGCCCAGAGAGGCTATGCATTTTCAACACTGGAGATGCTAAAATTATGGTAGAATAATACTGAGAAACCTCTTAAGCTTTGAAATTGGATCTAACTTCAAAGCTGAATCTACTTTAAATGGAAGTTTGAAGGAGCTGACCTCCAGAAATCCCTTCCAGTCTTAATTATTTCATGTTTCCTATTTACTAGTTTCAGCTTGCCTGACCTTACATTTAATGCAACTGTTATGAAATCAGTAAGTTATTTGGAATCTGTGCACTCCTCTCACTTCGAAAAGGAAGGGGCTCTAAATTTCTATTTATAATTCCACTGGTGACTTCTTACCCTTAGACATTTTAGCTGAAGCTAAACTTGCTGTTGCATACCAATTACGCATTTTGTGGTAACAGTGTTAATTAATCCATGTGTACAACAAATCTCTGCAGCTCCTTGCAGACTGCCTTTCTCTTCTTGTTTTCAGCATTAGAATGGTAGGTAAATTCTGCAGGCTGAGAGCTTTAGGAGGACCCCTCTGCTGCAATTTTCTAATCATGGATGAAAGTATACTTACACTTTGAATATTAAAGAATATTTGTTCTTCATTCTGACATCCTGTCAGGGCAGAAGTTATTACAAAGTGCTTAAGCAACAGAGGTGAACAGGTGCCACTGCCCTCCTTTACCACATGCTATTATTACAAGCAGTTGTATAAAGCTATATCCATTCCCCAGGCTCTGTTCTCAATTGCACTGAGGCAAATTCAATTCAGAACACGTACATTCAGTTCCCAGAACAGTCCCTAGGTGAAATTCAGCAATAACAAATGATTGCATAAAAGTAGTTCTGCATGTGAGGTTCTCAGACAACCCAGCAAGTCTGTACTGATATTAAATTGAATAGGTGTTTAATAGAACACACAACCAGTGTGGAGGGATTAATGTGTAGGACAAAAAGCTACTCATATAACAGTGAATGTCAATGCAGGCTGGTCCTACATTATGATTCACACCAGCTCAGAAAAACACTCTAATATTGTTGTGAGTGTTAATAATTGCTCTTGATTACATTGAAACTGAAATAATTTTAGAAGCAGATAAATGCTGATATAATTCAGTTCATCATTAGGACAGCTAAATTTAGAAATCTATAGGAAATTTGTGTGTCTGAAGTATTTTCATACTCCATGGAGATCTAGTCAAAGGAGGCTTGAAACGAACTCATCTGAAGAGACTGGGACACAATTCATTTGCTCTCCCACAGGAACTATTTGAGATGCCTTAGGCCATCTGAGACATCTGCACAGGGGTCCCTTCTCTTCTCCAGTCTGAACCCCAACTCTCTCAGTCTGTCTTCACAGGAGAGGTGTTCCGGACCTGAGGTACACTTAGAGGCTCTCCTCTGGACTCTCTCCAGCCGGTCCCTGTCCTCCCTGTGCTGGGAGCCCAGAGCTGGATGCAGCCATGCAGGTGGGGTCTGAGCAGAGCAGAGCAGAGGGGCAGAATCCCCTCCCTGGCCCTGCTGCCCACGCTGCTTTGGATGCAGCCCAGGGCACGTTTGGCTCTCTGGGCTGGGAGTGCACATGGCTGGGATATGTTAGGCTTGTCACCCACCAGCACACCCCAGTCCTTCTGCCCGCAGAGCTGCTCTCTATGGTCAGGCACCAGCCACCCTCTTGGAGTGAGACAAAAGAGTAACTTACTGTGGAGACAGCAGACCAATATCCTGAGATTGCTTTCTCAGACACCTGAACTGTAGTGCAGCTCTCTCTGCTGTAGTATTTTCCTATTTGGACTTTTTAAAAAAATATATTTTATCTATTTATGACAGGTATCAGCAAAGTGGGAGTATCCTCTTTACCTTGACTGGCCAAGTTTTCTTTCAGTAAAGCATTCCCTTGGCAAGGACAAGGCTTGGAAATGCTAAGAGGATGTGGTGATCCCCCACGGTGGCTCCTGGCCCCATGGCCTCGGTGGCTGAAGCCGCTCCACAGCCATGCAGCTCGGTGGCTGCACTGCTCGTGCTGCTCACCTCTGAATCCTTCTCTGGCATGGTTACTGGCACTGGACTTCTCAAAGGACTTGGATGCCTCATTGCCAAGTGGAAACCTGACTTAGGGAATTAACAATGAACTCCATGGAGCAACATTCCTAACAGCAGTGATGGGCTGTTTACTGAAAGTGAAAAATAAATGCAATGTGTTAAAGAGACAGGGGATTGTATAAGAGGAGTAACACTGGAAGACAGTAAATATCCCAAGACAGGCCTGGCACTGCTCACAGTCATAGACAAGGAAAGGATGAAGACAAGCTCCTGGAAAAAACAGACAGACACAGTAAAACAAAATAGACAGCATTCTTCATACTCAAGCCTCTCAATCTGTTCAACCTCTAATATGTTACTTTGTGAAAAATGGAGGCAAACATTTTTCCCTTCTAAAAAAAAAGACAAACTCAGAACCAACCCACCCAGAAGATGTTTTTTAAATTTAGCTGTAAAAAAAGGGAGCTTCTGGGTTTACTCAAAAAAGAGAAAAACCAGACAACTCACCTAACCTAGCCAGAGAAACACAGAACAATTCACAGTAACTCATGAATGTGCTAAACATGCCAATAAAACATGGATACAAAATAAGTTTAGTCACAGTGATTCATTGGAGTGTTATCTTTTTCTCTAAGACCCCTGCACACACTGTAATTATTATGCCTGAGGGGTAAGCATCACCATATTTTCGTGTTTGCCTGCACTGTCAAGCTCTGTATAAGAACTGGTCTCTGTCAGCCTATATTAAGGTTAGTGGAAGGATTTAGGCTCTTGCTGCTATGGATCAGCTGTCTGATATTTTAAGATCTACTTTAAGATGAAGCCACTCACTCTCATTCTTTATTTCTCCCCAGTAGCTATAAAGGGTCTCTATAGAGTATTTGAGGCAAGAAACTCCTATTTATATTGTTGATATCTGGACCGAAACTAACCCCTGCTTTGCAACTTTGTATTGTCTGTGCCGGACAGAAGGAGCATCAGCTCAGCAGCGTCTGGTTGCTGATTTTGGCAGGAGCTGGGGGTTGGTCCTTGCTGGGCAGCTTCGGGCTCCACCAGGGCCCCACTCTACTCTGCATGAGAGCCCTGGGGGCTGAGAGAGACATTAGCAGCAGGCTCTGGGGAAATGAAAGCCATTGGAACATGGCCCCTCATGGGCCTGGGAAACTCAGGAGCTGTGGTTACTCCAAGTCTGAATTCACTCGCAGTCTGGGCTCTGGCATGGGGCTGTTACCCTGCAGGCAATACTCTGGTTTGGACACCACTGCCAGGTCTTGTGAGGCCAAGGAGAATGAATGACCATCACAGAACAGATCTGCTGCACCTACAGACATGCCTGCTCCTGTTGACATCTGGCTTTTATTCAGATGGTGGCTGCTGGTCTTTCCCAGGCATGCCATGGGCAGGGTGAGGGATGAAAACTGAGGCTCTTGGATACCAAGCAGGCTGCATCTGTCATCTATCACATCTCAGAGTGATAGGATGTGTGATATCACATCTCAGAGTCTCGAGGACTGTCTTTTGTACTTCCTTGCTCCCTGGCAGCTTGTCCCTTCACCTACCCAGAGGACAAACACTATCACTAAAGGGGTCCCTAACACTTCAGAAAGGTTTTTAGTGAGCGAATAATCCTGACAATTCTTTAACTGCTCAGAGTCCCTCCTCCCTATGGAATTAAAAGCACTTCAGAAATGTGCAGGGACTCAGAGTGACTCTGACAAGATTCTGAATCCTCTTGTAAGAAATGAAAAGCCCTTTTCTATTTTCCAGGTGGCATCCCTAAAGATCAGAAAACAACTCAAGCTCTGTCAATATTATAAGAACAATTGCTGTTTTATTCTTTTTGGTGGGTACAAAAACCACAGTTTCTTACACAGAACAAGATTATAAATAATATCTGTAACATGAGTGACCCGTAGTCTCTTTTGATTCTACACTGCAGACTGATGAAGCACTCTAAACATTTTATCATTTTGTTTCTTGTATTAGACAGATGCAAATCTGTGGAACACGGAATGATGGAACAGAATGAAGGTAACAGCAAACAAGAGGATGACCAACAACTTTTATAAAAAAAAATTCTCTGAATTTTATTACAGTGATGGCATTTTATATCAATTATTGCAATGATTTTTCCCTAAGATGGTTAGAAAAAAGAATTGTGTTGTCCTCTACTGAATTTACATCAGTTAAAAAGCAAGCATGTTTCAATATTCCTCTTTTTCCAAAGAAAATGTAAATAATTTTTTTTTATTTTTTTCACAGGATTTACATATTTATTATTTTTTTATCACAGTTTAGTGATTCATTTCTACAGCTGAACAGCTGAGTATTCTTCCATTGTATATATTGATGTTCTGGAGACACAGGTTAGCATGTTCATTGACTTCTATAGCTATTTTTCTCTCTTTGTCAAGATAGAGACCAAAATGGTGTCCTTTCTGAGCATGTTCTTCACAGTTTAATGCGCTAAATTGGCAAGTCTTATTAGTTTTAAGTCCACTCAAGTGAAATTTGTTGCTGTTAATACACCCTTCCCAGCCCCCTCCCCCCAACAAAACTAAATTATGAATTTTCCTGATATAAAATCTGAGTTTGGGTTTCCGAGCTGAGCTCATGCACACGTTGTTGCTGATGATGTCTGGCGCATTTGGACGTACTTCCCTTTCTCAGCCAAATTATCAGTTCATCAATGACACTCCCATGTCGTTACAGTCTGTGCTGTGTTCCCATCAGTCACCAACACAGTTTGATTAAGGCACTCAATTAATTTTTTGGTTTTTATGGTAGGTCCGATGCAATTACAGCCAATCCTGAACTTTGTCTAATTGCAGTTCCAGTGTGCACGGCCTTCGGGCAGTCGGGAGTCAGTACGCGTCCGTTTTCTCCCACGCTCCCTGTGATGGATAATCTGGCTTTGTTTCTTATGGCTTCAGAAAAGGTAAGCTAGGTTTGGAGGAAAAAGCAGAAGAGAGGAAAGTGTTATAATGTTTCTGTCCTTCAACCAACCAGGACACAGCAAACACCAAAATATTAAATTTTAGACATCTGCATTTTTTTCATGTTAATGTTAAATATAAAAATAGTTATCATCAAAAATATAATACATAGCACTCAAGTTTACTGGGGGAAAAAAAGACTAGCAATTCTGAGGGTAAATATAAATCATTACTGATTTAAATATAAAATCTGAATTTGATAATGAACTTAACTGAAGAGGTAATACTAAATTTCAAACTAAATTTATATACTGTGAGAATATATACTTTTATACTTTTGGAACCTGAAAGCATTAGCATCTGTGAATAAGGTCACACACAGGTGTTTATAGGCTTTGACCTTCAGCTAGGAATGCCAGGATTAAATATAAGTACAGAAAATTGTTTATAAATTGCAATAACTGTAGCAGCTATCTCTCTGGCAATTCCTTCATTGAAATCTAAAGAAATTATTACTTATTTTCACAATGCAGATATTTAGTATCAGGAAATCTGAGAACTGTCCTCAAATCTATTACATATATATATTTTTTTTTCCTACAATTAGAGAAGGTGATAACTTTCAAAGAAAATGTAATTTATTGAGAGAAAATACAGTTTTATACATTATGTCTACATTTCCCACAGGAAGGTTTAAATTTTTGTTACTTGAAAATCTTTAGTTTCACTTAAATCAGAACAAAATATTATATTTAGGGACTAAATTACTCAAGCAAAAAGTCTGGATTTACTAAAAGATTTACAGTTATGCTGTCTAATTTTAGTCATCCAAAAATCAGTAGCCAAATCTAATAGGGGTCTCTCGTGCGATTATGAAAAAACCCAAGATGACTGCTTTAAAGTAAATGATTTCCAGATTATTAAAATTAGGGTAAGAGTCTATGGTCAAAAAATGCAGCAAGGCACCCAAATTATACTACCTTAAAAATTATTTCAGAGATAACCATGTTAAGATATTAATTGGTGGGGAAATCTGATTTCTAGTCAGGAGAAGCTATGTAAATGGTATGCAGGGATGCAGTCTGAAATACCAATTGGGAAAACAGGGAGATAGGAGGGTGCATTCACATAGGAGCAAAAAGATGACAAATGTCATAAAGTAATTCTGTTTGCTTTATTACTAATCTCTACATTTTGAACTTTATCCCTCTGAGCCCAGTTTCTCCTTCTGAGGTAGCAGTGAAATCCTGAGCTGGTGTTTGATATGTGAAGTTAATTTTATATATGAGTACATAGGCATGAGGAAGAGTCCTTAAAACTCCCAAACATTTCCACTGCTTCTGGTGCACTTATGTGGAAATGCACTAGTCTAATATTGCACTGTTATCAGTAGCTCCTTCAAAAAGTTGTCAAAAAATACAGTGGCTGTTTGTGGCACAGTCAGAGCTTGGATTTAAAAGCAGCTTTCCAAACCAATTACCCTAAAAACTTCAGCCCTCAAAAGCACCCAAATTCAGGAAAAGGCCTCAGCTTACAGAGAGCATTATGGCATTCCCCTTACACTGAAAAACCTTGGCTTTGGTAAAGTGCATCCTTTGAAAACTTTCCCTGCTGCCACTGTACTTTGTGACAGGGACTGTTACCAAACATACCCTGATGTAAAACAACACCCAGGGACAAAAAGTGCAGCAGAGGTGACGAGGAAGTGGGGACCTGGGCCTATACATTATCAAAAACTTCCAACTACTTCCCAGTGGCAAATAAAACTCTCTGCATTTGATACAGATGTGTGATACAGATCCACATGGTGCATGTCCTGACTCCCACTGCAAATGGACACCAGTAACTGCAGAAGTGCAGACAACACATTCTGGTCAATGGCAAGAAAAAAGCAAAAGGTGCTTTAGTGTAGGAGAGAGATGAGAGTCCAAACAAGATTAGAAAGCAAACTTGGATGAAGAAGGGACAGCTTGCTCCAGATGTGTTAAATTTCCCAGAAAGTCATCATTGTGTACCAGTCTCTCCAGCACACTGATCAGCTATCTGTTCATGGCCATTCAGTCTCCAACTGGGAAATCTGAGTGAAAGCACTCAGATTTGTATGGGATACACAAGTTGTATGTAACTGTGCTTTAGTAACTCAGTCTAAATAACTTTCTGACCATTGACAACACAGGACAGAAAGACAATAAAAGGGATCCAGAATAAAAAAAAAAAAAAAAAAAGAAAAAAAAAAGAGAAAAAGAAAAGACAACAATGCTTTCTCAGCAGCCTTTCACAGAAGAACAGAAAAGCTGCAAGGAAGTAACTCTTGTCCTCAGTGCAAGGCTAGCAACAGCTCAGCAACACGCCACAGGACAACTCAGACACTCACAAAGCCAGGAGGAGCACGTCAAACTTATACTTGGGACAGTGCCATAAAGCCAAGTAACCAAGATAGGCATCTGCTCCATGTTTTAAACTATGCTATAGGGAACAACCCAGGCTAACACTCTGCTTAACTGTGCTGCTACAACTTCAGATTTATGGCCTGGATGCAGAAACAGTTTGAGGAGTGGCTGGGATAAGAGGGAAAAGTCTCAGTATTTACTGTGAATATTACTCAAACCATGAAAGTCTCCTTTCAGTAAGTGTATGCGGTTAATAGTGATTATGTATTTTCAAATTTGTCATTAGTTTTGATTAGATTAGTTATGAAATTAATCACATGAAAACACTGACTGCCCTGTTCCTAATGGGAAATGGTAATTTTGGAAACTGATATACTCAGTCTGGTAATACAAATATCCTAGCCTGTGTGGGTTCTTTTGTAGTTCATGCTCCTCTATTACTTGGGTCACATGGAGGTGGTTTTGGCACAAATATCTAAAATGAATTTTTAATGTATTTTTCTCTCTTGACTATGAAATTGGGAGTATACAAGTCAAAATAAGTACATTTCACACTTACTGAGCCATCCTGTAGCACTTCAACTTTTTTTGTAGTTAATTGTAATAATGATGTTTTTCATTGCTTTTTGTAGTCTTGTAACTAATTTCATTCATTAGTTATAAATAACAGCACGGGATGGGAGAGCAAGAGAAGGCAGCTGAGCTAGGAGCTGGTTCCTGAGCTTCATGGCCCACTGAGAAGGCCATGGAGAGGTGGTGGTGGAGGCTGGCTGGATACTGGGACAACCCCTTCAAAAGCCTGTGGGTTTGGGGTGAGGAACTCAGCAGGGCTTTGCCTTAAAGCAGCTGGACAGAAGGATGTTAGGCTCCTCACTGCTCTCGGTATCAGCTCTACTTGTACACTAAGGGCTTAATACTAATGGAAAAACTGCTGCCCAGAGGAAGAGGAAAGGATTGTTCCCACCTTACAGCAAACTTTCTCCCCTGCCTTCAGCAGGTGCAACTGCCTGCCAGTGCTTCTGCATGCCTTTATCCCACACATATAGACCAGTCCATTATCACACAGACCAGTCCACACACAGACTTGTCCTCCATTTTCATTTTCAGCTCCCTTGATGGCATGGTGAATTTCCCTGAGGTTTGACTCACGTTTGACTCATGTTTGACTGTATGAAACTAAAATAAAAATCATGATAATGAATATTAATTGTCAAGAGCATTATTTAAACTATTTTATATTAGTTTAAAACATATACCATTAAAACTATTTGATGTTAGCTTAAAAAGTCAGATGTGCTGGTTACTCGTGAAGGTTAGAACCACCAGGCATCTCTCCATATTAGCAAGTTTTAGTTCCAATACCATCTCTTTACTCCTTGGATACAAAAACCCAAAATATATCAAAAGTTTCAAAATGTGTAAGACAGACATATTTCTACAGAAATATGTGCAGCCATCATTGTGGGTTCTGTAATGCTGCCAGCCAAACAGGGGTTTATGACTAGCACATGTATGAACACATGGCATAATCCCCCTGTGCAGTGTGGCACACAGGCACCTCTCACTGCCAGTGTGGCCAGGAGAGGATGACTGGGCCTTGGCAGTCTTCATCATATGAGCATTTTTATAACAGCATTTTTATAAGAAGCTGACTTGAAATTTCTCAATTTCATGTAAATATTAAGCCAAAGAAGCAGAAAGAAGAATTTCAGAAGTTTGTAAATATTGGTTCAAAATCCTAGTAATTTTTTTTTTTGAAATCTGCACCCTAAAATGTTAACTATCAGAAGTTTTGACTGACCCAAAAATGAATTTTCAGTAAAATAAAATGCAATGTTTTTGTATCTTTTTTTGTATTGTTTAAAGTGTATTTTTCCAGCAGGAATTCATCTCTTTGTTACAAGTCACACAGAAATCCACTTTAGAGTAAGGTACTTAGAATCTTTCCTTTAAATATGAAACTCAGTTAGCTCTATTATTTTTATTGTGAGAAAACACTAAGACTAAAGAGTTTCTGCAAGTATAATCAGTGTCTGTTGCACTGGAATAACAGAGCTGGGTGGCAACTGTGGTGATTGTCAAGTCATGCCATGTTTAGCTTTCTCAGCCAATTTGGGTCAGGTCAGTGTTTGAATGGATGCTTAATTTTTTTGTTTGATTTTTAAAAGACAGTATTTTGAATGCATTGCACTCTGAAAAGGAATATATTTTCTGAGATTCTTACTTTTACATCAGCCTGGGGACACTCTCAGTTGTGAGTACCTCACTGAAGAATTCAAAGGAAAGAAGCACCCTTCACTTGCATTTTGCACAGTGAGTTGTACAGGATCACTTCTTTTTAACACCCTTATTACTGACAGTAGGGAGTGGAGTTGGGAGATCAATATTAGCATCTGGAGGTCCTGTGTCCCAGTTCACAGTAATGAACACTGGTCTGTACTCCTGGAGTTCCCTTGACACATAGTGTGACACATGGTGTGCCTCACATTTTCACTAGTGACCAAAGTGCATAGCTAACACTTTTTTTTTTTTTAACATGGAGAAATTGGCAGCTCTGTTACAATTAGAATATACCCAGGGTCATGACTCCTTGTAAAACAGGGAAGAAGAGCAAACCCCACAGAACAGTGTGTAGGGGAGAGTTTCCCAGCCAGCCCCGTCCCTCGCGCCCCGAGAACCCACCTATTCCTGCAGCGCTCCAGCTATCATGCTCAAGCAGCATTCTCTGCTCACTCTGTGTTTGCTCTGTACTGTATGGTTCGGTACTGAACGGGCTGTGCCTTTAGGCTGTAAGCTCCTCGGGACAGGGACCTGTTATGTGTCTGGCACACTTCACCTACTGTGCAGCGCCGTCTACTCCAGCGCTACACAAATAATAAATAAAAAATTATAAGAGTATCTCCTGTTGTTTCCTACAAGTTTGTTTTTTTTTTTTTTCTTTTTCCTCCTAGGTGGCAACGTAAGCATTATATTATTCATCTTGTTTCCCTAAAATTGTGTTTTCTACTTCCACTCTAGGGATGGCTCAGGAAAATGTAGCTGAAGATAGCTGTTAACAGAGGAGACATGTGGCTTGCTATTTGCAAGGGCAAGGGAGCACCAGCATGACAGGGTAGGGTGCTAGCTGCACATCCACTGACAAAGCAGCCAGCATAGCTTGGGAGCTACGTAAAAGTTATATTTAGAAGCTCAATTTGCTGCTGCGTGCCATTTCCAAAGGTCAGAGTTGATTTGTCTAATGATTAGTTGGCAAGATACTCACTGTACGGATGAGAGCAAGTACATTAGTAAACCATCCCTGCACACCTACTCAGGGGAGCTGTGCAGGATGCAGCTTGGCAGCATCAGCGCTCCAGCCTCCACAATCACTGCATGAATGTCTAAAATACACTAGTCTTGACCTAGGTGAGAGGGTTTGTTACTGAAAGCTGAGGGTGATAATCAAGGTCTATTCACTGGTTAGGGACTCTCTGTGACTACTATAGTGGGCAAAAGTTGACCTGAAGCAGGATATTGTGGGGAGAAAAAAAAAAAAAGCCACACAATTAGCATAAAACATGTATCAAAGGGAGGGTGAAGGAACAGGGAGGGGAGGAGGGGGAAGGTAAAACAACATTTAGACTTCTTGTAACAGTGCCTTTTCTTCCATTAGGTTAACTATGGTTCAGTGATGTTGCCTATCCTAAATCTTTGTTACAGATAGGGCCAACATCAAATAATACAGGCTTGCAGCAATTTGTCATGAGCAGAGTGCAAACCTTTCAGAAAACAGACTTTCCAATCAAGTACTTAAAAACTGGCCCTCTGGATATATACTTTCTTATTTAAAATAGTTGTCATCTCTCAACTGATTTGACAACTTTGAATTGTTCAAAATATATTTTTCATGTTAAAAATTCCTTGCAATGCAGATGTCTATTAGCAACATAGAATAATATACTGTACATCTGCAGCCAAAAGAACTGAACCACTTTGCACTAAAGTTTTCCAAAATATAAAGCTCTGTTCAGAAGCAAGCACCACTAGACAGACATGTCACAACACTGCGTTACAAGATGCATCACCCACTCGCTGTAGTAGGCCCTAAGTCCTACCCCTAAATTTTAATACTTTCGGTTCCATATACGTTGTAACCTTCTCTATAAGTTGCTAAATTCTGGGTATTCTGCGAGGAAGTTGGGTTAAAAGTCTGTGCACTCTTTGCCACCTTCATTCGTTTCGCCTCTGCCCTGGACTTGTAACAGAACTCTATCAAAGCCACCAGCATTGCCAAGCCCAAGCCTCCAACCAGAATGTAGAAGACTCCAGCAACGTTGCTGAGACTCAAGGCACTCGTCTTGTCCTGGGAAAACAGAAGTGACACAGTTAACCCTGGAAAATGGATCCCAAGAAACACAAACCACACATTAAAACATTAGAAATAGACAAATAACAGTCTTTAGCTGAAATTTAATGACAGTTGTTTACATACTTCAGCAAAATTTGACCTATCTGGATCTAGAAAGTATATTTTAAGTAACTAGTTTTCCTGGTTGGCATAAAAAATATTCTAAGTATATTGCCAACATACCAGGATGTCATTGCTTGCTTACTGCACAGCATTACTTCCATTACATGGAGAATTATACAATGACATGTCTAGCTCTCTTTAGGAGACATTTCAGCAGTGATATAAAACTGCATTTATGTAAAGCTCTTCAGAAGCCTTGGAATCCAGAAATCCATTTATATCACACAAGACTCTGCTTGATCTTTACAAAAACCAGTAACTGTACTTGGGATAGGCATTGCTGTTAATTTAAAAGATCCAGACTGAGCTTCTGATACTTTAAGTGACAGGTGAAAATAACATTTGAGGCTTAGGTTCTTTCTTTGAACAAACACTTCCTTTGAAAGTGCACACTGCACCATACACATTGTGATATATTTGCCTCTTACCTATTATTGTATTTTGGTTTTATTTTACTTCAGACACAGTTCTGGAACATGCCCATGGACTACTAAGCTCAGTAATAGTATACTTCTAAATGTCAACTTATGCAATTTAACACATTTTCCATAATTTAGATAAAAGTGAGGATTTTCTTTAGCAAATTATTAAATATGCATAATTTTACAAACAATCACCTTCTTGGGTGTATTGTAGTAAATAACTATTCTACATTTCTCTATACTTCACTGCTTAGTTATGAAGCACATTTTTTTGACTTGAAACCCATGTGCTTTTTCAGCATAGTTCTCAAGGAACTCTCTCAGGATTGACTTCATATGCTACATTGTGTGCCTTAAAATACTTACAAAGCTTTATTATTATGCAGACTACATAATCTTTAGCTATAGTAAGGAGAGTACTTAACTTCTGATTGTCATCTCTACCAAATTTTAACTTAAGAAGACTGCAAAAAATTTGGATGTTTAATTTAAAGAGGCACTATTCATTGTGTAATCAGTAGATTAGCACAGCAAAGGTTCCCATGGCAGTACA
The DNA here is from genome assembly GCA_013398615.1 of Brachypodius melanocephalos. Classification (NCBI taxonomy): domain Eukaryota; kingdom Metazoa; phylum Chordata; class Aves; order Passeriformes; family Pycnonotidae; genus Brachypodius; species Brachypodius melanocephalos. The sequence goes on along the minus strand of VZSR01003803.1, from coordinate 10,972,279 downwards.
GAGGTGACTGGGGCTTATAGCTGGGTTCTGCTTTGTCTGTGCCTTTTTAGCTGGCTAGGAGGAGTCTGAGTATCTTGAAGATGACTGTTCTTCTGGTGGCAATTGCTATCATGGTGCTTGGAAACATGGAGGAAGCAGGACTGAGAAAGACCTGCCCTAATGTAGCTGGTGGGTTGTGGCTTTCTCAGCTGTTATTTACAGGTACATCTTCTTAAATGGTTTTCAATCCTTTTTTCTCAAAGCGCTTGCCAGAAAAAGCAAAATGTGTTGAAAGCTTGTTTCCCACACTAATTTTATCAAGGTAAGTCTTGGGACATGCAGGCAGCAAGCAGTCAGTGCCTGTCATTCTTTCCTTTTAGCTGTGGCTGCAGAGGCTGGCATGGAGCCAGGCACTGTGAAGGAATGTCAGACTCCTCAAATACAGGGTTGGCACTGACTGTGATGTTTCCCAGCCATCAGAAAATACCTGGTTCTGGGTCTGTCCCCATAAAGAGAAGGAGCTGTCAGCTTTCTGGAGTTGCCGGGATTACTGTTTCAGTATGGACTAGGATACACACTGGAAGCTGTAGAAACTATTAACTACTAAAGCCTTTCAGTTCAAAGCTCGAGTTAAGTTTTCCTTGGCCCTCAAGGAGCCAGGGACATCCCCAAAGGCTGCAAGACACCATCTTCCTGGACAGCAATCAAAGGCAATCGTTCCTACTAGCATTCCTCCTTTTCAGAAAATTGCTGAGGTAGGCCAGGTCCAAAAAAAGGTGTGGAGAGATATTTCCTAAGTAATCAGTGGGAAAAGTCCATACCCTCCAGGCAGGAATGAAACAAGTAATCCAGCTTGCCACTTCCAAACCCAAAAATATGCTTTATATTTCTTCAAGAGATGCTCTGATTATGCAGGATGATGTTTGGTGACTTATATCACTGAAGACTTCCAAATGGAATAGTGCTTCCTTAAATTAAAGTGTGAGCCCCCATCAAGATGGGCCAAAGCTGATTCATTCTGTGTCTACAGCTGCTTATTTTATTTCTATGTCATTTTGTTCATTACTTCCTCTACTGCTTTGTGAACACGATAGTTAGGTCCCGAACTGTAGCGACTGACCTTACTTCCAGAGTCCTTGGGTCCACATTCACCTTTATCGTACCACCATTTGTTTTTCAGCTTGTCTAAGACGCCTGCCTCACTGAGTTTCAAAACGGCAAGGTTTACAGGAGTTCTTCACGTGGAAAATAACATAAATAACATTATATATGTTATTTTATGTTATTCAAGTAAAACTACATAGAATCGCATTGCAAAGTGACAGAGCAGAGGCCACAGTGGGTGCTATGTCATGTACTGTTGGCCCAGGTTTAGAGACAGACATATGACCGGGACCTGCTCCATCGCTTTAGGTAACAGGCACATACTGCTGGGGAAGATTTGTAAATAAATAGTATGCAATTACTGTGAACCCAAAACTATTGGCTTACACATATTAACAACACACCCTTCAGAGAGAGATGTAAGACAACCGCATGTGTGACTTAGCGAAACATTAATTTGTGTTCCTTGCTTTCAATCTATTTTCAGTTTGTATGCATACAAACTAATAATATGATTTGGCCATAGGTATTTCATTTACTGCCCTCAAAATTATCCTGGCAAGAAAAGATGCTTCCTGCGCTATGCTGCCCATAACCATTTGGCACAGGATTGTAATAGGAGATCTGCATGCAAAGAACTTGGGGGGAGAAGATCCCCTTATCCTCAGCTAAGAAGGACAGCGAGTCTTCCATTTTCATTTCCTGTTTTGACATTATTTTAAAATTTAAAGTTTTTCCTTTAATCTCACTTATTCATGTCATTTTTTTCCAGGGTCCCAGGCTGGTGATAAATTTCTACTTGGAATAGTGTTTTTTACAGGTAGTATTTGCTGTGGGTGATGTAACAGATAATATTGATATATTAATATTGAAACGAAACCTAATCCAATGCCTCAAAATCATGGAAGGTTTACAGTGAACTTGCTTAAATTCATTGAATAATCTCAGAGTATTACGGTAATGGCCCACTTCATGCAGATCTGTCACTATGTGTTTTAAACATATTAAACTATTACTAGACTTATTTTATGTAATTTCCACTCCGAATCATTGTCTAATTCTTAATGTGGTAGGCATATGAATATCTATTTATGTGCAGGTGTGTATGCAAATACAATATATATTAGAGAAGCAGGGAGACAACAGAAATGGCATGTGATAGATAGCCTTCTGGTGGTGTTAAATGGCATGATTCTGTGTGTGCCAGCAGATTCCTGTGGGAAAATTTATCTGCCACAATGTGCCATAATCCATGCATTACTTAAATATTAACTTATGGATTCAAGGCTTAATAAATAAATAAATAAATAAATAAATAAATAAATAAATAACCAGTGCAAACATTAATTAGTATTGTAACTGAATCTATTAAAATAGTTTGCAGTGAAGAGGAAAAAGGGCTTATTACACTCTATATAACTGGTTTAACTGGAAACCCCCAAATGCTTATGTATTAATATATTTGTGCAGGTTTGTATATAGCTATTTCATACACAAGTAACAGCTTCTGAGCCTTGTGTCCTATTCTTAGCTCTAGGGACCCTACCTCTTCATACATTTTTATTACTCTTTCTTTATGAACCTAAAGTGGGGAGATTCACTTCACCTCAATATTTTCACCCCTAAATTATGCGCCAAGATTTGTCTGTCTGTCCAGACCTCCCTGCAGTTAAAGGGAAAAGGTAGGTACCTCCAAATGGTGGACTTTGATACCAATATTAACAAAGGATGATGTTGAGATGCCTGTCTCTTCATTTACTGCCTTCACTTCATTTATTGAGGAAGCCTTGGTGCCTTGGAGAAATTTTTGACAGCCACAGTTGGGTGAGAGGATTTCCCAGGAACTCTCAAGTGATCACTCTAAGTAGAGGAAAAGCTTCATCCACTTTCCAAATCCCACACATTTAATTCATATGCAATATTTTGCTTCTAGAAACAAAAATGCCCATTTTTTGCTCTTTTCCAGTATTCAAACTTACATTTTGCCTTAAGGCTTCTGGCAGCAGGCTGTGCAGGTTGACAGTGGAACATGAGAGTCCCACAGCTGTGAAATGAGTGGGCTTGGGGTGCTGGCAAGTTGCCTGTCAACATGATCCTCTGCTGGCTTCTAGTGCAAGTGCAAAATAATTAATATTATTTGAATGGCTGTCATCTGTAACACATCATGCACTGGCACTGAGTCGCATTCCCATGCTTCTAAACTCCATCAGCGTAACAGGGCTGGTTATGACAAAGGTAAGGGGGCATACAGGTACTGTTCTCACTTGGAAAATCAGAAGCCTAAGGAGTTGTTGCAGATTAAAGTGATTAAACTGATAACTAGGAATAGACATGAACTATCAAGGCCACCAGCAAGGTGGGAACAAGTTATAAAACACATGTCTCCATGTCCTTTGCTTCTTTTTTTTTTTTTCTTTCAGCACTAACAGCACTAACACATTAGGCACGTAAAGCCTGAAACAAGCAGGGGATTTTTAATTTTTTGCAACTGTAGTTCCTTTAATTCATCCTTTCTGCATTGTCTCTGGTTTTCCTTCGGGAAAAACAATCAATTTCACACTTTAAATTGCCATGCTATCCTCAGTTTCTAAGTGATCTCAATGGCAGTGATCAGCAGAGAAAGTTCCCATTTTTCACTGGGATGCAGCAGCGATGTGACTGATGCCAGGCCCTTCTTTCTCCTCTCCACGAATTTTGGTGGAAAACTTTCTGAACGAAGGCCCTGCTGAAGCTCAAGAAAGCCTGTCCTCTGTCTCTCTCTTTCCTGTCTGCCTTAATGAGGCTCTGTGACATTTCTTTCACATCTGCCCTCAGACAGTCCCAGCTGTGATGAGGGAGAAGCATTCTGAGAAAAACTTAAAATTATATATTACAATGTTTTAAAATATCTTACACCTTCAAAACTGGGTTTCTGTCCTAATTTAAATCAGTCAGCTGTGATGGGAAATGCACATGGTCCAATGTAAGAAGCTAAGGTCCAATATAATAAGCTCCCCAGACTAAGGGGCTGCAGAGTGAAAAAGGAAGATGTTTCACACATTTTTCAGAATCCTAGCATATATACACACCTCTTAGCAATCACAGTAAGTGATCACAGGTGTAGTGAATTTTAACATATTTTAGGCTTTTTTTTGTTGTTTCTTTGTTTCAACAGCTGTTATGGGAGATGCATGTCTGGATCACCTTGGCTCTCGGGGCAAGTCACTTACTTTGACCCTGTCAGTCACAAACTCAGAGACTACAAATTTTTACTAGATTGCTTGCACAATAACTTGGTGAATAGACCCACTGATATTGAAAGGGACAGAAAAAAAAATGGTTTGCTGTATGTGAACAAGAGCAATGTACTGAAGTCACATACAGGGGATAAATTCAGCATTTATAATTAAATTTGTAATTAAGTTCAATATTTTATACTTAAAATGGCAGTGGAAAATGACTATTGATTTGGGTTTTGTTCAACTGCTTAGTGACTCCTGAATTACAAATGATGGGGCTAAATCTTCAACTAGAGTAAACTGGCACACTTTGTGAAAATCACTATAGTTTTATTCCGGTTCACAGCTGCTGAGAATCTCTCTTGTTGTATATAAAGAAGATCCAACTGCCTCAAGTTCTTGTAAGGATAATATATGAGAAATAATAACTAAAATTACCATTTATCTATGGAGAAGAATTTGCCCCACACAGCCATAGTGCAAAACTGCTGTGTGCCAGCACAGGAGATCCTGTTCTTCACCCATGTGCTGAAGTCAGTGTTGGCACAGCCTGACCTGGGCACAGGACACTGGTTTTTTAACTTCTCATCATGTTCTCAGCCCTTCTACCTCCTCTCTTGGCTTCTTACTCATTTCCTCCTATCCTGTCATCAATCACTTGCTGTTGGAAGGGCCATTTTTCAAGAGCCTCAGGCTGGATCTTGAGCCAGCAACATCAGCAAAATCAGAGTGCTTTAAAATGGCTTTAATGAAGTTCTGAGCTATCTGTGTTCAAGACAACAAATGGGCAATTATAACATTTCAATCACAATACTGAGTGATTCTGAAACAAATATAGAATTTTGGTAGACAAGGATTTTAAAAATGCAATCATGGGTACGTATTAGGAGCATTTTCATTACCCACTCATGGCTGAGCCATTAAGTGTAAGGTCAGTCTCATCAGCTGACTGAAAAAACATGGGCCACTGTGTTCTCCTGAGGGCTGCCAGCAGAGACCGGAAAGGATCTCCATCAGCACAGCTTCTGTCCACTCACACTTTATAAAAACACTGCAGCAAAGTGGCAAAATTGTGTTTCAGCACCTTCCCATGCACCACATGAAGTGATGGCATAAAGTTAGGATCTGAAGTAATACTTTCAGAAACACTCAAATGACTTGAGGAACTCACTTTTATCTTCAATCATGAACTAATTAATCAGATCACTAAACCAAAGGTGGTTCACACAGGGCAGCTTTCTGAACCGTCTTTCTAAATTTTGGAAGATTGTCCCTTAAAGGGAACAATAAATGGGGAGGCTAGAGGTGACCTTTTAAAAGCAGAGAATGGAGGTAGGAGACATCTTTTTCTACAGAGCAATATGAACCTTTGGAGAACAGCTGAACTCTCTGGAAGCTCCCTGATTTCTGTAGCCCTCTGTACTATCATGAAGGGTTATTGTGGGTCTACACTCTCATGTTCTGAATAATGAATCTCAAATAGTAACAGCACAGTTATCAGTCAAGCCTCAGCCGCTGTATTTTTTTCAAGAGAAGAGGAGTTTCTTATTCTCATTTATGAAAGCACAAAGCCCTGAAATCCAAACTGGAAAAGCTCAGGGCTTGTTCTTTTTAAATTCATACAAATAAAAGAAGTATCCCTAAGCTTTTTAGGAAGGTAAGAACTTAGTTCAGGACTAAGGTAGCTATCAGGTTTACAAAAGTAATGCATAGTGTCCTGATTTTTCCAGGAATAATAATTTGGGAGCAGAAAAGAAATAAAATACTTAGAGCTCCAATTAATTCAGTAGAAGGGGTCTTGACCTCAATTGATCAAGACTGTTTCTGAACAAGGAAATGAACTTTACAGATGATAAATGGCTAAGTTACCCTTTGAGGAGTTAGCCTGGCTGTAGTTTATAACACAAGAACAGATGCTGCTGCAATGCAGACTTTGAGAAATGTAGGAATGCCTGCTCACCTGCATGGTGTGCCTGGTTCCACCAAACATGGGCAGTGTAGGCACACGATAGACCTGGAGCTTCCCAGGACTCCTGCTACTGCCTACTCACTCAGCTGTGCCTGGGAAAAATTGTGGCAAGAAACAGGCCCAAGGTCAGATGAATGCTCATGGCAGGCTGAGTATAGTCCCAGAACCATGGGTTGAGCTCCATCATGTTCTCCATCCTTTGCTAACACTGTCCTGCCCACCACACTGTCTGCTGTATCCTGAACTGCCTGTGTCACCTACGGTCTATTTCCACTGGCAGTGTGTTCCTTCCTTCCTCCTGCATTCACAGGTCCTCTGTTTCTCCATGAACTGCACTCCTTGCCTTTCTTTTCTACTTTCCCCCCCAACTCCTTTTTCTATCACTTTCCACCACTCCAAACTTGCTCCTTGAGCACTTCCAGACATTTCCCTGCTGAAGCCCTGCATGTCCCTCTACCATGAGCTGCTCCCTTTTTCCTGCTTCATGACTCATAGCACCTGTAGCTGGTAGTTAGGGAAAGTAAGTTAAAAGAAACATGCTTAGGTTACTATCTAGCTTTTGTCTTTGCAACCACTGCAGGCTTATGAGGAGGATATTCTAGAAAAATTGAGGTATTTTAATGATTTTATTCTCTGCCTGTGACATTAAAATAAATAAACAAATAAATAAATATCCCTCCCCAGTAATGCAAAAGCTCAGGCTTGAATGGAGGTAAGTGCTATTTGGTCTAATATATCTGAACATTTTGGAAGAGAAAATAGAGACCACTTTTGAAACTGTGACTGCTGGCAAGCAGAGAAGTGTGGGGAAAAATAGGTAGAGCAGCAGGATTGCAGGCAAAGTGAAAGGGGATTAGGAGACCAGTTCTGGGTGAGTGCAAAACAGCCCAAGGGATGGTCCCTGAGGCCAGGACACAGCACGATAGAGCAGGAGGACTAAAAAAGGAAAGAAAAAATATATGTAGGCAACTGTAACAAAAGCTACATAAACTCTGTATGACAAATTAGTCAAATTTAATCATCTGTATCTGACTAGTTTTGTGCCTGCACAGCTACCTGTGCAGCATTCTCTAATATATTGTTCACACACAAGCACATAAATAAGTATTATTACATACTGCCTGGAACAGAAGGAGTACTTTTAATACTTCAATTCTCCCCCACTTCACCATCTTCCACGTTTTTGCTTCTTTCCAGCACCAGGCTTCATTTCTCAAATGAAGCTGTGAGGAAGCAAGGAAGTACTGGTACTGGTCATATGGAAGATAGAGGAATGCAGAAAGAATATGAAGCTGTTAACACCTCAGCCTAGCATGCAGCCTAAAATTCCTGTCCAATAAATTGTGGTAAATTATGCCTAGGGAACCACTATGGATTTCAATTTGTTGGAAAGATATCGGAAAATGTCAGCATGAAGATATTTTATCTGAAATTTGTCTTCCTATTTTGGATACTTGTGAAAATTGTGATTTGTACCAGTATTGTTTGTGTCAATAATGGATCCCTGAGCCTGGACCATACATTAAATTACTTCCCAGAGATAGTCACACCGATTTTATCCCCTTTTCCTCTAACGTTACTGAAAAACATTTTGAGTAGTACCATATAGTGGGAAAAAAGTCTTAGCTGGTGAGCAGGCTTCTTCTGCAGGTATTTAACAAGCTTGGAAAAGGCTCCCCACAATTTCAGAAGATGCATGTTTCTGAAAACTGGTGATAGATCTCACCCCAGAGACCGTTTACCAGTTCCCCTTGGGGTGCTTAAACAAATGCAAATATTTTTGCTTTGACAGTAATTGCATACACCTCGGTTTCAGCTGCAGGTACCAGCAGTGCTGTGCCGCTGGTGAAGCTGTTTTGTCGCAGGTAAGACCCCAGCAGATGCACCAATTACTTCACATACTGTTTACCCGCTTTTGGTGACATTGAGGCTAACCTTGGAGTCACCTCCCCCGCTGCCACATTCTCCTTTGTCGTACCACCATTTGTTTTTCAATTTGTCCAAGAGGCCTTGTTCATTCAGTTTTAAAACTGCGAGGTTAACAGCATTTCTTGAAACGATAAAACATATTTTGTAAGAAACTGCACAGCTGTTAAGATGTTAGAAGGAATGAGGACTTAAGCTGTTTATAAGCTTGATCCACACACTAAATAAACCTCTCATTTCCATATTTCAAAGCCCTTGGCAGCACAAATAATTGTGGTTACTTCCAAATGTGAAAAGTGTGTTTCCAGTTCTAGAAACGATTTTCAGAGCAGCTTGGATTTTAATGCAAATATTCTATCAACCAACCCAAACTATTTTTGCAAAATGATGATAAAACTCTGCCTGGAATTAAAAACGATTTATACAGATTTATTTGAATCTATATTTGAAGTATGTTCAGTGTGGGCCCAGGCTGTTTTCTCAAGCAGACGAGAAAATGTATCCCCACGTACTAAAGAGGCAAGATCCACACTGCCTGCACTAGACGCTGCCAGTCGCTGTGTCACTACAGTTCTGACATGTAGCACTTCAGACTGATCCTGCATGAGCTACGGATCAGGGCTCCAGAAATGGGCCATGGAAAGAAGAGCTGAGGAGGACTAACAGCTCACACACTGGCTAAGATGCTGTCCAAACCCAGTCAATAGAAGGCACTGGACAAAAGTGCCCAGAGGTCTGTGTGTCAGAAGCCCTGCTGTTGGCACATGCACATATGGGATGCGGGCTCTAGAATCCTGCTCCCTTCGCACGTTAGAGGCTTAGCTGAAAGGTAAGACCTCAGGTCTAGTTTAGTGCCATGACTCCAGGGACTGCCCTGCTATTCTGGGAGAGCACCCCATGTCCCAGACCAAAGAGCACCTGAGGAATGGAGGAGGAAGGTGGTGATGAAGGGCGTCTGCACTGGGGAAACCTGGGAACCATGCAGCCAAACTGAAGCTCAAGCACTTGAGCACTTGTTGGAAGAGAAAAGGCAGCCAATTACCTAAGCATTGAGAGACAAGGAGATTTTTATCCTGAGGGCTTGACATACAAGGAGATTTTTTGGACATCCTGAGGACTTTTTCCTGAAGACTTATAGATATTATGCTACCACTGGATGAAAGACAAATCCTACTTTGCTAGCAACACAGTGGCATGGGCACAACAGACTGAAGGGGTTCTGTGAACCTGGTGGTCTCCATATCGTGTTTAAATGCTCTTTTTTTTTTCAGATAAGAGAAATACCTGGGAGAGACTTTGGATCTGTGCAGGCAGAGAGGCATTGCCAACACAAAGGCTAAAGCACAGAACCACTGCTTCCGTAGGAACTCAAGGCTGCTGGAATTGTACTGAAACTCAGCCAATAACTAGGACACAGCTGGTCCTAGGATGCAGTTGCTTCTGTGTATGCTCAGAGGTTTTCCTTTAGACATCCAGAGAGCATCAGAACTGGATGGAAGTAGTATAGACTGTACAGACCATCATACAAAGCCAAACGTAGGGCATATGGATTTATGATAGTGACTACATCCACTATATAACATTTTAAAATCAGTTGATAAATATTCTGTTAAGGTATTTATGCAGCCTTCATCATCTCCAAAGGTAACTTTGCACTTGGTTAGGTGTACCACCTCCTATCTGTATTACTAAGTCTCTAGATTGTCACATATCCTAATGACACACAAATACATCAGTATCAGTAAAATTGTATCTTCCTATTTTTATGTCCAGATGTTCCTAGTGCATCCATGCCTATCAGAAATGTACACTCTCTCTGATGTGTGCCCAAATTTGCTTGTGGCTCTGCAGAGGCACACGGAGCAGTGGCACAGTTCATCTTCAAAGTATTTGAGAGATGTCAGTAGCTTAATTATTGCTCTTTGGGATGATATGGGGTTGAGAAAGATGGAGTTTCTCTCTCTAAATTTGTTTATTGCTCTCAAGATCTGTCTGTCAGGACTGAGTGGGATATTGCAAGAACTATGACTGTCAATAGCATCCTCAGTTCAACAAGAGGATGAAGCACCTTCAAAGCACTCAGAGAAGGGCCAGAAGAGATCCTCTGGCAGCAGGGCTCTATCAAATCATGTGGCACTAGAAGACACTAAGGTTTGTGATTCAGCCTCTCTAGAGATGGCTAATCTCTCATCCCTGGGAGCTCGTTCTTATCTTAGAATGGAAATTTTTCTCTCACTCATTAAGAGAGTTATCTTCCTGGAAAACAGGTACAGACAGTGGTACTTCACAGCTTATGGAGAATCCTTTACTACACTGGTCCATCTGTGGAACAAATGTCAGCTTCAGGACAAACCTTTACTGGTCTTCTGTTAACAGTTTTTCATAAAGCTCCTCCTGGATGAAGGACACGTCCTTGCTGGCTGGTCATGAAGTTTGGAAACTACTCGTGTGTAGACCTGATGCTACCTAACTTCACTGCAGTTAGACTTACATGAGATTTTCAGCAGAGATAAAGTAATTGCCTGTCTGTCCCTGAAAGTGAAAATGAGAACTGTAGGCTGTAGTGGGAGTGATAACAGACTGCTCTTGGTGGATAAATCTTTAAGGGGAATTTAGCAGCCAGGCTGACAAATGTGATTTTGTGTAAGTGCTCTAATTATGGTTCACACTCCAGAGGGAGAGGAGCAATTGCAAAATTGGAATGAAATTGTTCATTTGTCCCTTTTGTTCTTGGAAGCAATTGCTTTTGAGCCATTCATATTTACTACAGATTTTTCATACTCAGCTTTTCATTACAAAGCCTGTGCTTTCAGTCTGTTTGCCCCATTCAGAAATGTTACTGTGTGGCCAGCCTTGCCACTTAGACAGATTTCCAGTACACTAAACATAAATGTTACCTTTTTAAGGAAATTGGGACTGGGCCACAGATGAAACACATTTCTTTGATGATGAATGACATTACTTATTCTGAAAATCGCTTAGATATATATATGGAGCTTGCTGTCTACAAAGTCAATGTCAAAACTCCTTGCTTCAACAGGATTCAAAGTAAGGTCTAATTTAATGCTGCTATGTCAAATTGTCACACTGGGCAGTAATAACACAAGCAGCTGCTTTGACAGTTCTACAGATGCAGGCAGGATTGATCACTCCCATGAAAAATGAAATGTAACTCAAGGAATATCACTAACTTTCAATTCAACAAGCCGCTTCATCTCAGTCTGATTTTAAAGCAGATGGGAAGCCCTATCAATCTGTCTATCTGAAAAAAGCATCTTCCAACTATTTCCTCTGAGCTGTAGTCTCTCAAGTGTGAACATTAAAGCTCACCAAATTAGACAAAGTCCATATGCTAAAATCCTTAGAAAGGTTTTTTCTTTTCAATCTTTATCTTATTTTGGGTGAAGATGTTACCTGATAATTTACAACTTTTTTCAAGTTATTGTCCACTTACACCTTTCATTTGGATATTCCAAGATAAATTAAAAACAATTAGGTGATGTCTTTGACAACTAATATAAGTTTTCACATTTAATTTTCATGTTGAAGGAAAAGAGCTTTCTCACTTGCCAAATGTTTAAATTTATCTTTCAAAGCATTAAAGATTATCAAGGAAAATTTTCCCACAATCATTTAGAGAGCTGCAGCTGGTTGATAGTAATCCTAGAGTAATAAATAAACAAATGAAACCCATTCATGAGAGGGTTATTTAGCTGGGTTATTAGCCATATCCATAGACAGTTTCACAGCACAATAGAGAAATGAAAATAAAAAGGATGAAGAAGTAAATGTGGATTTAAGCTGCAATCATCACTCTGAAATTAAACTGTATTGTTTATAAATGTTACACATTATTGTCCTCATCATGTCTAGTAGGCCATGTAAAACCAGGTTAGTTTCACACTGCTTTCTCTGTTGCTTTGTTATCCAGGTCCACTTCAACATGTGGAAATGAATAATTTCCCTCTGGTCAGCAAAACACAGAGAACCTTTGCTCAACACTGCTGTACCTCCCAGATAGGTTATAACTGAGAGCCTAAAATGTGCAATGGTGACTGCATTGAAAATTATATACCGAGACCTCAGAGCCAGGCTAGATCACCCATACTCATCCTAGACAGTGCTTCCTTCTGCCACAGAGGAAGGCATTTGGAAACCTGAGTCTCCATGGCAGAAACTTTTCTTTCATCTTAAAAAATAGGACTGTATCCTCCATACCACACTTAATCCAAACTCCCACTAAAGAGAATGTGTTCCTCAATAAAGGAACTGAAGTCTTTGCAAGAGTCAGAGTTTAATAGTAAAAAGCAGGCAAGGGCTTTAATATTTGACTCTTAATCCTTGGTGTACAGTCCTGCCTTTTCCATTACTCTGAAGAAAACAGAGTCATCACATGTAATAGTTGAGTCAGTTCAGATAAAACTGCATCCCTCACTTCACAAGTACTTGGGTGCATGGACAGTGATTTCAATGTATGGATCACAGTTATTTTTAATCAGCCTTTAGAATTACAGTATGAAAAATGGGATGAGAATTAAACCATTGTCACTCATTTAAAATCAGTGTCCATCTCCCTATAAATAAACATTAGTAAGCAGTTTAAAACATTAGTAAGTATCCCTTTTTGGTTTTTTTTAGAAGAGCCCATCTGTGCTGTAGATACCCCTTATACAGTTATCAAGAGATAAAACTGCAGACAGATGACAATGGGACTACCCAGTCCCTTGCAAAATAACATCAGTGATTCCAAATGGATACCCCATTTGTTACCCAATAGAATTGCAGCAGTGTGCTTGCCTAAAGCCCAGGAAAGCCAGCAGAGAGGTTTGCTTTGACTTTCACTGAGTTTGGATCACATCAGTGGTTAGCAGTTGACCCATCTGCTGGCCTTCAGTCTGTAAGAAGCAGTAAGGGAGGAATGCAACAAATGACCTGAACACCATGGTGCACCACACTGTGGTACCCAGCTCATGTACATGCTCAACCACAGGAGGGGCATTTCCACAGCTGATAAAGGCCCACAAAGGTCCCTGCACCACAAGAGATTGAGATAGAGGTCCAGGCTAGGGACCACCACAGCCAACATCACAAGCACTGCTGGAAATCTGAGACAGTCATAGCAGAACATCATGAAAAGGGACACAAAATTTTGCCTAATGCAACACTTTCAACATCAATTTCAGCACAGCAACATATCATTCGTTAGAAATCAGGAACTAGAACATGAAATGCATTCTGCTCAGTAAGATCAAGCCTGTTCTCATAGCCTAATGCCCAGAGCTTGAATACACACAACAGAAAGATAAGGCTGTCTCCAGCCTGGTTAGTCTGAATACATATCCAGATGTATGTATACTTGTATACAAATATGTATACTCTCAGCCACAGCTGCTTTCCATTTACATCATTCAGTTCCCAAAATCTCTGGATGCACCATGGTTCATAGGATGGGTGGAAAGCACCACCCATCTGCACCATTCAGCATCATCCCAAAATGCAATTCCAAGGACTCAGTTTTGGCCTGGATCATGGAGACAGCCTCCATGAAGTACCGTCTCAGAATATCTGCTTTTGAATACTAAATACTGAATACTGGCATAAAGGCACAGACAGGTACCTTAGTACTCATTACAACAAAGGCAGGATCTCTGCTGTAGGCATTTAATAACAATATTTTAGGCAGCCGGTAGAGCTTTGCCAGGAAAACGTAAATGTCTTAGCTATTTAAACAGCTTTGACATTTTCTTGAATCTCCTTCCTGAACTTAGTCTCATAAATTCTGTGTAACTGGCGTGTTAGACAGCAAAAATAGTTCCCTGCATCCTGGGCAGATTGTTAGCACCGTTCTGCAGCTATCATCACAGACGGCGGCACTGTTGCTTCACTGCTAGAGTTGGGGATCTTGTTCACTGGCAATAATGAACGAGCAAGATGTGCAGAAATAACGTGACTCACTAATGAGACCCTGCATACACGACACCAGCCTTGTTTAGACTGCAGCCATACTGTACAGCCCACCATCCCAGAAATGCTGGGGCTGCCGCTGCAGCTGCCCAGGCAACAGCAGAGCAGAGACCCCAACCCTCCAAAAGGCTTTTCACAAATCATTCCCACAAGGGATTTCAAAGACTCAGAAATCATTCTGTCACTTAGGAGTCACGTGGTGCAGAGAGATGGCATCTCTGGTTAACCTCAGGTTCTCTGAACATACAACAAAGTTCAACAAGGAGTACTGAATGTTATATGAACAAAGCTCCATAGGTGTGCCATATGTGAGGTATGGACCAACTGGCAAAATACAGAAGCTTCCTTTCTATTACAATAAAATGCATGACCACATTGTCCTATAAGTTTGTTGCACATATACTCGTGCCTGTAAAGAAAGGGAGATCAGAAAACTACTGTAGAATAGGAAGTAAAACCACAGATGTGGTGGTGCATCACTATAGGGATTGAAACAGAGAGTATAATGGAACTGATAAAAGAGCCTGGTGTCTTAAGCCTGATCGAGCAGAAACCGGGGCGGGGGGCGGGGGGGGGGCCAGGAAAAGACACTGATAAAGGCTCCCTGGGGCAGAAGTGACCAAGAAACATGCTGTGAAACTTTGTCATCATTACCGAGTAACTGATGTCATTAAGAATGTATAACCAATGAGAATTGTTACAAAAAATAGAACACTATGTAAGTGCCATACAAGAAAAACCCTTTATAAATGCCTTGTATGCTCAATAAATTTGGGCTTCTGGTCAGAACTCAGGATCGCCAATACATGACCACTAAAGGAACAAGCTTTCCTGAGAATGCAGTATCATAGCCAGTGTTGGCAAGTCTCAAGCAACCCCAAGCTCGTTTTCTCCCTTGCACTTTGGGTGTCTCTCCCTGCAGCTACCTGCTGGTGCAGCCCTCATGCAGACCAGCCCCTGGGCACTCCTGGAGCAGGCTGGAGGGCTTCCTCCCGCAGGACAAGGCAGAGAGGGGGCTCGGTGAAGCCAAGGTCAGTGACCTCATTTCACTTGCAATTGTGATTTGCAGTTATTCTCTCATGATCTAATCTCTATCCAACCCAGGTGGCTTGGGAAGAGGAGGCCACAGCTGCCAGGAGCTTTCCTCGCCCCCCAGCCTAGCGCTTCCTGGATGCAGCTGAGGATCTGTCTTGAATGTGCTTAGCGAAACACAAGTGGGTGCATTTTTATAGATTGTATGTGTCATCCATTCAAATGGTTTTTAACAGGAAAAATTAAAATGTAACTTTACCAAGCAAAAAATTAAGACCTGCACATCTTTGGAGCTGTTTATTTTATCCATGTTTTGAAAAGTGCTGATGGCAGATTCTAACACAGCACAAATGTAGTGCGGTTTAAGGGTGTTTGACAATTCATCAAGAGAAATTAAGTGTAAAGCTGCATGGCACTGGCTGCATATGTTTAATAAATTAGGAATGAAAGAAGCACTCTGTTAACGAGGAAGATGTAGCCAAAGATTACATCACTGTGTACTCAGAAGGCTTCAAGGATCAATAATGTAAATATTAAAAAGGAGAGCTAATGCATGAACATTTTTACAAAAAAAAAAAGCGTAAACTTTAAAGACAAAAGGCCTGCTTTAGAAGTATGTCCTCTTAAACACATTTAAGATCTTACAGGGGATATATTTTTACTGGGATTTATAAAGGTTTGCATGCTGTCATGTTACTTGTATGAAAAAATCATATTCAGATACTGAAGCACAGCAGTCATCAAAACATTTTCACATGTTAGTTCAAACAAAATAGAGTTCTTGGCACTTGCTGTCATAAATTGGCCAGCATTTATATTAAATGTATTCATGAGTCCTCATAATATACTAGCTCTTCTGCAGTGGGTGTCTGAGGCTTTTCTGGTAAGCTCCTCCACTTCTATATTCATGTTTATCAAAGAAAGGATGTGATCAGCCATCCCAGCAGAATGCTCAGGTCCAGCTCAGGACCCACCAGAACAGATAATGTCTCCTGAATTCCATCTTGCAAAATTCACATACCCCTGAAGAACTGACTGGTCTATAGAAAGCCAAAGTATTGCAAAAAAGCTCTGGGCAGGTTCTGTGCTGCATTAGAAGCTGAAGCCTTTTAAAAACATTATTTTAAAATCCTCTGTCCAACTGCATTTAAAACACCTCTTACAGAAAAATATATTGAAATATTAATCAAACAATAAGAATAGATTATTTCTGCAAGAATGTATGTTTATTCCTATCTATTTAGAGATGAGAATTTTACACCAGTTACTTTTAAATTGTGGCTAATTAAAATAAGTATAGCACTCTTCATTTAGCCCCCCAAATGAGATGGTTAATTTCCAGGGGCAGTGAGTATTTACAGCTTCTATGTATATCCTAAGTATAGTACACAGTTTAGTTCCTCGAGCTGAGCTTTGTAAACAAATATGAGCCAAACTGACACCTTGAGGATCAGCAGGAGTTCCAATTAATGGGAGACCCACTGCTGCTAAAAATTGCCATAGCTACTTTGAATTCGAAGAGGTTCTGACAATTTACACCAGCTAAAGGTCTGATGACTGTAGTTTAAAATATTTATAGAGATTGAAAGCTGTTTTGCAGCAAGATACTCCAATTACAGTATGCAAACATTTCTTGGCACAAGCAATTAAATATATATTTTCCTTGTGTAAAAACAACAGCAGTTGACCTGGGATTGCAACTCAGTTTGTTTCTCTGTTTTATACAAAGCCTTGCTGTAAACAAAAAAGACATAAAATTGTCCCTTGGAGAAACTGTTCACATTGGTTCAGTACACAGTTATTAGCAGCAGCAGAAATGGTAGTTTCTCCCAACTATGAGCTATTTTAATTTTTGCTAACAACTACCTAATCCTGTTCTCATTGAGCAGTGCATTTTTTTTTTTAAAAAGCAGAATTTTTCTTGCTGGTTCCAGCATAAGCAGGATTATGTGAATAGGCTGCTGCAGTCCAACAGCTGCAAATCAGAATACATGTTTTAAAGGCTTAGAATCATAGAGTCGTAGAATGGGTTGAATTGGAAATGACCTTAAAGATCATCTGGTTCCAGCCCCCCTGTCATGGGCAGGAACATCTTCAACTAGACCAGGGTGCTCAGAGCCCCATCCAACCCAGCCTTGAACACTGCCAGGGATGGGGTATCCACAACAATGCTGAATAACCTATGCCAGCGTGTCTTACCACCCTCAGCAAATCCCTCACTGGAGTGGTATTTTTCAAAAGTGTCTAAGCACCAGTGTAATGCTGTCTCCACACTGCAGGAATCACTCTCAGGATAAGCTTAGCACTCTGTCAAGTGCTTCAAAACTTTCTTTTACCTCAGAAACATTAGTAACCCTGAGCCATTTGTGGTTTTTATGCAGTTGAAATTGCTGAAAAAATTTACTGCAATATTTTTAAAATTGAAATGTGTAAAGTGAGCATGTTTAAGTACATCCCTCCCCCCACCCAATACATAATGCTTCTCCAGTAACTCCTAAGTTTAGGGTCCCCCAACTGAAAGAAAATGGCATTATTGGCACAGACAGGTTGGGGTTTCATGGCAAAGCACAGCATGTGGTTCAGTGCCAGGCAAAGGTTCCATCTGTGTTGGATAAGCTGAAAGTCAGAGAGTAGCAGCTTGAGGTGAGGGTCACAGCAGTGAAGATCTATCATACCTCATGCTGTCCCCCTCCTCTCCCACTTAGATTGCATTAGGGCAAGCCTCTTGCAATGACATTATGTTTTGTAACCCAGGCATACATAAAAACTCCTTATGTCTCTCTGTCTCAAGAAAAAGCCAAATGCTGCAGTTTACTGCCTACACAACTAATCTTATTGTTTTTCAAATGGATGATTTAACAGGACTGAAAATGTTATTCACCATTACTGATCTTGGCCAGAAGATTTAAATTTTCCTTTTTACAGTATTTTAACCATATTTGTAAGGCATTTTAAATTTATGCTTCTGAATGCCACATAGGGACTATTTTCACCCAGACTGAGGCTAGGAAAACATATCTCTTTTGGATGCAATTCAGTGCTTATTGAATAGAAATATGGTGTGGTTCCTTGTAACTTAGAAAGCTGTTCCTTCTTTACATCCATCTCAATCCATTTGATATCACTGATGGATTACTAGACAGCCTATTAAGATCACCGACTCTGGCTGCCTTATGAAGAGGAGGATTTCACTACATCAAAATCTTACAGAACAAAGCCAGTGGCAGCTGTTTCAGCAGCTTCTAATTTTTCACTCCATTCAACATGTCCCAGCAGAAGCAGAAATATTGTACCTTCAACTGAGCATTTTACAGCTTTCCTCTGCAGAGAGACACTCCTAGGTTGAATCACCTATCCCAGAAGAATTGTTACTGCAACTTCCAAAAGGAGTCAGAACTTATTTCTGAATCTCACTACAAATGATGGAAAATAAAATATCCTGCTGGGCTAACTGCAAATATTAAGTTTTCTGGTTCCTAACCAGCCCCATATCTCAATGTGCTATATACATGTATGTTCTATTTAGTGGGTAGCAGGGCATAATAGCAAATCCAAGATTTTAATGTAGTATTGAACATAGCTGGAATTTTTGCAGATTCAGTTCAACTCTGGCAATATTTGAAAAGATTTCACTCTCAGACCTCTCCAATTTTTGGTTAATGTAAAGTTGAATACATCATTTATGAAAATACAATAATGGGTAAGAGGAGCTACGTCTGAAATGGTCTTTGTCTGTTTTCTACTCCTTATGATAGGTTGCTGCATTTTACTTCTTGCAAGCATCAGGATCTCCCAAGAGCACCTGATTGGTATAAGATTCTGTGTGTCTGTATAAGATAGTATAAGATTCTGTGTCTTTAAGACCCAGAAATGGCAGAAAAACATCAGGAATCACGATGGAGTGACTTCTACAAATAAAAATGCTCAACTGAGCATCTCTGCATGCCTTTTTCATAAACTACCTCACCATCAGCTTATGATTCTCCATAAAAAATTATAAAAGTCCTCTATCCTAGCTGATATTTCTGAGATGTCCTCAGAGAAGAGTCATACAAAAGGAGTTGCATTTAACCACTTTCAGGGTGACAGATACAGGTATCTGTGGCAAGAGCTGCAGCGAAAGAAAAAACCCTACTTTCGCGATCTTCCCAGCCGCTGCATTTGGGAAAAAAGAAAAATACTACTGCTGCTGTCAGGAATTTATGGAGTAGCCACATTCAGTTGAATTCATAAAAAGAAGCAGGGCCAGCAGGTCCAAGGAGGTGATAAGACCCCTCTACACCACTCCCACGACAACCTCCATCCAGCTCTGGAGACCCCAGCACAGGAAGGACAGGGACCTGCTGGAGTGGGTCCAGAAGAGGGCTAAAAAATGATCCCAGGGATGGAGGAGCCCTCCCATCAGAACTGGCTGAGAGAGTTGGAGTTGTTCAGCTCAAAAAACCTAGGCTCCAGGGAGACCTTATTAAGGCTTTCAATACTTAAAGGGGGGGTAATAAGAAATATGGGAACAAACCTTTTTAGTGGGCCTGCTAAAAGAAAAAAGGAGCAGTGATTTTTAGCTAAAGGAAGGCAGATTTAGACTAAAAGAAGGTAGACTTGGATTCAGCATAAGGAATGAATTTCTTAGAAAAAGGATGGTAAAGCCCTGGAATAGGTTGTCCAGAGAGGTGTCTCATTCCTGGAAACATTCCAGGTCAGGCTGGACTAGCTCAGAGCAACCTGCTCAGTCCCTGCACATTGCAGAAGGGTTGGACTAGATGACCCTTGAAGGTCCCTTCACATCCAAGCTATTCTGTGATTCTGTGGTTCTATTTATGTCTACATCTTTATTTTAGGAACAAGCCCATGCTTGTTCTGTTTCTAAGGTACTGTTTCTAACCTTTTGCCTGTCTGGTCACACCTTTCAGCCACCAAGCCCTAATCTCACCTTAATGAGAACGAAGCATGAAATTACTGCGAAGCCAAATACTATCAGCATTCTGTACATTACTAAAAGTGCTGTAATACAAGCAAGCTCTTCAATAACTTTTTCCTAGTAAGAAAAGCTCACTCCACATGGGAAAGCTTTAGGGCAAAACTGCTGTTTGCTTCTGAGGGAATTCATCCACTGACATCAATGTCCATGAAGTTTTATTAACGAAACATGGCCACTATGCCAAAAGCTATTGGCAATACACAAACCAGGATGGATTCTTGACTTTTATGGCTGCCAGAAACAGATCACTAATTCATGAGATTTGTACAGTTGATACACTTTTGGCAGGTCTAAACTTAGACTGAGAAGATGCGTGAGGGATTTCTGCAACATTACATTCATGCTTCTTTGTGCCTCCATACTGATGTTTTCCATAAAGGCAATAAATGGAAAGATTTCAGCTAAGACATGTTTTCTTAAGCTTATGATGCAAGCACTTTGAAGGTCATTACTTTAATTAGAAACAGAGACTGAAAGAAAAAAACAGGGGAGCTATTTCCCAGGTGGGAACTGGAGCTGCAACTGCAATGCAAACAGTGAGAACACTGCATAACTTGTGCCCTAGTGAAATGCTGGCTAGTGTTTTGCCTAATGGCAGATCAATACCATACAAATGAAGCAATTACAGTTGTGCCATATAAAGCCTTATTTGGTCAGCAGCCAAAATGGGGATTAGCTGGAAGAGTTCCTAGGACTTTCTGTCTGAATATTATTGCAGAAGTTAATGAGGAATATCTGATATGCTTAGACAAACATAAACAGTGCCAGCAACCAGATGAGATGGTTGGTCCAATAGCCAGTGTGCTGATAATTAAAATGACCTGAAGCCAGCTGAACATCAGCCCAAGATCAGGTGAAATGATCACAAGGGCAATCCAATCCCTCTGGCAACCAGCTATATGGCATCACCATCGATACAGCAGCAAACTGTCCACCTTCCCCCAGCATGGAAGCATTTTCCTCTTAAGCATGGAGCACCTTAACTTTTGCACAGCTTTGTGTCCCTATATTGCCACTGGTGGTGGTGAAGGAAAGGCCACAGTCAGCTCAGTACAGTGGCTCTGCCAGGACTTCACTTTGTCTTGCTCATTCTCACCCACTACACCACCTGGTCTAGCAGAAGGTGTCCCTGCCCATGGCAGGGGTTAAAAACAGATGATCTTTAAGGTCCCTTCCAATCCAAACCACTTTGGGTGGTAAAATGCAAATATAGCAGCGCTCAGACCAATTGGACCAAGCACAATCACATCAATACAGTAACATATGCTTGTAATGTTTCAAATGCAGGCTACAGAAAAAACACAGTACTAAAAGTACTAATAGATTTCCACAGTGGATATGGAGATACAAATAATGTAATTACTGTTGTCCTGAACACATGCCCGTGTGCCAATTTTGATTAAAAATCCATATGGAGCAGAGTCCACTGGTGATGGAGATTTCTACCATTGCTTTCTAAATGGAACACAAAATGTGGTCATAGACCACAGACTGTTTCAGAAACCATTAGTCCGTGTTACAATTTCCCAATCATTTTCTCTCCAGAACAGTTTCTTTGACCAAAGAAACTGAGAAATCTACCATCATGTTTATCCTGATGCATGACTGTGTTTATCACCTCCATGGATTTGAAATAATCATACAAACATCTGGAGTGGGAATGGGCTTCAAATATTACAGCACAATAAACACTATGCTATTAATCTTCACTGTTCCTCCGAGGCTGATGGGCAGTTGTCATTACCCTCAATTAGCAAAGGTTAATCTGAAGTAAGAAGGTGCACTGATCTCCAAGACTCCCAGGAAATCTGGGCAGGGTCATTAACTAAGCTCACCAGTATGACATAACTTCAGGAAACGAAACTTCATTGCTTCTCAGAAATCTCTACGTCTTTTCAGGCAAACATTCATAGAGAATTTATCCTTCTGGTCTTCCAGAGATAGACTAAGCTTAACTTCTGTGTGTATTTCCTCAATTCAGTCTTTAACCACAACATACTCCTATTTTTTCCTGCCAGAAGTGGGAGACAGCCAACCTGCATGGCCTAAGTCCCATAACAAACTCTTCCACATTCCTCTCAGGAGTTTAAAAAAAGTGCATGCAGTCGATAATTCAGCAGGTGTATAAATCTGCTTAGGAAGTTAACTGCTCCTTTTTCCCTGGCAAAGAAGGGGTATGAAGCACTGTCACTTACTTCACTAACTTCAGATTCTCTCACTCTATTTTGCTTTTCCAGCAAGAAAATTTTATTCAGATCAGAATGATCTCCTTGACGTTTAATTCACAGAAATTGTAACTAAAGCCTAGTGGTCAGGAGAAGACCTTCTATCATGCAGGAAACATATCACTTTCCATAAACTACTGCACCTTTCCAAATACTCCTGTAGCTCCAGGAGATTGAATGTGAGGGCTGAAGATTTCTTTATCATAGCCATAATTTTTAAAAAACAATCATAGCACAGTGCAGTCTGAAAAGTGCCTAAGGAGTTGTCTGGTCCAACCTCCTGCTCATACAAGGGTCAGCCCTGGGGTCAGACCAAGCTGCTCAGGGCTTCAAGCAGTCACGTTTTGTAAACTTCTATGGATGAAGCCTGCACAGCCTCTCTGAGCAGAGTGTCACTGCCAGACTGCCTTCAGGCAGTCAGGGGAAACGGTTCCTTCCTACATCCAGTCTAAATTTCTCCCATTTTATTTTATGTTCATTGTCACTGACATTCCAGCCCTACATTGCTATGAAGGATCTGGCTCCATCTCCTTGAAGACCGCCCCCCTAGAAACTCTGGGATGCCCCAAACCATCTCTGCTCCAGACTGAACAAATCCAGCTTTCCAGACTCTCTTCACCAGATGAAGTCCATATTCAGCTCCATCTTGATCATCTCCCATGAAATAGGTTCAATTTATTGATGATTTTCTTAAATGAGGAGGCCAAAAAACCTGATGTCATGTTCTAGATGCAGTCTGAATGTTTGCAATTATTTTATCTGATGAAATGGTATCTTCTCTTGTGGGCTACAAATTGGATGAACTAAAAGCACTCTAATTGGAAACTGCTTTGGATAATTGCCCACTATCTAAAAGAGATGCCAAAAATAGCAGCCTGCTTATTTCACTGTGACAGGAAAAAATTCCTAAAACCTCAAGAAACTGTGATGACTTTCTGTTCACTTTCAACTACACTTTCATAGACTGAGTTTGCATTAAACTGAAAAGTCAGAAATAATTGTCAAGTGTTCATGTGGTTTTAAACCAAAAAATATTATCAGGAAAATATTTTTTAAATCAAAAAATATTGTCATCAAAATAGTATAATATACTGATTAAAACCTGAGGAGCTGGATCTTAGTAAATGCAGAGCATCTGAATGTGGGTTGGTCCCCTAGCTTTGGACAGAGGGTATTTTCTTTTTATTTAAAACCAAAAAAGAAATGAGCATCCTCCTAAAACCTGTCTATGCATGTTTTGTATTTCAAGAAGTAAAAGGCTCTTGTGGAGACCTTAAAATTCAAAATTTTGGTTGAAAATGTAAAAATGTGAAGAACTGCCTAGTAATGTTTACATTTAGGCACATGAAATATAGACAATTTAGGCACATGAAATATAGATAATAATTTTCTAGAAAAAGCTGAGATTTTCTGTAGGAAATAACTAGATCCCATGAATTTTTCTGTAGGCTTAATAGTTTTAAGATCCAAAACAGACCTAAATCACACAAACAACATAGCATAAAATGTGTGAAATCAGGTGCCTGCATTCATACCAAAGAATCCAAAGATCTAATTCTACATATAAAAGCCTCTTAAAGACATAGTTACAAATCTGGGCTGCACTAAATGGAACCACATCGGCAGCAGATTGGAAAGAGCCTGATGTGTAATTATGTTCAGAGAAAGCTGTATATATTCTGGAGGTAACAGATGGGCTGCCAGATGTTGGGGCTACTCTCACCTGCAGGCCTCATTCATCCCTGCTGCTAGTAATGGAAGATCTGGAAGCTACCAAGGGATCTAGATCTTCCTGCACAGAGATGCTATTCCTGACCAAGAGGGGAGAAAAAAACCACTAAAAAAGTTCTGTTTCCTTTGTGTGCTGGAGGCAGATTATTATTTTCATGTGTTCTTTTAGAGTAGAAAGAAGTACCTGAAGTGTAACAATAAAATAGATCTCTGTATCAGGTCAGGCTTGGATCACTTTTATTCAGTTGACTTTTGGCTTTAAAACACTGCAGGGAAAATTTTAGCCAAACTTGGACTACAGAAAACTGTCAGTCCTGCCAAAAACTGTTAAAAGAGAGTTGCAACAGCATTGTTTAGCATAATGTGATTTGCTAAAATATGTAGTTAAATAGGAGCTATATCCTTTTTCAGGCTTGATTTAAGCTCTCACTCAGTAACTTGGTTGGAATAGGAAGCAGAGGAAGGAACTCAACAAACAGGAGTAAGTAATTGAGTTATAAAAGTACTGAGACTTGAGCTAAGGATAGCTAAAGATAGTTGAGAAAAAGAGCACTAGTTTTCACTCTACCTCCTACCACATACAAAGCAGACCAGTTAAGAGGCAAAATTATTGATCAACCACAAGTCACCATTTTATCAAACAATGTTTTAAACTTGTACTGTTCAGTGAGATACATATATGGCCATTTTTATTTGGAACCTGAGCTCCTTTGGAACATTCTGATGATGGAAAAGAGCTGCATCTTAGAGCTCTTGTGTCAAGACACACAGTAGCTTAAATTACACATTAAAACTTCTAAATCTTGTTTTGTGCTATCAACACTTTTCCACCTTTCATGCTGGGATGTTCAGTCCATAATGCCTACTCTGTCACACACTGTGCCACTCTGAGACACTGTTCTCAGTTCAAAGAAATCACAAGAAAGAAAAAAACATTTTGGTTGGGGATTTCTCACAAGAATCAAAGCTGCACAAAGACTAAATGGCCATTTTATGTCTCTTGGTGTCCATCTAGTACTTACTGTCAATTGGAAGTGGGCAGTTTTGCAACTACCACACAGATTAATCCCAAATTGTTTTTCAGGTGCTATTTGTTCCCCAAATGTCATTTCCACAGAGAGTTATTGTTACAAGCTGCTGAGATGCCTTTCAGCAGCCTGCTCCCTTGCTTCAGTCTACTTACAATTTACCTGAACAATTATTATCTTAGTGGGATAGGCCTTTTAGCTGTTGGGAACTGTACCATCAACTTCAAAGGGCAGTTCCTGGGACTTGACACCTGAACAGCCAGAGAGTTGTAATAAAAAGAAAAGAGAGAAATAATAACGAGCAGCATTGTTAAAATATAAAGGGCTGCATCTTGCCCTCTGCTGAGATGCTTTACAAGGGATTGGGGAAATGGCAGGGAAAAGGGCAGGAGAAAATTACTTCTGAAGAGCCAAGAGGCAGCGTTTATTTCTCAGGGGATCTATAGATGAGAAACAACCATAACCTTTTGTATCCCACTGGCATACAGTTGGGATTAATGCTTATCAAAGGTTTGTAAAAGTCCACAAAATCAGTAAGACATGTGCACAGCAATGGTATCAGTATTTTTGAGACATTATGGCCTTTGCTGATAGTCTGAGGTAAGGTCATTGGTTATACTTAAATATATGCCTCTTTTTACCTGTCAGAGAATTCAACAATCTGACAAATTTCATTTGGACAGATTTGTTATTGTGAAGCTTCTACCCTGTTTGCATTCAAACAATTCTGATACAGACAACATAACAAAAGAACTCTGATATTTTTGCTGCCTTGATTTCTTTCTGATTGTAGAAAATAAGCCTGTTATTGAACTTTTCCTGGTGCTGACTACCTCACACTGGCCCAATGCTTCTGTAGAACACTAAAGAAATTTTTAGTAATCACTAAATATCAGAATGAGAAATCTGTTCTATAAACAGCTTGTATTTTTTTTTAAAGAAGCCTCATTGTGCTTTTCAGCATAACATACAGAATGGTAACTTCACCTTTTACACTGATTATACTGCTAATTTAAAAATACCTATTGCCACTGAAACATTCTGATTAAAAAAAAAAACCCAACGCTTTGTATGCAATAGTTTTACTGCTGTTTCCATGCTTGGTTCTCTCACTCCTGCTCAGAAATACTTAATTTCACAACTTTTCTCACTAAAATCCCAAGACCTTCATTGGAATAAGGAGCAGGATGATACTAGCAGAGAGGCACCAGAACCTGACAGTGTGACCAAAATGGGAACTGAGCTTCTTGGGAAAGCTTTGCCTTCCATCAGTTGTTTCTACTGTCCTTTGTAGTGTAGGAAAACAGAAATGGCAGCAGAACAAATTTCTGTGACTTTTGCTTTCTCCTCCAAACCACAGAGAACTTTGTTCAATTATGAATCATCCCTGAAGTCTGAGAGTGAAAACATCCTGCTAGTGGCAATGAAGAAACAAGCTCTATGAGGCAAGGCAGGTTAGAGATGGCTCTTTGAAGTACTTGAAATATACAGTGATTTTTCCACCCCTCCAGGTCAGAGAAAATTCAGCAAGTGCAGCACCATGAACACTAATGAGTTGCTTTCTTTCAAAGACACAAGTATCAGAAATTATCTCAACAGCAATGCTCTTCACTGCAATTTGGTTACTTAAATCAGAATTATTACAATTTCCTTCCTCTGTAAGTAAAAATTGCAAGAATGGGCAAAACCCTTTTAAGTAGAAGATTTTGCCTCAGTACATTTTCCTGTACATCTTACAATGGATCTTATTAGTCATCATCAAATTTTCCCCCTTTTTACTGCATTATTTTTGCACAGGGAAGACCCTTATCCTGACTGAAAATTATGAAATTCATCCAACAGACGTCACTGGGGAACAGAGCAAGATAGGACTCTAATCTCTGTTCCAAAGGCTTTATATTTACTTTTCAAATAGATACTCTGTTTTTAGACAGAAATAATCCAGGTAACTCAAATTAAGTATGCCTTCCAGGCTCAGCTGAAAGAACAACTTGCTAACATTCATTGTCAGGTTCTCTTCACTGATCTTCTTTTGACCCCTGACTTTTATATTCCTTCCTAAGCAGTGGCCCATTCTCTGCCTTTTTACCTAGTACATGTTATTTTCAGCTGATAGAAAACCTAACAAGCTCTGAAGGATCTGACCTGCTTGAGAAATATCTCAGCTATAAGCTTTGACACTGAATAGTAATGAGGTGGTAATTCAAGCCTTGTTATGCCTACAGTGAAGGGAAAAATATTATGCAAAGTCATACAGTATGATCTACACCATCAGTGAAACAGGATAATGTTTACATATGTATAAAATTCTACAGATCACATTCTAGTTTTCATATAATTTGGTATCACAGAAAGAAATTACCTTGGAAAATCCTGGTAAGCTGACTAAAATCCCGTTATTTTAAGTATCAACAGACCACCCCATAACTATGCAGGGGTTTTTGCTTTCTCCAGTGGCCCTTGCTTCAAAAGTGTAGAGGTCAAACTCAGTATTTTCACATCACTCATTTAAATTGTCAAACCTCAATTATTCACCAGTTCTATCTATATCTTCTCTACATCGTATATAAATAACATCAGTTTCTAGCTCCTACGGTGCTTTGCTGAAATGACTCTGTGAATAACCCGCTGATTAAGGGCAAGACCAGACATTCTGGCAGAGAAATGTAAAAAAAATCAAACCTGCTTCCTCTGTGTCTCTCCTCACTGTGACGGTTGCTTGTCTTCAGAATGATCTGGGGAGGCCTTTATGTGCCAGTGTTGCCAGCCAGAAGACAGCTAACCCGCAAGAGAAATACCCATTCTTCTCTCTGAAGTGCCAGAACTTGCTCAGAAGCACATGGGCCACAGATGTTATCAGGATGACCCAACCATACATTACCTTTACCTATTTCTGTAACTTTCTAGAAATAGGAATATGCCATTGAGTGAAGAATGCAGCCCAGATGCACAGAAACACCAAGACAGAATAGTTACATCAACAATATTGGTTAAAAAACCCCAAATCTATAGAGACCTTTCAAAACTGAACAATATAGGGTACACTGAAGAGTGGTCCAGGGAAATGCTTCCCTTGCTACAACTTGTACAAGGAAGCTTCACTGATGGGAAAAGTCTATTTTTATAAAGATTCATGGATTTCTTCAGTACAAAACCACTGAAAAACAAGAGTGGAAGAAGTCCTCGGTAGTAAACAAATGTCGATAGTGTAAAAAATTTGGGTGGCCAGTTCAAACATTTTTCCTAGTTCTTTTCTCACTCAGAGGAAGTCTGTGAATATCATACCTATCCTTTTGTACACACAAATCCAATCTTATAGAAAGTGTAAGAAACCAGAGCATGCAAGAAGTTTGTATTTACCATAGAGAATGGTAAATACCTGTCTTTACAGTTGACTACTGTGTAATGACTCTAATGGTTTTCCTACGGGGATTGGTGTGAATTACCAGTTCACTGACCTACAAATTAGAATAATATATTAGGTTCACAATAAACAGCTTTGGCAGTGAATGATGAGCTGGGTATTCCTTTCACAATAAGCTTCTTGTACTCTGGTCTCCAAAAACATTGAAGACAACATTTGATAAAAAGTTTAATAGTCCCACTGGAAAAAACTATGCTATCATATTGCTATTTTCAGGTTAATGAGAAAAAGAAAAGGAAATATCACTTACCAAAAAAACCTAAAAAACCCAAAAATGGGGAATATTCCATCCTATGTAAAGTCTTCCAAAATTTTGTATGAACGGACATGCATTACTAAAATAAGTTTTCTTCCAACACTGGATTTCTAAGGAACCATACTAGATAGATATACCTGTGAAAAGCAAAGGTTTCATTGCCAGCTGTAGTACTACATTGAAACAAAGCAATGAAAGAATGGCAATTTTGGAGATTCACTTCAGGAAAACAAGGACAAGATGAAGTCACTGAATCAAGATGGTAGATTATAGAGCCCATGCACACACAGACTTCCTTCATAACAGATCTTTATCTTATTCCCACAGTTTCATTTTTCTTCAAGTAAAAGTTCCTTCCACCACAGATCTCTCACTTCTAGAGTAAATCTTATTCAGGTATTGCACATCATATTATATAAAACAGCCTTTGACAGGGCACCATTTGGATGCCTTTTGCACTCCAAGCAATCTGCAGGGCACTCCTCCCTTGCATGGGATGGAAACCAAAATCTCTAGCTTCACGTATGTTGCACTTTTCAGGTAAGTTGCTAGAATGATAGCAAAGTTCCATCTGCAACACTAACATCACTGATGCACCGCCCACACCGCACACCTTATGTTAAACACAGTAAAGAATGGCTAAAGAGTCAGTTCATGTCACCAGATGTCACACTGCCAAAAACCAGCAGATATCGCCAGGTGGACCTTTCCGCCTTCCTCTCTAGAACATTTTTTTTTCCTAAAGTCAAACTGAGTTAATCTTTTACTACATAAAAAGAATAGAGACTTGAATGATGGAATATAGAATCCCAGGTTCATATATATATATATATATATATATATATAAACATTAACTGTAATTCCAATAGCAGGAACTTACTAAAGCTCTTGATTTCATGAGGTTGGTGAACAAATATCACCAATCTCTAAAACACATTGATGCACCTAGTCAAAGTTTTTCTATTATTTGTCTAAATCTAATCTTGCCATTATCATCTGCCTGGGCTCAAAGTGTCTCGCCAGACACTTACGACCTTGCAGGTTTCACTCATCCATGCTCCATACTTTTGGCTACAGGACAGGACAAATGTCCTTAGTTAAAACAGTGAGAGAAAAAATGACAACTCTTCATTTTTCAGCCCAACATGTCATTCCCCTTCACATAAAACAGCTTCAAGGTACAAAAAGCTGAAAAAACTTTTAGTGTACCTTTCAGAAAACATTTTCCGTAACTCCTTTTTTATTACCTCTTAGAGTGAAAAACTCTTTCATGTTCTTCCCTATGCAAAATTGTTTATGATGCCTACATATCTAAAACAGAAAAGCAGAGGCATGCAAGGCAAAGGATTTGAGTAGTACAAGATCTCCAGGTGTTGCCCTCTGGAAACACAATTACTGCAAGTGGCAAGGCAGATGACCCAGAGGTGATCCACAATGGCCAGAAGTCTGGCCACGAGAACATCTTCTAATGACAACACTTTTACAAAGGCAGGTCTTGCTAAGCAGACAAGCAGCACTCTCTTAACCACCTTTGAAAGCACCACCTTTGAAGAAAAAACCTCATTAATTCACACTGAGTAGTGCACAGTGGCTTTGGAAGGATACCTACCGTTGTAGGAGGAGGAAACAGTAAGAACAGTTGTGTAGTGCCATGAGAGAA
The DNA here is from genome assembly GCA_013398615.1 of Brachypodius melanocephalos. Lineage (NCBI taxonomy): Eukaryota > Metazoa > Chordata > Aves > Passeriformes > Pycnonotidae > Brachypodius > Brachypodius melanocephalos. Next base: position 10,941,785 of record VZSR01003803.1, on the reverse strand, counting down.
ACTCAATCTTTGTTGTGATGAGAGCCTTTGCCCTCAATCCCACATTCCTTCTCAAACATGTCAGTCTTTTACAACATCAAATAGAAATGAATATCACTGAAAAGGAAGGAAGGAAGGAGACACACATGATATGTGATGTGGTACTGCCCGTTGGGCATAAAAGAAACACACATCAGGCATCTCCCATTCTCCTCCATTCAGTGATATGCATTGATTGTAATACTGCACCAGCACTGAGAATAAATCATTCCAATTAGGCAATAGGTACTGGTTGAACACTGCAGGAGTGTAGCATGAAACCCAACAAGGAAGAGTTTTGAATTAAAATCCACTACCCTGCTCATGTGTGCAGTCATGAGCAACAGAGAGACCAGTCCTTGGATCTCTCTGAGAGGTGGATTTCATCTTCATGAACCAAGTGATGAGCATGTGCTCTGTAATGAATGTGAGCCTGGTGATGTGATGGCAGGCAACCATCCCTAATCCTGTGCTACAGGACGAACCACTTGCTGTGAGTTAGGTGGGTGAAAATATGTTTTGGTTCTCCATACACTCACATCAATTTTAATCAGCCGCTACTATATTTTCGGGGAAAAAACTCCTGATTTATATCATTGTAAGTAGGAGGAGGATTAAGACTAAAATACTTCTAATGAAATAGGTATTCAAATAGTTTAGTGAATAATTTGATTTGAATAATTCATTTGGAAAAATTGTTATTTTTCCTTAGTCCTGAACAGACCAAAGATAGCATTTGAATGTTTAACTTTTACATGCTACTTGCAATTATTTGTGAACTACATCAAGTAATTTGTGGTCTACAAATAACTCAAACAGGAAATTACTATTATTAAATAAAACAGAATTTACAACTCCCATAGCAAATTATGTCTTTTGACTAATTTATGTAATGAGCTTGCTAGCCTGCCCTTCATGGATTTCAAACTGCATGTTCAATATTTGCAATTATCTGTGCAGACAGCAGTTACATAAGTCATCTGATCAGTGACAGAAACACTACCATGTGGGATGCAGTCAAAATAGCAAAAGCAGCATATTCTAAATTATAAAAAATTCAGAAAATCCTGAAACCTGCAGTTAAATGTTACAGCTGACTCTTTTCTGTTAAAAACACAGGGGGAGGAAGCTTTTATCCTCTTCTGTAAGTGCTACACTCTATAGATATACATGAAAGAGGTGGTATGAATGTGAGGTATTGCTTGTTCCTTATTTTTATCCAGAACATTAAGTGTGTTGCTTAATGTTTTTAGTAGGTAAGCAGCACTGCTGGTTTGTCACTGGGGCTGGAGAGGGAATGGGGTGCAGCAGGAGAACAAGCAGCTTAGCACATGTGAAAGAAAGGCTCAGGAAAGACATGGACATGGACAGCCAGTCGAGACAGCTTGAAAGAAGATTTGGTCCAATTTTTAAGTCCGGTAGGATTTCCCCTATTCTGCTTTTTGAAACACATTTGAAGGTAGGATGTGAAAAACTACATGGTTTTGATCACATCAGCCTAATGTTAGTTGCCAGCTCCCAGTTAGATGAAAATACAGCCTCACTGAATGTCTGGGAGCTTGGTCTTTAGCTGGGATGGAACCAGGATTTCACACTGGATCCCTACAATCGTGGTTGTGCTCTTCCTCTCTGCTCTTATTAGTCTTACTAGGCCCTCTTACTTGTGACTGCTTTATGTCTCATCGCCATTACTCCTAGGTATTTTTGTCTAGCCAACTGAACAAACCTGAAATAAGCTCAAATTTGACACAAGTCAACTTCAACAGGCTATCAGTGCTCATTACAACAAGCTGACTCTTGTTGGTATTGAATATTCTGCAGAAAAAAGGGAAAGGGACTAAAGAATACCATAAAGCAGATTTAAAGCAAAGAGCCCACTGCTAGGACATATATGACAGCAGCCAAAGTACCCTAAAATATATGCCCTAGCTTTGACTCAGTAAAGCATGACTGTCAGCAATGGGCATTTCCTTACTACCCTAAACTGCAGTGCTGCCTACCACTCTTAGGTTGTCTAAAACACTGAGAAGGAAATACCAATCTATCGGAAATGTAAAATAAAAATGAAAAAAAAGTGTTTTGGTAATATATCCAGATAATAAATCAGCCTCTCTTATTAGCATTGCCTTCTACCTTTAACTACTCTATGAGTTCAGGACATGTTTTTCTATAGAATTAACATTTTTATTGTCATTTTTCCTCTCTCACCTCCTTAATGTTCTCTTACTACTTTATTCAGCAGTGAAGGTGGCAATTTTTAAATCTGAGAGGTACTGAATATTAAGGACCAAAAGTGCATATTCACTCACTGAAATAACTGGCCTGATTTTTCCCTGCACATACAAATCTTCTTTTGCTGTGGATGGAAATGATTCTGATGATATTCCTTTCACCAGCCCATAATACAGTCACAGCTACTGATGTTTGTGTGCAGGTTAAACTGATGAGTTATAAGTGAGTCTGGTTATCTGCATAGTGGTAATGATGTCTCCTCTGCAACCACAGATGTAGACAAATAGCTCCTTCATTATTTCATCCACAGACATATGGCTCCATCTGCACTTGAAACTCTTCCCTTACACCTACTTCCTCCCCTTTGTTTCACATCCTAATCCCTTATCATGAGCACAAATGTGAGAAATGGGGTGCTGAGCACTCTTCAGAGCATTTCCTTTTCCCCACCCATGTGCACCTTATCATTGTCAGACTCCATAGGTGATACTCCCTTCAATTGCTAGTTGCTCTTTTGTTTTGAAGAAAGTTGGCAAATCTACGCTGGAAAATGCAAGTTTTGTTTACCTTAAACGTTAAAGAAACAGAATGGTAAATAACTGACAATTTTAACACAAAGCTGGTACCTTGACTTGTGTCCCCTGTACAATGTAAATGAAATACAAATGATTTTCTGCCTGTGAATCAAAAAGTCTTCTACTTTACTGAATGGATCTGATACCATGATAAAGAAAATACTGATGAGTTTGAAGGCAGTACTGAAATGCATAATGCTAGAAACACAAACATTTTTTCTAAATAAGAAGGTGCTGTAATAAAAAAGTACTTTAATGAAGTTGGTTTAATGAAGGACTAATTGCCTCCAAGTGATGACTGTTGAAAAAAGATGTTACAAGCAGCTTCTTACTCAGAAATTAGTAGCTGAGATCAATAAACAAAACATAAAATGTAGGCATATTATTGATGCAGATACTGATGTAGATAATGTAAGCATAAAACTGCTAAAAAGGATTGAATTCCATCAAAAAAGCTGATGAAATAGAATAACTGGTGTTAATTCTATCGAGGCTGACTTCAAGTAGCTAGTGTTCAACCAGTTTGGTTTTTATATGGCCTTGAAACATATGCCAACTATAGCTGCTAAATCCATATTGCAATTAGAAATGGTTACCTTTGTTGATCAAAAAAAAATTAAATGGAAGAAAAGAAAAATAACATACCATGTTCACACACAAAACAAAAAGAGCTATATCAGGGACATCAGGGAAGGTGGAATACTATAACAACACATTTTATATTGTTATACTATTCCACCCACCTTAATGGAGAACCCTTCGGTGTGGCTACGCCATAGCCTTTCGAATCCAGATTTCCTCCCACTTTCATGGTGTCACATGGCTTTCGTTGTTCAATGTATTCATTCATGGTGGACTCCAGCAGGAAGGCAAACTTGCCCTTGGATTTGCGGACACGAGCTACTCCCTCTGCAGTAGTCCTAGTGAACACTGATGGCTCAGCTGATTTCATGTAGGTCCACATCTTTTCATACACTGCTATTTTTGATCTCTGGAGAAAATCAAAAACAAGTTAGAACAATAGAATGTTGCAATGTTTCAAAATGGCACTGCTCAAATAAAATAAAGCATACTTAATTTTTCAGACATTTGAGGTTGAGAAAATCTTGGAGAAGGGTTTTATTTGAATTCCATTATTTTAAAAGAGACAAGAAATAAAAGTATCAATACTAAAATAGCAGATATTATTTTTAAATTTGGCTACCCTCTAGCAGTCAAAAAATAAACCTGCAAAGCTGAATTTACTGTTAGATAGAGAAAGTTCACACAGTCAATGCTTGGAAAAGTGTGTGTTAGGGAATGACATATGAAGTTGATGTCCACAATAAACCTGTACTCTTAAGGGAAACAGTAAAACAATCTCCCCATAAATACTCGGCTGAATCTTAAAGCATTTCTCTAACACCCACTTCTTACAACATCACAACCACAATAGCTTTAAGTAAGATTTCTGCTTTCATAATCCAGAGTCCAGAATTGACCTGATCTATATTCAGAAATGCTATACAATATTTGAAGACATAGTTCACCATAAAAGATGGAAAACAGCAAGTTGGACCAAATAATAAAGGAAGTAAAATAACATAAGCATCTTTCTTAAAGAATTAGGTATGATCTTAGAACTGCAGTATCAGTGGATTTATTTTAAACACTCTGATCCTGCCAATAACTGAGTAAGAAATCTACTTTCTCAAAGAATGCACAAGAATTCATGGATTAGAGTGCGTTAGTTGGAAATTTTCCTGTCTGGGAATGCATGGAATAACTAAATATTAGTTAATTAGGTAAATACCTAAGCAAAAATAAAACTTCTTCATAAAAAATTAAAGCAAATAAAAATTTTAACTAAAAGAAAGAAAGAAAATGCTCTCAGGATATGAAATTTCCCATGCTTATTAGATTCACTCAACAACTCCTTTGCTTCCTCCAGCAATAGGAATATATACATGCAAACCAGCAGTGTGTCAGCTGAACACTATGCACTGTTTTTATAATAACAGATGGCACTTGTCTTCCCTGTGTATGCTGCAAAAAGGACTTTTTAACCTAATGCTCAAGTCAGCTTTTATTTGAGTCAAGAGAAGTTTCTAGCTAAGCAAGATTTAATCTACGAGCCTGTTCCTACACTGTGCTGAGCACTTCAGGAAAATATTCATTATTATAAAGCTCCAAAACAAAGGGCCTTAGATTATTTAAACAAATATCTAATCCTATAATCTTAGTATTACATAAATTAGAAATGGCTTTAAGAAGCCTGGAACTGAGCTTTTAATACATGAGAACAATTTCCCTGAAGCACTCCTTTTTACCAATTACTGAATGACTGTACTATTACTTGGAAAATAATTTGTTAGAGACCTAAGTCTATCCTGAAAATAAGTGGCATTTATCTAAAAATATTCAATAAAAATGCCATATAGCAGAACATCATAAATTACGCTTTCCTTTTTTAGTTTGTCTGTATGCATAATTTTATCTTTCTGTCAAATATAATAACATTTGAATCAACAACAACTGTGTATGTCCGTAATCACATCCTGACTTGTCACCCTTTCTTTCCACTGTAGTCATGCTATTTTACATTTACATAATAGTGGCTGGGAGCAGAGCATAAACTAAGCCACCAATGCATTCTTTTTTGCTTTACACTAATGTAATTTCATGGGTTTAAATTTACAGAAAGAAAAAATGGAAGAGAGTAGTAATAAATCAGTCATAATTTCAAGAGTATTTTCTTGCTTTTGTCTGCCTTCACTTCCAAACATTTCTCTCATCTTAACATCCATTACATCTAATTCTTTATAAAGTAACCATATAATAGGCCACTTTCATTTAAAACTTTATGCAGCACATAAATCAGCTTGATTTCTAACAGGAAACACTGCCCTAAATCAATTGAAAAAGGTTGCATTTAAATTTTTTTTTTTAAGAATCTAGTCTCCTTTGCCTATGAAAATAGAAAAAATATGGAAAGTGTAACAAGGTATCTGCTCTCTAAGAACATTTTCTTCTCCCAAACTTTCATTTGTTTACATTCAATTTCTACATGTCAATACAGTGAAAACTGAAGAGTGAGCTATCAATTTTTTTTTGTTAGCATATAAGGAAACATTGCAGCTTTCCCTGCAGTCAGCCAAGCTGACATTTTGGGCTTTTCTGAGTAGAACTGCTAAAACTAACTACCTTCCCTCTAGAGCAATCTGCCTGGAAAATACAACTTTCTCTGCATCTAAACCAGAAAATAGGAGTATGTAACAGCTAACAGTATCAAAGTTCCTCTTTTTCTTTATGCTGGCTTTAAAATTATTTTCCCTTTTCTGCCTTCAATCCAGATTTAAAACAAGCTGAAGAGGTGTTCAGAGTTTCTGACATTTTGCTCAGAAATGACAAAATGATGAGAAAATGTCCTGAAGGCTCATCTTCAGACAGATAATCACCACTGACAGAAAAGTTACATGATTCCAATACCAAAAAGTGAATTCCTTCCAAATCCACAAAATGTTAGACTTGGCACACAAGTCTTCTTGTACTATTGTTTCAGGCTAGGTCTTAATTTATGTATTATGAAAACAGCTTTTGTGAAAATATTGTCTGCTGAAATTTTATCTTTATCGCTGTTTTTGTGAAAATATTTTTAGAAATAGCACATAAGAATAGCACATATTGTTAAGAGTCACTATACTGTAACAGAGATTAGAAATCATTTGAATGCAGGGCCTCAATTGCACCATTTTAAAGGAAGTGATCAACACAGTTCCAATCTTCATTAAGCTTCAAATTTTGCATATGCAATAGTATTTAGTATTTGTAGTTAATTTTAATGTTTTCCTTTCTATTTTGAAAGAAAAGAAAAAGAGCACCACTGATTTTCCTTCTTTTATCTCTTAACCCTTTAAGATTGAAGCCATAGAAGGGCTGTTGTCATAGGCTTTTTTACTTCATTATAGTGTCTTCTCTTTAAAATAAGAACTTGCATAAAATATTGAAAAAGTTTCTGTGTTTACAGGATAATTTAAAAGAAACATGAAATTTTTGTGACCAATGTTGTTTCTACATCAAACTATCTGATCTCATTACTTCAATACAATGGCTTGTACAAGTATTTTGAAACTCTTAAGAAAGCAATTCCAGTCCTTTGTTCTCTACTATTTCTTTGGGAACTAACTTTTTCTTGCCATCACCTAACAAATTTGCAACCACTAGAAACCCTTGAAAATGCAACAAGATAATAAATACAAAGCTACATAAATTTGCCTGTCCATCAGCATCATGTTTTTAAGTATCATCACAGATTCATTCTAGTAGAAAGAACTATTTATATTGTGGTTACTACCTCAACTTATGATGGACTGAAACTGGAATACCAAGAATAAAATATCTAACTTTCCACAAAAAGAACTAAAAATGGGTTTATGGGTGAAACATGGTGAATATAAATAATTGGTTGGAGAGAACTCACTCATAACTCATTTAAAAAGTAGCAAGACAGGTGTAGTTAGAAACCTTTCAATGAACAGTATCCATTAAAATGAAGTACCAAGCACTCTAGCCATTTCAGCTGGATCCCTCTAGAGTTCAAGTAAAGAGGCAGATACTTCAATGTGTGTGTTATTTCATCATAACACACATATCTCACACAGGATGCACAGGTCTGCTTTTCTTTCTCCAGTGTCTACAGAAGAAATCTAGAAAACTGGGTTAAACTGAACTCCTTGATGAGTTTCATGATGTGAAGGTCCAATCACTATGTGTTTGTTAAGTGAAATTTATCTCATAAATCATCTTTCTGCAGCTAATAGAACAGATTTGTAAGCTTTTCTATGGAGATATTTGTTGCACTAAAAAGGTTATTTCACTTGAGACGCTGTCTTTGAATGGATATTGTCTACAGTTTCCAAATCACATTGAAAATTTTTTTGATGGTTTGCTGAGTTCAGGTTTGCCAAAATGAAAGTTGTGAAGGTACATGTAAATATCAAACAGAGAACTTCTTTCAATTAGGCAATTAGAAGAAATTTTCAGTCCATCTTCTTGATTTCTAAAAATCCCTTAATCTCCACATTTCAGATAAATAATGGCCTAATTAGCTGTGTAAGGGTTACTGGCTCACAGCATTTATTTAGAGCTGTGTTCAAACACTAAACTCACTTTGGTCAGCTGAGCTTAACTTTCATCTGCTGGAGACATGAAATAAAACAGGAAGGACTGTTTATTATGCACTGCTTGGGTGTCCAAGCTCCTTGCTTTCCAGCTGGCAAATGATGAGGATTACATACCAACCACACTAATGCAGGAAAGCAAATGAAAATGAAGTAATCAATAGAGACAGCACAGGCATATGAATGGCTATTTAGGCTATTTCCTAAAGCTCCAACCACATCCCCTCGAGTTAAAGTTTCTCTTCATTATCCATCTGAAAGCCAGCAAATTAAAAAGTGCATTTTCTTCCCACCACCCAGGACCCTAAAGCAAAATGCACACAGCCAAATCCATAAGCTGAAATAAAACCTGCAAGACCCCATGTTACCATCATAGGCTTTCAACGCTGCACATCACTTCAGTACTGTAGCTTTACATGAATCAATACTGCAATGCTGCTTTAATTAGCACTGGCTTCAGCATCCCCCCCAGGCATCTCTTTTGCATCTCTTTTTTCTCGACAGGATCAATAAGCTTTCCACAGATCAAAAAACCTGAAAACTTCAACAAATGGTTTTGTGGGGGTAAAAATGTAGCTAAAGTATTGCAGGAGTTACAAAACCATACTGCATGCAATTGCGAAGTCACATTATTTCACATTTCCAAGCATCTTATAAGAGTGGTTGTTAGGGATAGCTGCTCTAATGGACGTGCCAACTTACTCTGAAGAACTCTTTGGTTGACCCTGAGTCCAGTGTCCCGTAAGCGATTTCAGTTTGTTTGGCAAGGTCTTCTGCACTCTCTATGGGTGAGACCATTCGCTCAACAGTCAAGAAAGCAGCGAGGTTAGCAGTGTAGGATGAAATAATGATGAGCGTGAAGAACCACCAGACACCTCCGACAATGCGACCTGAGAGGGATCTAAACATGAATAAGATAATGCACATTTTCCTGTCTCTTGAGCCAAAAACAGTAAGAGAGAGAGAGAGGGACAGTGAAGGCACCATTAATGCTGAACATTTGTCTTTAAGTAACAATCAATGGGAAGAAGATAATTTGCATTTTAAATATTAATAAATGATTCTACTCTCAAAACTTAATGTCTACAGTGTAGTTCACTGTACTAATGTGTATCACACAAACACAGAAGCTTAAATCCTCTTGAACAGCAATCTCAGTGCTCCTATTATTTCAGGACATGCCTAAAAATAGGAAAAATTGTCAAAAATACCGGGTAGGTAATCTCTTTTTGGAGACAAAAGTAAAGCATGGTAGCTGAAAATCAGTAGCTTTCTCAGTTTCCTTATTAAAAAAAAAAGCAAAAGGCTTTGCATATGGATTATGTTGGCTCTAGGATTAAAATGTTCCTGTCACCCAAACTTTTCAAAAATTCCACAAGCTACTGCAATCATTCATTGAACATTTACATTTTTCTTTAAGAAGTAAGAATTTTGTGATAAAAGAGACAGTTCTGTTAAGTAAAAAATTATATTTTCTTTTTCAATACCTGCAATTTGATGAGAAGGTTGTTGAGGAGTAATGCACATCCACTCTTAATCAGTACCAGTTTTATTGCTAACTACAATAATAGAAGGATTAGGCCAATGTTGAACACTCAAAATTTCAAATGCAAATGGCTAAAATGAAGTCTTTAAGTTTGAAAGATTGGGTCATAATATTTAATTAAAAAGTTTTAGTTACTGCCTACTAAAGTTCCAGAACTTCTTAAAAGGTTGAGAAATTCAGGACTGCATGTATTAGACTAATGTTGTAGATAATCACGTGATATAGGACTAATCACGTATCATAGGACTAAACATGTAGTGGATCTGAGGCATGTGCTATGTAAGGCACACCTGAGCAGCACAGCCTGGCTTATCAGAAACAGACAGTCAAATATTGCCTCTCACAGACCGCAATATTTCTGAAGCAGCACCGTCGAACTTGAACCAGAAGTGGGACATTCCTTAATGCAAGGCAGATATTCAGCCCAATTGTGAGCATTTCGTGGTTGTAACACAATGGAACCAGTCTAGCAACAACACAGTTCTGAAGTCAACCCAGTGGAACTTCCCCTGTGTGAACCTGCTGTTTCTGAGAGCTGTTTGTGGTTTATGGACACTGACATTGGTAAAGTACTAGTAATGACTGAAATTCAAAGCAGATTATCTGTTGCTTTTACAATGGCTATTAAGAAAGAAAAAAAAAAGAAAAAAAAAAAAGGAGAAAAGGCTTCCTGAAGAATGAACTTCAAAACACTGCCAAGAAAATTAACGAAGGAAGATTTTATGCTTCAGTGTTGAAGATAAAATGCAAATGTAAAAAGATTTGACACAAACCTTGGGGAAATATCACATCCTTGTTGCATAAAGGCACCCAGGGAAAACCAGAGGCTGTTGAATATGCCAAACTCATTGGGAGGCTGGTCACTGGGTCCTTCTTTCCCATCCTCTGGTTCTTCTGTGTGCCACTCATATGGACTAAACCTGCTAACTAGGAACAGGACCACACTGACACCAATGTAGGCAAAGACTATGCACATCCATATCTCATACGCCAAAGGGTCCAAGAAGGAAAACACTCCTGGTTTAGATTTCTGGGGCTTTTTGATCATAATGGATATCCCCAAACTCATAAAAGGCTTAGAAAAATCAATGACCTCTTCTCGTACCAAAGTGATGGTCAGAGGCGCAACAGCAATCTCTGCTTTCTATAAAGAAAAAAGAAATATAGATGTATAGATTAATTGATGTGTGCTTATACACTCAGTTAAGCAGCTAATTCCAAAGATATGTTATTAACATCAGGACACTGTGGCTTAAATGCTCTTTGTAGCATTTTTCTCTTTCTTTCTATCACACTCTGCATTCACTCAATATGCTTTCAGTAAAACATACACATTTCAGGTTTTTATTTTACAGAATTACGCAAATACTTAATTTTTCTGCTAAGGAGAAGACTCTTAAATCTTACAGAGGTGAGCAGCAGTGTAAGAAGATCATTTTAGGCATTAATTTAGATTTAAATAAAGGAATCCAAGAAAGAATGGAGAATGGGAATGACCCTATTGTCACTGAAGGTATAGAGATATTTTTTAAGATCCCAGAAAGAGTAATTAATAGTCATATTTTCATAAGACATAATAATCTTTTGAGGTAGAGCAGTTCATAGACTCAAGAAAGCTCCAAATGGCATGAGGCTGCAAAAGTGATTAACTGTTGCTGTGATTCCACCAAACTGAACAGAGTTGTCTCAAGGGAAACACAGTTCAGAAAGACTGAATTAAGTTTTAAACAGCAAAAAATGGCAAGTATACAGAAAATAGGTGTGCAAAATCATGTGATGAAAGGATAAAAGGTGTGCTGAATCCATTCCCATTAGTGTCAAGAATATTTATAAATGTGTCTCCAACATGTTTTTTGGATGAAGATGCCAATCTTGAATGAATCATTATTGATGGAGGTGATTACGGCTGCTAACAATGATGCCTGTATGCACTATAAAATATTGGAGGTAAGCTAATGGATCGTTTTTCTCATTAGGGATGCTGCCTGACATTGAGGTTTGTTCTGTGCCTAGCCTTGCCTTTCACACTAAAGCTGTCATTACAGAAGCACTTCAGATGGGAATTGTATGGGGACCTGGGTCAGAGGATGCAACTCTGAGTGCAGAACAGATGCAAGAGCTGCTGAAACCTTTCTCCTGTACATCATCATGGTGCTGTGTCTAGGTACAGAGTCACAGGGCAGAGCTCGTGCTCTGTGACCAGTGTGGACTTCTATACAGCTTATGGGCTCTAGAGAGTTAAATACTGCCATATTTTGAGAACAATTCATTGTTTCAATGAGTTTAAAACCTGCTGAAAAATCAGGATGTGCTCAAATAGTTTAATCCAAGTGTTATGTAAATAGCTTGTGTGCCAAAGAAAATATTGAAATGGAGCTTTTTTGTCCTCTTACAACTTTGAAACAGGTAAATGCATTTAAAATTATTTGTGGGTTTTATTTTATGTGCTAATTCATATGGAGCCATATATGTTTTATGGAATTTAATTTTAAACCAATATTGTGTAGCTAAGAATTAAACCTATTTTGTCAGCTTTGCAACTGTAAATAATTCAAAAGAACTGACTCATTCCAGTGCAATGGCCCAAAAATGCATATTTGTATTACAATGGCTGTATATTAATCATCAGATTATATCTGTCATTCTGAAATAGTTATGATGCAAGCACCAAAATTTTAAATAAAGATATTACATTTTAAACAATGCATCTGAAATCATAATTTTGCTAAGGTATCAGAAATTACCTCTGGTGCTAATGTCTCAGGTAAACATTATGATAACACTGCTAATTCTCTGAATTTTAATTTACATTTTGTTATACAAGGCATTTTAAAAAAATTTGGCTTCTTAACCCCTTGTGATTACTTGAGTCAGGCTGAAATAGATGTTTTATGAAAACAGCTATTATATGAGGAAGAGTAACATGTCTAAAATATATTTTTAAGTAGCCTGAAAATTATAAAGTAAACTTAGTTTCTGTAGTCTGAAGAATGAAGGATGGTTTTAACTACTGGCTTTTCTGCATATTTTTGTTTTTCACCTCACTCCTAAGTAGCTTTTCTCCAGAAAAATGGTCTTGTTCTTTAGTGACAATGTGTTCTGTATTTCTAAATTTTGTTTTCTGAGAATGCCTAATGTGGAGTCCTTTAATTAAGTGAAGAACTCATGGTAGCTGTGATCTGTTCCTGCCAATTTTTGTGTTTGTCACATAGTGGTATCCTTATTAACGCAGTGCAAATGACAGACCTGGTCACTGGTCTTCAAAGGTGTTGGCTAACAGGGTTTTTTTGTGTCTGCAGATTTCTACTGGGGTAAAAAGACAGATATCTGGGGGTTATTAGTTTTCACAGTGTGAGTTGGAAAAGTGACATCACCATTTTAGTGTGAATTAAGGAGATTTTAAATACCTACTTAAAACATTGCACATTATATGTGAAATGCTGGAGAGGATTTAGTCTACCTAATTTAAATGCTCAAATAGGGTATGCAGAACTTGAACAACATCAGAACTAGCTGCCTAAAATACTTGAAGGAGTTAAAGAGGAGAAATAGGAACTTGAACCATTTTTTACAATAGTGATCTAGCATCGGATAATTCATAATGTAGATAAATCCATTTCATGGAAACAAATCTAAAGGGAAAATATATAGCTATGTCATAATTAAATGCCAAAAATTTGGAGAAACTACAGCCCCACAGACTGATCATATTATTATTTTTGTAAGACTATTGTGTGCTATGTAAAGCCTACATAAACTCTTCATTGCAAAAGCTAAATAATGAAAATAGCTGTGCATGGTAATTATCAGCATTTCTGCTTTGCCCAGTTAATGTACACCATATAATTACAGACTTAAATGATTAACAATATAACTATAGTGCAAAAACAATTAATGATTTTGTTGCCAGTGAAATCTGTTTTGACAAAGACTAATGATACTGCAGAGCTAAATCAACAGCATCTGTAACAGCATTTCAATCAAGACTCCACCATTACCAAGTACAGATGCATTCTGGATCCTTCCAATGTTATACAATGAGACAAAATTGATTCTGATGGTGAGAGATATTTTCTTTTCCACAATATATATTTATTATAACCTTGTGAATAAAATATATGCTTGGTACGAGTATACCAAGGTGTGAAGGTAGTAAAGCTTTCTGAGAAAAATCAGGCAGAAAGTGATTTTAATCTCAAGAAGCTCATGGCTTCTGAGATTTCAAACAGAATTGAGTTGTGACCTTTTGTCTTAAGCAGTGGAAGAAAAGCATTCTGTGTCAGGAGAATGAATATTTAATTGGAGCTGACTGCTAGTGTATTTGGAAACACCTGTTACATGTGCTTAATGGCATTTCATCCCCAGCCAGAATTTCTTCTGTGAGCTAGATATCAAGGCAAATAGAATCCACATGGACTACTGTATGCATTTGGATATATCAGGGACAAATGACCAAGATTTCCTGGTAGTTTTTAATAATGTGCTAAAAACAAAACAGGAAAATAAGCAACTGTCCCCACCATGACATTCTGTACAATCTTAGCAAAACTGTACCCCATAGCCATTTATATGATATTTCCTCTCGGACATGATGCAAAAATCAACCATGGAGTTTAGGAAATGACTAAGTTGCTCTGTGCAGCACCTGAGTGTCTAGGTAGCAGAACAACATCTGGTGCATACAGGTTAAAGGAACATGGGATAAAATTTTCACGTGTCCACTCTCAGTAATGTGGACAGGGCTAAGGGGCATTGGGGTGTGATGGTAAGAGCAAGAGGGCAGAGGAACCTCTTCTGTTGCAAGGAAAGGATCCAATCTCACTGGCAAGACCAAAACTGTCTGTTAATCCGTTAACGTGGTTGGGAATTAAGAGCTGTAAAATGTTTCCCAAACAGATCCTCTCATCAACTTGCTAATTCAGTTAAATTCTCTCCCATTTCTGGCTGCAAATAAAAAGCCTTGCTTGAAACACAGCCAACTACTCAGACTACTTGTGTTTATGATTAGGGGATCTATCAGAGAAGATGAACATACTCTTCTAGCAGAGCTTCGCAGCAAAGTCTCTGGCTGACTGCTTTTTCTGCTTCCTGTATGTGGAATAGGCCTGGGAATCTGATGCTCTGTAAATTGTCTGGCAAGGACTCAAGGAAGTTGCAGGGAGGATGCTCTTGATGGATTCCCCATGGAAATCTTTAGCAGAAAACTTTTTAAGTATCAGAAAGAACAATTTCCTTTAAATCTACACCTGTAAAAGTACATTAAGCAGGGTGGGCGCAGCTCTTGGCCTTAAGGCCCAGCGGTGCTGGACAGGCCGTGAAACTCACCCGACCTCCAAGCCTGCATGGCCGCATTCAGGCTGCTCACAGGGAAAGGCCTCTGCTCAATCCCAGGGCCCAGCTGGGCTCAGGAATTGTTTTGGACAGCAATTATGGGCCAAAAACAGACCAGAGACCATTCTTGCAATTTAGCAGATTAACCAGGTGAATTCCCAAGCACAGGGGCACTCCCTGGTGCCACTGACATACCAGACTAGATACGGCCTCAAGGAGCATTAAGACAGTGGAGCAAACGTACTGGGGAACAGCTGACTTCAGTAAAAAAGCAGCTCCAAGGGCTTTGCTGCAGCTCATTCCCAGTGCCCAGAATCACAAAGAGACTGCAGCCATCCTAAACAGATAGTTGGAAAGAGCCTTCTCCTCACCCTTTTCCATTACAAAAATGAAGTGTTGGCCTTGTATTCTGGGCTGGGCTGGCCTTCTTCATGTGGGCAATTTGCAACATGTTCCTCATGCCTGTGAACTTTACTGCTTTCAGCTCTGTTAAAAACTGTAGGTGTTGACACAACTGTGTGAGCTTCCTTACAATGCTTTTTACTTCATTCTAGTCCTAGGGAAGCTTGGGTTTGATGAGGTAAATTTTTTAAGATAAAAGAAGGGAAAAAAATACCCCAAACAAACAGAAAAATGGAAGCATAGTATCAAGTTTCCTCTATAATTTTCAGCTAGATGATGGGCCACAGAAACTGTGCATCTGAGCAAAAGAGTTTTCTTATAAACAGTAACATTTCTTGGATTATTGAAAAAACATTCTAGTATAAAACAGTACTTGGCCACTGATGTCCATGGATTTGCAATTGCAATTAAAAGCCAGAGAAGGAGTAACCTCCATACTTGATGAAATAACTCTGAAAAATCTTTATCTTTTAATATCCTAAGAGTGGAGCTGCTTTCAAGCCACTGAAGTAGATATACATGCTTGGTGACATTCAGTGTTTCTACTCTTTAAAGACAAAATTGATGTTAGTTCCTTCATGAACTTCCAAGAACATGGAGAGTTTTGTGAACCTGATATAACCTTTCCAGTCCAATGGGGAGAGGAGAGCACTGAAATTTTGGGGCAACATTTCCCACACTCCTACAGCACAGAGACTGTTTCATTCTGCAGAGTCCCTTGAACTGATGCTAATGGAGAATTTATTAGCTATGCTAAACTGACAGAAAGGAACTCAAATGGAGCTGCTGCAAAAGCCACGAGGCCTTTGCAACATATCGCCCAAACTGTCAATGGAATTGTGAAAAATGCAACTGGAGATGGATGAAGTGGTATGCAGGAAATTTTTTATGGGGAGGTTGAGGCATATTATGAGTTCATGGCTGGAAATATTCACACCTGAGTAGTTTGAGGATTTTTTTTTTATTTCATCACTGAAATGAAAAGTTTCCCTAAGAATTCTGAACTGTTCTCAGTGCATACTACCAACTGCAGTCATCACCAAGCTCAGCTCTGTGTTTTGCTACTTTTAGTAACACCAGACATTGCAAATATTTACTTAGGTTTGTTAGAGCTATTTTCTTTAAATATTGGAACTTTATGTGTCAACAGAATTGCTCAATATTATGGTATTCTGAAGAATCCTTCTCCAGATGACTCTATAACATAATGTTCTCAGTTGTTAAACTTACCAGGTTTGCTCTTAAATTTTATTATTGATGGTCATCTTAAAAGTCTATCTTCATTGTGAATTGCCTAATTATGTATTTGTCTGTAGTGGTTTATTACCTATATATATGATGGTGGATTTTTAATTTCTCAAACTAGACCAAGAATCCCATCTTTTTAAAAAGATCTGTCCACCATTCCATGAAAATGAGTTAATGAGTAATATTCTTCCCCACCAAGTTTTACAGTGTGTCAGGAATAGATGGTCTCTAACATTAATGAAACATTAATTAATTAATTTAAACATTAATTAATTTTTAAGGGATATACAAACTATGGCTATTCTAATATTTCAACGTACTAGTTGAATAAATAGTAGAACTTGCATGAAACTAGTTATTTTATATTGAAAATAAGTGAAAACAGATCTGAAACAAGATTCTATTTCTTTTCTGTGACCCCAAGATTAAATAAAATGCATATATACTTCCTATTTTATGACTTATACTATGATAAATTAAATCCTGCTTCAAAAATTGATATGCTTACCCCATAAACAAGTTCTCCCACCATCCCATTCCAGATTTTTGTCTCTGGATCCCTTGCTCCATATTTTCCATCAGGAACAATGGCAATTTTGTACTTGATACCAATATGTTTTGCAATTTCTGATGCCAGATCTACACAGTATCCTTCAAACTTGTCATTCCCTTCAAACGTATCATGGTTTTTCTTGAACATAACATATGGGGCTTCCTATAATGAAAGAAGTAGAACTGTAAAGGAGGCGTGTACCGAATATAGTCTGAAAAAAAAAACAAGCATGTCACGAACTGACTGAACAACACACACGTTATAAAAAGTTCATGGACAGTATTACCATGTTTAAATTAAAATGTATGAGCAGAAATCCTTCTGGCAAGGTATACTCTTTACACTAGTTTGGATTATACATTTCACAAGAATTATCAACCTTACTTTGTTTTAAATGGAAGACCTTAGTACAGTATACGCTAAATTTAAAGCACGAATAGAGGTTGGCCCTATACAATGCAAATGGCTGTGAGCTGAGTTCAGTGAGCAAGCATATCTAACACAGTGGGGTTACTGCCTATCTGATTTCAGATGCAGAGCCCGAGTGACTTCCTTTCTTGAGGTTTAGAATGTATATTTCCTAAGAGGCTACATACATTTTATAGAGAACATTAAAACAAATTCCCAAGGAAATATGCATCCTCCCTTTGAAATAAACAGGACAGATTCTGCAAGGTCATTTATGTGATATGCATGGACAAGAATGGTATTAAGTTGACAGTGACTTTACATGTTGTATGAAAAGGAAGTACCAAATATTTTGGGACAGTGAGTGCCATTGAAAATGAGTAAAATATGTCTTGAAGAGTGGTTCTTGCATTTCCTGTATAAATCATACTATCACAATAGTGAACATTATGCTATTGGGAAATCAAGGTAATTTTTCTTTAAGTAAAACTATATTTTCTGATGGTATTTTAAATTACTTCACGTAATTCATATTCAGAGTCAGTTCCAGATGAAATATTTGTCTAATATAAAGGGTGACTTAGCTCACCCTTTGTTTGAATTTACATCACAAAATACTGGCAACTTAAGTTTTCTCTGGTCTATCCCTGGCAAATGTTGGTCTTTAGACACCAACCTTGGTAGCACTCTGCCCTATTCACTTCTTTCCTACAGACATAATTAGTACAAAAATAAAAATAAATTTAAACATGTAGTGCAGCAATGTCTGCTTCACTGATACTGCAAGAACATAACCTGTAAGCAACAACAATTTTGTAACCTCTATTAGGTGTCTAACCAGGGAGGATAGGTGGTATACATGAGTGCAGAGCAATGCCTTTGCCTGTATAGAGTTTGCATCTTCAAAGGAAAACTGCTGAGCATTACCAGCAGCCTGCACCTTTTCTTGTATTCCTATCCCTACTTAAATCACCTTGATCTCAACCACTGCTCTTCTAGAGGAGGAGAGAGAGAAAAGCAGGAAGATCTTGATCTCTGCAGTAGTTCTTGATTTTTGGAAGTATTTTGGCCACATGCATAAAATGTTCCTCCTTCACACAGGCTTTTTCTTCGCCTAAGAGGAAGAGCCGAAATCTGTGTCTTTCCACATATATTATTTCACACAAAAAGGTTGAAAAATAAACAGAGGTGAAAAATACTCTGTCCTGTCTGTGATTTAGCCAACTGCTTGGCTAAAGGGCAGCCAAGTCTGTCCACTGTCCTACATTTGTGAACTCTCCTTACAAGCTTCAGCTGCATTGTTTGCTGCACCTCAAAAGCAATTTTGTTTTCCAAAGACTAGAGTTAGTGATTTCTAGCTCTTTTGCTTCAGCCATAAATCTCCAGCCAAAGGCATACAACTAGAGTCACACCAGGAGATAATTCTGGTGATGGACTTGAAAAAGACGGGCACAGAGTATGCCAGATCAGCTTGCTCCTTCTTCCAAACCCCAGGCTTCTACCTCACCACTGGCAGGGCTGCTGCAAAAAAACCATTTTAACTGTTTCTGCACAGCAAAGCCAAGTGACAGATGCCTCATTTCTTCTGTTAAAGGTTAAGTGAACTTCAGCCCTCCTACCCTGGAGTTCTGTGAAGGAACACTGAGAAGGGAAGTGGGGTGGCCCAATACTGTCCTTGGTAGGTACAAGCAGAGCTATCCCATGCAGTGGAGTGACCACCAAGATCTGACAGGGAAGAACTTGGAAGAACTGCATAGGTTTTCTCCCACATCCACCTCCCTTTCTTACACTGATCTTACTGATTTAGAGAAAAGTACAGCACGGAGCATTTTTTGTAATGCAATTATCTTATAGAGTAAGGTAGCATGCTTTCCTGTCACTGTTTTCAAAGAAGCAGCAACTGAGTATGATCTGCCAGTGTGAAATGATACAATTAGAGACAACAGCAACACCTACTACCATTTGTTTACTATGTTGATCTTTCCATCCTAACATATTTTATACCTCTTTACTTGTTGTGCCTACTTTACTTGCCAAGTAATCAGATATCTATTTTCAAGGTAGCATTTGATGGGGGAATGCGGGTGGGATTACATGTGAGTTTCTGATAAAGACTGTTTTTTAAAAAAAGAAACCAAATTGCAGCCCTAGTTTTAAATCCTGTCCATTTCAGACTTTGAGGGCATTTCAAATTGATGTTGTGTTCAGTTGTTATAATAAAAGAGACTGAAAGGCAAGTTTTACTGGTTTGCTAACAAGTAACTTACACGGATGAACTTTCAAGGCCACACTGTGAAGCCATGAAATATCTGAATTGATCTACAGCATGTACTTAACCATAGCCTGATGCTCTTTTCTATCTGTAGCACCAAAAAAGACATTTTTGTTCTGTATAATCCATTGCAATAGCATTTTCGAAGTTAGTAGTAATGTTAGTGTAATCATGGTAGTCTAAAAATGCAAGAGATGCAAGTTGTCTGTGGAGAGGTAATATCTTCTATTAAATCAGCTGAACTAGCTGAAAACGTAGGCCTATTTTTTCATTGTTTCCAGTTATAGCATCTTGTCTAATAGAAAGATTATCTCTCCCCACCATCTTTGTGCTTACTATATTTTTGGACAATGGGCTTTTAACCTACTGATATAAAACACATGTCTGCTGACTTACTGCTGAATTTGGTTTAACGTTGCAATATTTGCAAGATTTCAGCTGCTTAAGGGTATTCTATGGGGTAGTGAATCAAGGAAAAGTCCACATTGAAATGACCAATGACTAGCACGGAACAGATATTTGAAACGGTGCAAGCTTTACTTATATAATTCACAATTTCATAACAATACTTAACATTTGCAAATACAAGTTGATGTCTGCAACAATTACCTTTATAGATGTAAACAAACCATTCCACCACATTGCCACAAATTCATGTGTACAGTTAAACGCTCACAACTGATGATTCATACTATAAGGGGAGCCAGACAAAGTACCTAACCCAAATAACAAAACAGATCTAAAATTTGGTTTTCCTATTCTAAAGTGGAATTCAAAATATTCACCATTGCAAAAATAATTTGTAAAAGTGACAAATATCTGTGCAAGGAAATTTCTGGTTTTTAGAACAGGTGTGGGAGACATTATCACACTTTATTCTGAAAGAAACTTCTGTAAATGTCAATGGAAGGTTTTTTGGTGAGTTTTTTCTTTCTTTTTTTTTTTTTTTAAATTTTTTTTTTCTGAATAAAGTGTCCAGGATTCGGTTTGAAGTCTTTATTATTTTCATGCAACAAACTTCATTTTTTTTCTCCAGTCTACTGAAGAATTTAATTAATAAAGTTTCTAATGAAAAAATATTTTTCTATTATGTGAAAAAAGGCTATAATTAGAACTTCTGAGGTAAGACTCTATCAAGAGTATATCAGTCCAAACAGTGATGGTGATTCTCAATCACCCAATGAAAGTTGACTCTCATCTTTGATGACCTAAGGTGACCTGCTTGACCCCAAGGTGCTGCTGTGCAGGTGCTTTATGGCCGCCCCTTACAGATAGGTCTGATACCCTCAGTATAAGGCATCCATCTATGGGCCACTGAATCAATTTCTACATCTTTGTGGACTTACAGACTTGGGGCAAAACTTACCCCTCATGCCTGAAAAAGTACATACACTGGCTAAAACATCCAGAGGGAAGAGGTCACATTTACAGAGTGAGACAGGCAAGGGTCACCCTGCCAGTGTAAGAAATGGGGTACAGGCTGTATATCCTAGACCATCTCAAATATCACTGAGTGCAATTGAATCAATACCCTTTGTAAAGGGGTACATCATCTACATCTAGGTGACTTGGTTGTGAACTGGATCCTGCCCTTGAAACTTAATCTCCAACACCAAGGATACTTCATTAAGATATTGAACTGTAAGCCACCATGCAGATGCAGCTCATCATCAAGCTTTGGTTTTAAAGGAATTTTGTGATCATCAAGTTTTGCAATCTCAGCGTTAAGTACAGAGTTAGCTGTATCATGAAATGTATTGGAGAGTTTGGGTTGTCTTCTGAGCTTGAATTCCCCAAATTCTATCTCAACAACTTCTGACCATATTTCTGAACCTGCAAAATTAGAGATGATCATCTTCCCTATGTAGACAAGTCGCTCACTGTACCTTAGTGTTAGATCAGGACTGCAAAGAGCATCCCTTCTCCAGTAATGCAATGAGCCTACTGTGCATTTGGAGGTGTTACCATCCCACCCCAAAGGGAATGCTTCTGCACAGGTGGGAGGAAATCTGTCCTCTCCAGAGTGCAGGAGGCTGTGCATCACATGAGGTGCAGAATAGGAACTATAAATGGCAGTTGGTAAAGAACATCAGCTGTCCCTGCTGCCTCCTCTCTCTGGGCTGCTACTGCACCACATAGCCAACTGGGGATAGGCTGAGAGCCTAAACCAAATATGTTCAATAACTTCTACGTGCTCTCACTATGCTACAAATGAAGAAAGCATTTTGCCTAGTAGAAAACACTGTACTAAGTTCCTAGAGTGCAGAGCTAATTCATTATAATGCAGTTTCGATGCAACAGCCATACAGCCACACTACAGCAAAGTAAGCATAGACACATAACAGCTGAAGAAACAGAGGACAAATCAGCTTGTGCTATTTGGCTTTAGGCAAAAATTAAAGTGAGCCATGCTGAAACCTGTAAGCTTTTCCTATGCTGCCATGACATCTGTCTTTGAAGACTGAAAAGTCTGACAGCACAGCTTGCAGAAGCTTTTCAGTTTAATGCTGGAAAATATGCATGCAACCAAAATTAAATGTGTCATCTACAATGGTTCAACTTCCCTTCAACGTGAAGAGGGCAACGAAGAGGTGAAAAAGTCTCTGTGGCATTTGCAACATAACAAAGAAGAGAAAAATAACAGGACTCTGAAAGTTATTCTAGTTAAATATTTCTGTTCTTTGTGTGCGTGATCATATGCTTGCAGATGCTAAATACATAGCCCTAGCAGGCCAATATTAAGAATCATGGTTCCGTTCTGCCTTCAGCATCATGTGTGCAGCTCCCACAGTATATGGGAGATGGGCATGATAAGGCAAAATTCACCATATATTCTTATTCAAACCAAATTCCAATATATTTCTCTTGCACTGTGATTTTGTAACATGGAAAGGGGACAGTTTTGGTCAAGAAGCTGTGCTGCTTTCAATTAATTGCATTTTTCCAAAAAATGACATGCTGCATAAACACAGGGCATGCTTTGGAATATTAATTCATCTTTTTAGTTTTGCAAATGATCCCACCAGTCCCTTCAATACAGGGGCTGGAAAAGTTCTTTTGAAGGTAACATTTATTATGCACATCAAAATGCTTCAATGCAAACAGGACAGGCAAGATAACACATTTTAAAAGCTTTCTTGTTTTCCTTTTTTTTTCCCTTCTGGTGAACAGAAATCTTTTCTATTACTTTTCATTATTATATTTTACTGGCTTCTCCTAAGCTTTGAGCTATTTATGAAAATTACAGTATTCATGTGTGAGAGCTTCAGTCAAAGGTATCAGGATTGGTTTGAGAGGAAAATTTCGACTGAAAGCTTGTAATTCACATCGTTCTCTTCTCAGCTTGGCAAAGTTGAAGGTTAACATCATCTGTTCTAGACATTTCAGATTAGTCACAGAACTTTTCTTGGTGGTTCAGTGCCTGGTCATCCAGTCAGAGGAACAGTAATCCATATGGAAAAATTAGCTCAATGTTACTAGACTGGTGGTTAATACTTGAGCCTTAGTTAGGAATGTTCGCAGCATCTTGGGACTCTTTTCTTCCTTGATCAATTTCTTAAAATAGGATTCTTCATCAGAGGCTGAAAAGAGGAGGACTGTACTGAAGTATATTTTTTTCCATCACCAAGTCTTTTTTTAATTTTTTTTTTTTTTTAGGAAAAAGATACATATATTTAAAATTTCCCATGCAAAAATAAAATTAAAAGTTACACAATTTGGTTAGTAGTTACATTCTGAAATCCTGTATAGTATTTTGGTTGTTTTGTATGCTGGAATGATAACCATCAACAGGAGATTTGTTAAGACATACTTAATGCATAAATGCTGATACACACTGCTGAAAATCTGGTCATTAACTGTAGTTTTAGTTAGAAAACATCTTGATGCTTTCCTTTGGATTACTTTAAACTCTGTATTGAGTCAGAAAAATTATTTCTTAATAACACCTACAGAACATTTCTTCCGCTTCGAGACACAGTTTATTGGTTTAACATGTCTAAATGAAGCAGGTGAAAAGGGCAGTGAACTGAGATGTAAAATCTTAAAAGCAGTCACGTAAAGGTCACCCTTTGCCAGTTGGCTTTGACAAACATCAGCTTTAAAGGGCATGTCTGACTTCAGAGGAAAAAATGTTAAATATTTTGTTTAAAATACAGATTTGTAAGAAACAATTCTTTTGAAAAATAGTGAATTAAAAATGGAAATGAATGAAACAACTCATTCTCCTTTGCAACCACTTTTCAAAAACATAATAATCCTGGAAAATCAGACTCCAAATCTATTTAGGTTTTGTTAAAATGGAAATTTTACTGCAATGCTGAATAAACATTTTAAGAATGCATCTACTAAATTCATGTTTTCATTCACAATTAACGCTAGATAATCCAGTTTTGACTGGCTGACTGAATCATACTACTTAGAATTTTAGCTCTTGCTAAAGTCAGTTATTGAGTTTATAGTTTACCAACACTGGAATTACACTAATCTCATTTTATACCCTCTGTTCTATTCTGTCATTTAGAGGTTTTGGATTTTTCTTTTCTTCCAGTTTCTTGTGAGTCAAGATTTGTCAATTAGAGGTTGTAAGAACTCATATCTCTGAGACTTATTTTAGTAAAAAATGGAAAAGACTGAATAAAAAAAATTAACACAACTCAATTTTAAAACCTGATTTCAAGTGAATCATTATATTAAATGCATACAAAAAAAAATCTGTGCAGACATGACATTCAGTATAATTAAGGTATATGGCTCTCATCCTCCCACTAACCTAGAAACTGGCAGACTAAATTAGATCATAAGTAGAAATGAGATTGTGTCACACACCAGTATAAGCATTAAAAAAAGAAACACCTTACCAAAATTGTAGTGACAACTACTGTTCTATTCTCAATGGCTGCAGTGTCATTTCCAAGTGTAGGTTCATGCTGAATCAAAACTAATTTATCCATGTCATTCCAATAACCAACCTGCAAAACAAAATGTATTCGTTTGCAGTAAGATCTACATTCTGCATAACTACAAATATAAACTCTTGTAAGAACAAGAGAGTGATCCAAAGATGGTTTTGTCCAAAGGAAGTGCTGTCACGTTAGATATGGGAATAACCATCTACCACTTTGGGTGTGCCACCTTGCACCCCTGCTGCACAGAGATATCTGGTGTCACCTCCATTTTGCTGCTCCTGAATGATTTGGGCTACTTACTTCAACCAGAGACACAAGGTAAATCCCATTTTCATTAGCTTGAAGACTTCCTGGGCATAAATGAGATATAAGAATTTTCTCTCCCCACAAGAATATTTTAATTTGTTAGTCCTCCAGATCTTTTGGTCTTAGACAGAGGAATGAAAGACATCTAGATGACAGTTCTGCAATCCCATGGCTGATCTCAACTCCTTGCTCCATCATGGGCTTCCCAGGAGACCCCAGCACTGGGACTTATATCAGGCTTATTCCACTTAACTGCTAGCACTGACTTTTAGTACCTACATTAGAAGCCCTGTTATTTACACTTTCTTTACACTCACAGGACAGACATTACCAGCAGACAGTGACTCAGCTCATGCAGGATGAGCATCCCTCCTCAAAAGGTGCTTGCTTTTCCCACTGACTCTGAAGCATGGTGAGACTGAACTCTTCCTAAATATATCTTTAGGAAGTGCCTACAGGGAGGTGGAACAAATCAGGTTTTTCTCTCCTTGGCTGCATTTAGGCTGCCATAGCCCTTCCCTGAGCAGATTTAAGGTAAAACAGCTGCCTTTGTTTGTTGCTGGCAACGAACTTCTCTAGAGTCAGATTTGAATTAGTCGTTCTTAAAATCCCATGGAGGAAAACCCCTGAATCTATTTTTTCCCCCTTCTTGCCCATTCTTTTTTCTGCAGATAGATCATGGCTGTCCGTGCATCCACTGACAAGGCTGCTGGGGCTTTTTCCTCTGACCCAGCACTGACAGCACTCAGTTCCATGTCAAATGGACAACATGAACACAAACCTGTCACTAGAACAGTGTTCTAATCCCACCTCAAGGGGCTCCCCTAGTTCCTGAGAACCTAGTGAACTGAGAGACTGATCCTTCTTCCCAGCATGATTTAACAGACACATGATTTAAAAGGTTTCTGTCAAAGAGATACAATTCAACCAGGCACAGCTCAGTTTCCAGGAGCACCTGGGGATAAGGCAGCAGCAACTACGCCTTGCCCCCTTTCCTTTTTTAATTAGAAATTGAGACCAAGAGTTGGGAGAGAGGAATGCCTTGTCTATCTTACTAGAAGAGGAACAGGAATTTTAGTGGAACGTGGGCCCCAGGCAGGGCTTCAGTGTAACTGTCAGGATCAAAGGACACTGTGCCTTGGATGAAAAAATTCAGTGTGATGGAAACTGGCTAAGTGATCAAATTAGTTACGTAGTCAATATTATTGCCAACACTATTGCAGAACCCTGATTAAATTCACTGTCATATAGGATTCTGCCTCCATGACATGTTCAGCTCAATGTAGTGATGTGATATGAGAGTCTAAAAGAGCAGAGGAGTGCTTCTGGTTCCTGTCTCATATGCATTACATATATATATTCTCTATTTTATTAAAATAGTCAACCATCCTCTTGATTTTTACCTTTACTATGTCATTAGTTTCTTTCTTGAAAAAATGCACGGAGAGGCAAGTAATTTTAACAGTCCCTAGAGAAGTTTGACTGAACACGAGTGGGTTTTTTGTTTCTATTAGTGAAGCAAACAAGCACAAACTGTCCATGCACAAGTTCTGGTATATTTAGTTGAAATGTTCTTTTTCTTTCTGCGATTGCTCTTACAGCACTGGAGCCTTGATTTAGGTGTCTGCAGCTAACAGGAAGTGTCAGCAGTGCTGATACAGTGGAGAGGAAGGTTTTCTTCCTAGTACTGTGCTAACAAATATTCTTTTTCAGTCATACAGCCACAGACACAACTGATTGAAAACGTGGAGTTCTTGTCAAAAAACTGTGACCAAGTAAAGGCAAAATATGTACACAAAAATCTGTCAGTTTGGGGAGGTATTATGATGGTGAAAGATGATTTTTCATTGTGCAATTCTTCACTGCTATAAAGTTCAGAAAGAAAGCAGAAAATGAATGATGAACTGTGTTACACGAGTAAGTACTATATGAAAATGCAGACAGAGATAAAGGCATTATTTGAGAAATGGCAGGCATCTTTTAAAGGAATTTTAGCTTTTGTGTATTGGTGTGAGCTTGCATGAGTTTGGTGCAAACCCGTGCTAAAGTAACACTGGAACTAGATTACTGAATAAATATGAAAGTTATGTCATGACACATGATGCATACATAAAAGTATAGAGATACGCAGTCACTTTGAGACCACTAAATAACAGTATGCCTTCCCATAAATACCTCAACTCTACAAGGAAAAAAACTCCTCAAAGGATAGGACTGAATTTAGCTATAAAAGTACTTCCAATTCTATTTGTGTTGCAACTGAACTTCATAGCAGTCGCATCCACTTATACAGAGGCTGAATTTATCTTTTGGGAAAAAATACTGCAAAAATATTTGCCCCAAATAAATGCGCCATAACAGTTTGGCATTTGAATGAATAGTGTCCTTTCTGAAGGCCTGTGTGCCTTGTAGTAACCACTGAACTGATCCTGCTGGAGCTTATAAGCCACTGAGGGCAAAAGAATACCCAAAAATTTTGATAATTAATGTTCATATTGCCAAGTTGGAATTCAGAAGCCAAATCCTAGACTGTCTTGTGCATGTAATGTAATATATATACTTTGTCTACTTTTACTTTTCCTTTTTTGTTTTTTAATTTTGGTGATGCATGGTGAATGACACAATTACAGAATTACTGAGCTGGGAAGGGACCTCTGTAAGTAATTTGGTCAAACCCTTTGATCAGCCTAAATCCAGTTGCCCAGGACTGTTCCTGGATGGCTTCTGAATGTCTCCAAGGATTAAGACTTCACAATCTCCCTGCACAACATGTGGCAATGCTTCATCACTCTCAGAGTATAAAAAAAGTATTTCCTAATGTTCAGAAGGAACCTCCTGTATTTCAGTTCACGCACATCACCTCTGGTCCAGTCCCTGGGCACCAGTGAAAAGCCTGTATCACTTGATCACAACCCTCCAGTCACAGGAGCCATTCAATGGCATCTCTGTGAACCTTGTCCTCCTACCCTTTCCCCTCACCAGCAGGTTTTGTTACTGCTCTGCAGAGAAGAACCAAGTAAGAAGTGCTACATAAATGAAAATAACATGAGCATAGGCTAGTATTTCCCATTTTATTAAACTATGTGGAAGTCTGCTTCTGTCTAACTGGGCTGTTTTTGATTGGTCCATTCACATATTTCAAGCTGTGGGCAACAAAAATCACTTTTCCAAAGATTAGAACCACGCGTTACTTTGAATGGAAAGGCAGTTTTGAAAGGATAGTGCTGGGTGACTCATAAGTCATGTTATGTTGGACATGAGAAGAAGACATTAATAGTGAAGGCCTCTTAGTTCAATTAAGTAGAGTCATTTCTCACATATTATATAGGGTTTGTCAGGCTGGACCACAGAACTGGTCCTATGATCACATATCAAGCACTATCTAATACATGAGAAATAAATTCTTGTGGGTAGCCAGATCTGTCAAAGCTGTTATGACTTGTTATATCAAATACAGGTAATGACTTAGGAATAGCAGAGAGGCATGACTGCAAGATAAGAAAAGCACCTTAGGCCTCTAGCACAGCACAGATATAGCTCCTCTGCAACCACCCTCCCCTTAAACCTCAGGCAAGAAGAGAGGGTGGGGACATCCCTGCAGTGGTGCCAGACAGACACCTCTCCCATAACAGGTGACAAAAGTTGAAACATCAACTCTTTTCAAAAGTTTGCTGACCAACAAATTCCCTAATGAGTTACTGAAGTTGTGACCTAATCAAACACATCTCTTTGCACTTTGCCTTCCCTCCTGTACCACTGGGAATAGGGGATGCAGAGGGCATAATTCAGTGTTTCCTCCAGTACATCCCAGCCACCCATATATCCTCCTGGGTGCCAATGGAGTGGCAGGGAGACAGGAAGGAAGCAGGGCTGGTAGCAAGATCAGACACACTTTCTGGCACAAGAGAGGAAAGACAAACTCACCTTTCCCAATTTATTCTTCAGCCATCTGTCGCACTTTCAAAAGACAACTGCACCAACAGGCCTTACATGCAGGCACATGCTTTGCTTTTGTCTAGGGCTCTATACTGTGACATACTCGCAATTTTTTCATCCAAATGTGTAATTCTGCTCTGGGTCTGCAGTTTAACACTCTGCCTCCTCAGCACTGTGGCAGGTAACTGTCTCCAGGGACACACAGTTCACCTGTGGTACCATTTACTGCACTTGTCACCTCTGGCCAACAGCAGAGAACTATTAAACTCAATTTTGACTGCTTTGGCCCTACTCAAGCAGCTGTGAGTATCCTATTCACCATCACCTGCCCCCTTTTTTATTATGATGACCTCACAAACAAAATAGCCTCAGTGATTCAAAAAATTTAAAATCCTTGAGCTTGAGTACGTTTTCTGCTTTTATTTGTTTTATATGATGGTAAATGGAGAAATTTCAGCTCAGAAGAGAAAGGATCAACAAAAAACCCAGGCTTATCTTTTCAAAGGGATTTGGCTGAGTGATAATGAGCATTGAGACATGAAAGATCTGCTTAGACATGTATTAATGTGCATTTGCTTACAAGCAACTAAGCCAATCAAGCACACAGGATTAGATACTGCAATAAATTTCAGAAAATATAAGTATTCAGGTCATTCTCTCTTCCTCCACAATCCCCTTCTGTCCTTTCCCTCTTAAAAGCCCTGTGTTAGTTATAGCCTATGATTCATGTTTACACAGAATGTACAAATTAACTTGCTTAAAAATCCAAGTAATTTTCAAGACAGAAATCTTGGGATAAGATACAAGAAATATCTACTATTCAGAATTCTGACCATTTTCCATCATCCAGCAGCCTAGCAACATGTCATCTAGCTGGTTTTCATTAGCATGCTTGAGTAACTGACATCCCACCACTCCAAGATGCACACTTGTTTTTGTGTTCCCCAATTTGAGGCACTGAATAATACATCTAGTAGAAAATGCAGCTAAAACCTGCTTTCAACAAAAATATCCATGTAACCCAATGTATTATACCTTTTCAAACTGCAGAGTCCACTTTAATGTAAGTTTGCATGACCATTTAATCACTCACAACTCATTTATATGACATGAGGAGGGCAATGTCAGCACCTACCTTCCGAGGGCCAGTATTTTTCAGCTCAAAGACATCCATGGTGTAGTTGACTCTGCGACCGTAGTGGTCGAACTGAACATTTCCAGTCAAACCTTGTATTCGAACCTACAAATGGAAGAAAAACCACCATGAAGATCCAGTCTTATGCTCTTTATTTCAAATGTCACAGAGCAGTGTAGATTACCCTGGCTACATCCTTAGATTACCATAAAAACACCACTGTAGAACAGTTCAAAGAAATAAAGTTGGCTGCTTGCTTTATATTCTTTCTTCCTGTCAAACCATGCTCAAAACAGGCTTAGGTTTGTCAGTATCTAACTGCTAACAGAGACACACAGTGGACCTTCTCTTCTTTCATGCTGTGCAGCTCAACACCTTCCATCTGCATGTTCTAAAGAGAAGTACATTTTTTACTATTCTCATTGCTCCTGAGCTCACGTGTCTTTTTAGCTCCCACTCTGGTGGATGAAATGTACAAATTGAGTATACACGGCTCATCAAGGTCAACTTGACAGCAACCTTCGCTGCAGCAAAGAAGTTTACTATCATGGGAGATGATACAGGGCTGAGATGGACAGGGTTTGAAAAGGGTGCTTTCAAAGCATTAGAATGAAGGAGGCCAGAGGTGAAGCCTTACAATTGGCTGTGCCAGTTTCCCACCAGCCATGCCTCAGCTGAAACCAGAACATTTTTTCTTTCTTTCAGCACTTCACTGTGTCACTGAAGGATACCCAAGCTGGGGTCCTAGTCCCACAGAAGTCGTGGCCATATTGATGCTGGCTTTGATTTTAGCAGGATCTGGCTATGAAAACCTCTTTGGCAGAATCTGAAGTCTCAAGCTGTCTGCCTGAACACAGAAGCCTGACTTAATGTTTCTTTCAATTGTTACAGATCTGTGCATCTGCACAGAATATGTGAAGCATACAAAACGCTTTATTTCTCTCCTTAAGAGCCAGGATGTGGCTTGC
The DNA here is from genome assembly GCA_013398615.1 of Brachypodius melanocephalos. NCBI lineage: Eukaryota > Metazoa > Chordata > Aves > Passeriformes > Pycnonotidae > Brachypodius > Brachypodius melanocephalos. The sequence continues at coordinate 10,910,789 of VZSR01003803.1, read as the reverse complement.
AATCACTTACTCTTTCCCTCTGTCCATTTCTATCTCTGCTGATTTTTCTCCAGGACTGAAACCTTGGCTTCCAGGCACAGAGCTGCCAGCTCTGTCAGCAGTCACTTCTCCTTAGCAGTTTCTCCTGAGTAGAGTCTGCTCATTTGCAATGATTTAAATTCTACTGCAGGATTTTTATTTTCTTTACTGTCCCATTCAAAGGAAAGGCTAAATCATCCTGACAGAGATCTGGAACTTTCTAGGCATCCATATTCATCAGGAATTCAAAATCCTGACATCAGAGAACAATAGCTCTGGGTTATTTCTTTTTAAAGAAAAGAATCCCAAAACTACCTATGTGATTTCTCTGGGAGAAGTCTACTTTTATTGAAGATGACAGAAACATATTTGAAAGGTTATATTATGTGGTTGTACCTTTTCCCTTAAATGACAATATTTGTACAGCCAGGTTATTTGCAATAGTAACAAATGAATTCAGCAGTGCAATGGAGGAAGTTCCAACTACCTCAAAAGATTTAACAGTAGCTTCAAATAATAGTAGCTCCTCTTTGCCTTCATTCCAAGTTACAAATCAGAACAACTTGGAACAGCCACTTCCATTTTCCAAATAAAAAATAATTTTCCCTCTCCTATTACTACCTATACTGTTTTGCAAGTCATCTAGCGTGCAACTGGTATCCAAAATTCTAAAAGATCCCTAGAATAAAGCCTCCTCTTACCTGTTTTAATGTCCTCTCCATATCAATTCCTTGACCCCATGGGGCTGCAGGGTTGGCAAGACAATCACCAGCATTTCCCCTCCTTGAAATATCAATTTTCTGTCTTCTAAGATTACGGAAAGTTTCAGCCATGACAAGTACTCCATCATATGTCAATGCAGATGTATACTAAATAGATGGACAAACACAGCCCTTCAGAGTTGACAAAAAATATCTGCTGTTTCAAGATAATTCTAGTTTGATTCATTATGCAACAGCTTCTACACTTTTGTTTAGAAAACAGCTCTCCTCAAAATCAAAAGCAATTTTGTCTAAGGGACAAATGCAGGACATTTCAGTAGGTACAGCTTTAAAATTGTATTTCCTAAGGGTAGAAAAATCTACATCTTAAGAATTAATTAAAAAAACCCCCGAACTTGAAATATTAAAGTATTTTTTTCTTTCCCCTTATCCAATAGAGAATATTCCCATCCACCCAACTTACTCAAAATAAAAGAAAGAAACAGTAGCTCACTGAGAAAATATAAGTGAAAAAATGCACAGCTACTGAGCAGACATCCAGGCTACTGGAACTGTTATGAATGATCAAGAATAGGTTCTTCTGACTGGAAAACCTGTGTTGGCTCTCTGCCTGATATGTACCCTGAGCAGTCTGTGTTTCTACACTAACCACAGCAACTGCTTTAGGTTGATAACACGCCAAATGAAACGTTTAGAACAAGTCTTCAGCAGATGTTAGCCTGGAGCCACAAAAACAAAGGGGTGTTTTCTCAGTAAGGTCCTCTGATAAAAACAATGCATCAGGGAAAGTTGTTCACATGCCCAAGGCTGCTATTGATATGCTAACTTCCAAAATTCAAATTCCACTATTCAAATCTGATTTCCTTCCTTTCCTTTGCCTTGCAGATTATGAGGTCTTTGAGACATGATTTATCTTTGTAACCTCAAATTTTGGTTATCCCTAGACAAATTATGTGCGATTCCAATTAATCATGCTGACTTCTCAGGAGCAGAAAGAATAATCCTGGTTTTGTGACAAGGAGTCCTATAGGTAGAATTTTTCCTGTCACCAGTAACTGGGGATGTCTGCATTCCAAGCCCTTGGTTTTAGTTTGTTTGTTGTTGTTTCTTTTTGATTTTTTTAAGATAAATTTTTGGAGTTTCAGTGAATTCTGTAGCTGTGTCTTGTAATACCCACGTTGATGCTTTCTCTAGACTTTGCCAAGCTACCAATGTCCCAGCCAAAGGTGGGCTGGCTGCTTATCTTTGCATAGTGCCCAGCACAAAGGGGCCCATTTTCAAGCACGTTTGGTATGCATTAGTGCATATAATAACAGAACTACTTTGATGAAGTCATATTTACAGCTGTGCTGTGATTTGCCTGCCAGAAAAATTATATGTCAAAGAAATATTTTCTCATCAATCTGTGAAGGATTAGGATAGAGGAACACTGGGATGAGATTTAACTTTAAAATCATGCCTGAATGTGATTTCTACATGAGGTTTTGAGATGGAAAATTTTCAGAGGAAACTCCATATGAAAATTGAAAGGTAGCAAATTTACAGTTACAGTAATATCTCATCCAGAAGAATTCATCTGTCAGGGAAGATCTGCGCTCCAAAGAAACCTAGATAATTAGACTAATTAACGTAAATTTTATTGAAATTAAGTTGTCAGTTAAGCTTTGACCTTTAACTGCTGTTGGTAAAGAAGTGAAGTTGGAGAATAAGTGACAACAGACATTCAAGTACATCAGCAAAATGTGCTGCAGTTGTTGTTTCCACCATACAAATGTAAGGATAGGCATGATTAATGGACAGTAACAGTAAGATCAACTGCCTTCTCCTCTGCCTAAATATTAAAGTCTTCATTCATGTATTCAACAATGTTAATCAGAAATTAGAACACTGGAGTGGTATCTTTGGTAGTGCTTCAGATTAGGGAGTACCTTTGGTGGGGTCTCAGATCCTGGGTATTCTCTCTGGTCCAGTTTCTTCCAGCGCTGCATCAGCTTAGTTACCATTGGGGTACTGAAATCCACTAGCTGAAATCCAGTCACATTGGCTCCTCCATGCATAAATCTCTCCAGAGAAATATCTTTGAATCCCTAGAAAATCAATTTAAGATTTTGTTTGCCCTCCTACACCACTGTGGGTCCAATCTGTTCTAGGTCAGCACGGCAGAATAAAGAATGCACAACAGCAGGATTCCATTAGAAGGCAAAATTTAAAAGCGGAGAATAATGTTGAACCTTCATTCATAACTTCCATTTGTGTAATAAAGAAAAAAAGCCAAGAAATAAATTTACCACGTTATTGCTAGGGTGGTCTTGACAGCTAAGCAACACATTGTTGGGAATGGCAAACAGTTTTTGAAGAACTGCCTTTGGCAAATCAACTGAAAAATGCCTGCAGAATATTAAAGGCTTAATCCAATTTCCATCAAAGTTGGTAGATTGGAATAAGCACTGTAACAGTTCTTTAAAAAACGCATCCTTCTATTTTTGCGTATTTAAAAAATGAACAACACTATTCTGTAAATAAATTTACTCCAGGATTCATTGTTTAGGCTCAAAATGTCTGAGATAATTAGATAATATAACAGACATTAGAAAGTAGAGACAGCACATGAGGATCTCAGTGCAAGGAAAACAACATCAGAACAACTCTTCTGTCAAATAGGATTGTCGTAGCTCTTAGATCTGTTATATATTGAAAACCTAGAGTGAACCCCAACACTGAAAGAGAAGATAAAGCACATATATATCCTGACCTATTGATTTCCCTGGCTAATCTGTTCAGCACAGTTCTTTCCTAGAATTTGCCTTTAGAGACAGAACTGAACTTCAATAAACTGCATAACACAAACTACTAAAGCACTAAGAAGCAAACATAAATCTTTCTCCTTCTTTCCTAGCTGCTATGTCTACCTCAGAGGTATCTTATTTTAATTTTCTTCAATTCCTCTGATTAGTATTTATCAGTGAAAACGCAAGTGAAAACACAAAACTAGAAATATTTAGGAAAAAAAAGCGTGGGGTACTGGGGTACTGACCCAATATCCCAGGGGAAAAACACTTGTTAAGCACGGAGATTTGATTCATGTCCTAAGGGATACTAACTAAATATAAAAGATGATGCATCAGAAGCCATATTACCCACATAATTGAAGAGACAGTAGATAATGAAGTGTGCCCCTGCTGAAGTAGATCAGCTGAGCCTGTCTCCACTGCACACCTCACTGGCAGATTACTGCAACATCCAGTTCCTTGTTTACAGCAACTATTTTGCATGAGAAAAATTACTTGGGGGAACTATAAAACTGTAGTGTTGAAAAATCTGATTTATAAGATCAAAGAGTACAGACATTTCATCTGAAACACCTGAGGCTTTAAAAATAATCTCAAGTGGCACTAAGTTAAGGTTCAAGTGCAGCAAAGCACAATAAAATATTTCATGTCAACTAAAATTCCTTGAGGGAGAGTAGAAAGAAAACAGTTTAAAGCATGCATTAGGCTCTGTCCTACATTTGTGCTTTGCCAGGCAGGTATTTTGGCTTAAAGAATGAGTCATTTAAATAATAAAATACTGCATTTGCTCTTTCTTTGCCCTCATCTGAGCATTAGCTGTGTGAATGTCCAGTTTAGCCTTCAAGTAAAACTACTGAACAAGTAATTTGACTGGAAATAGCTGATCTTACCAGAAAATAAATATTCCCTGGGGAATGCATAAAAGTTATGTCTAGAATTCTTATGTTACTAATAATAAAAAGATGAGTCGAAAATAACTGTAGTTCTGTAAATTCTAATTCAGCTTCAAGATACACATATCAGTTCTTTCTCCTACCTTGATTTTGATAAAATTTAGGAGTGTTACTTACTATATTACTGTGTCCTTCATATCTAGACAGCTGCAATAAGAAACCCGAGTTCTTTTACACTTTATAAGGAATGCATTATGTACAAACACACATTAGAGACAAATGGGAAATGCTGTGGGAAGTGTTATAACTTCAAAGTAAAACTGAGTGTTTCACTTACCGAGCAGGGGTATAATTCTAGAAAAGTATCTTACCAGGTTGGCAACAATATAATGGTATCCTTTAACATGCTTTCCCACGCTCACAATCTGTGGGAGAGAAATAAGACAAAAAGGAAAAACAATTTCATACTGTTTTCTCTATGAAGGTGTTTTCATAGAAAGTTAGATATAAACCGAAATACATAGCACCAGTAATATAATGTTGGGAGTATTTTTGCCATAACATAGCTGTTACTTTCCAGGGGCTTAATAATGAGGAAAAGTTAAAATTACAGTGAGTAACGTAATGAACTGGTAATCTGGGTGCCTTTTGTCTTGAAAATGTTACTGTAGTATACTGTTTTACCAAATAGAGCAATTATCTATGGGATACAAATTCAGAAGGAGATCTCACATTAGCTAGAAAGCCTACCCACTGACTTACTTTTTCATTTGAACTAAGTACAGAACGTATGAATGAAACTGAAAGTTCATCTCTTTGGATCAAAGCTATCTGCTCTTGACCTGTATCTAATACTAAGAGTGTCATTCAGCTCTTAGTGAAATGCTAAAGGCGTTGGGAACGGGCATGAGCAAGGACAGAGCATGGCTGTCTGAGTGTTTAACCAAAATATAGCATCAAGCGATGCAGAAAAGGCAACAACCACAATATGGCAAGATCAACCAGAGGGTTTAGACAAAAGCTATGTCCACCTGCATGTTGCACCAATACTATTGCAATTTCTATGATGGTATGACTCATTTAATGTACAGAAAAAGAAAATTAGGTAATATTTTTTCAGTAGAAAACGATGATAATAGATGCATTGCAGATTAAAGCTGCTTTTACTAAAGAAACAAGTGCTAATAACCAGTAACTAGTAACTAAGTACTACCAGTAACATGCAGCTTGCAGTTAACAGTACAGTCCTTTGAACTCTTATTTTTGATAGTCTACCACTCATTAAGAAAATGTCTGCATGCAGCTCAAATTTTTACCTCTCCAGAAAGCATTTTAGCTTCCTTCCAAATGAATAAATAAGACACAAGTAAAAGTTTTCCATGAAGTGCAGGTCACTCAGTAAGTAGGGAAGCCTATTGATCGGTTTCCTTTCCTGCCTTGAAATCTTAGCTCTAGATTCTGCCTGAAGAATTGACAACTTCCTGTCTTTAGGGATCACACCTCATGTTCGAAAGACAGAACAAACATTCACTATGCCTTGCAGCCCTTTTCCCCAGTGCTGTAAAAAGTGAATAAAATGCATTTTAGAGATGAAGAAAAGCTGATGAAGGACTAAATATTTTGACCAAAGACATCCAGGAATCTGTTATCTAAATCTAGATTAAGACTTGGAAATACTTGATTCTGGACTCTGTTGTTCCAGTAAATCAATTCTCTTTTGCAGTAGAATGGATGGGAAAATCCAAGGGACTTTGCATAAGTTTGTGGTCAAAATTATTTTAATTTCATTACTTTAAAGTAATAAACAAAATAAGCAATTGGTCTTTTATCCTTTTGCTCTATCCCAAACTTCACTTCATATGTGTAGTTGTCCAGGGTGACTTTATGATGCTTGTATCCCCAATCATCTGTTCTGTTTATGCTGGATATTAAGTTCTGCACCTTTAAGACTGGTTCTGAGAGTGAATGGGGAGAGAAGTGTGGAGTTTGTTTGCAGAAACTGCACTTGCTCCCCTGCATCCTTCTCATGGATTGTGCTGTCTGACACTGGAAGAGAGACAAGGAGTTTTCTTTGCTTTTTTGCTGGTTTTCCTCATTAGCCACAGCAAGGTAAGTTTTCCCAAGACTATGTCTTTTTTCCTGTTCAGCCCTGCTCTGGACTGAAAACTCAGAAGAACATCAGAAGCTCACACCTGTGGCCCACCAGGGCCCAGGACATGACATTTTCCAGTGCAGGAGGAAACGATCCATCTCTCTCAGTGACGAGTGATTGAGTGATCTGATCTACACCCCATAACAAGGACTCTCTCTCTCTCTCTTAATTTCCTATCTCTTCAGAGCAATGAGAGGTTCCATTGTTTAATATCATTCATTTTCTCATGTTTGTGAATACTTTTCTTGTTAAATAAACAGTTTTTTCCTCTTCTCTCGAAGGACGTTTATGTCTCCTGAATTGGTGGGCTGCTTGAATATGCTTTCTACTTCCCTAAACCAGGACAATACTCTACAGCTAAAGTGCTTGTAGTTAAAAAAACCCCAAAAACCTAAACAATCTCAAAAGACACTAAACGCCCAAGCCATAACCAGATTGTTACCCTTCATACAAATGAATTTTAGACTTAATGAAACTCCCAGATTGGTGATTTAATACCATTGTCACCATTTTATTGCGGGTGGCAGAGAGAGAGAGGTCACAATTTTCCCTATTATAAGCTCAAAATGTGTGAGGAGGATACTGTCAAGTAAGTAATTTTTTCATATAATAAAAAGTGTCAAGTCTTGGCTGGCTTCAAAAGCACTATGATCCCTGATCCTAATAAAGTTTATATGTCTGTACTCATTCAGCAGTGCATGGTAATGAAAGTATTTGCCTCTCCATTACAGAGAAACTGATATAGGTTAAAAATTTACATTTTTAAATAAATACCACATCACAGCCTGAAAGTTATTAAGTGGACTGACAATTTAGGATCATAGAATCATAGAATGGTTTGAATTGGAAGAGACCTTCAAGATCATCTAGTCCCAACACGTCCTAAGTCTTTCTCCTCAGATCTGTTCTTGATCTATTCACCCTCGGATTGGGCAGATCTCCTTTTGAGATTCATTTCTGTGCTTGTTCCTAGGAAATGCATGTAGATATTACTGCAGAATTCCTGGATTTGATGTGAATAATGCATAATATTTTTGAAAAACCTGAAATTTGACATTTTTATTGTATTCTCTCAAAACTTGTTTCTTCAGGTGAGTGACACAAGTTACACAGTTGTGTATCATGTAGTTGTCTTAACTTCCCTTATAGTGAGTGGAAAGAGCTGGCACTTTGAGGAAATGATTCAGATTATTCTAAAGCACATGTGTAGAACTAATTAGACAGCTTGTGCCCTGAAAGTGCACATTTTTCTGCATTGACTAGAAAAAGAGTTGATGGGGATTAGCTCTGATGTAGACACCTATATGTTATATCCCTAATGTTAACTGATATGAATTTCACTCTAAAAATGTTGATTATGCAGCCAAGAGAGAGAAGTAATGGCTTCTATTTTCAACCAAGATTGAGTACAATTCTGATTTTGAATTTGGAAAGTATTACAGCTATTGATCACACAGACTTTGAAAACTGGGAATTGGTTATAGTTTAGGGAAAAAGGGCCTGTTTAATTAAATAGCTTTCTGTGAATATGTCATAGTTTTGAACATCCACAATACACCTTTCTTTCTCAAATACTCAAAGCTGCAGATTATGATCTACAAAACAAGATATGAATTCTTGCTACCTGAACCACGCCCTCTTTTGTGTCACTGTACTTCTACCCTGAGAGACACTGAGGCAATGAACTTAATTCTCTTTGTAGCAGGGGAAGGAGCTTGATAGCTACTCAGTCTGGAATGTGAAATCTCTCCTTCTCTGTGCTTTAACTGGTCAAGAGTGGCTATAGTTTTGAGAGACGATAACCTCAACCATTCCATTCCTGTAAGAGTAGATATTACCCAGAACCCAAAACAGGCCTGAGATTTTGGCAAATGAGGGAGTGTTCCAGAAAGCCTTTGCTACAGCAGTCCATTAAGTCTGGGGGCACTTTAAAAACCCAGGCACTTCCTTGTGCACCTCTCAATTCAGACCAAAAGGCCAAGTTCAATCACTGCCCAGAGGGAAGGTAGAGTGGTGTTGTCTAACACCTACATCAGTAAATAGGGCAGCTGGTGGGATAAGATCTGTACAGCAAAAGTCTTGGTGCTAAGGAGCTGGAATCCATAGCATACATTTCAGGGATTTACAATAGACTTTCTCTAACCTGGTCACCAGACTGAACTCACACTACACTTCAGGGCACATCTTGTTTAGCATCATCCAGACAAAAATTCATGTATTTTGAGTCCAACCTTGATGTGAAACTCAGGAACCAAGAGACTGACTACAAAAAAAGCATGTTCCAGCTCAGATACTCTGTGTTCCTGTGGGCTGCACTTTCTTAGACAGGCCCTGAGCATCTGTGAGGCAGGTGGCAGATTCATGCAACACAAGGCTGAGCAGTGAGAACTGCCTTCCCTTCAAAAGCAAGGTCCTGAAGAGAGGGCAGTGCTGTCACAGGGACCTTTAGTGGCTCTGTTGGGAAGGTTCACACAGCATTCACTGTGGCCAGTTGCAAAACCTAGCAGGGCTAAGGCATCAAAGCTGGGCTGTGCCAGTCACACAAGCAGCGAAACACCAGGAAAGAGATGATACAGTAGGTCAGGGTCATGGTAGGTCAAGGAGGACCCTCTGTATGAGTAACTGTGCTCTTCACTCAAGATGCTCTGATTCAAAACTCCTAGTGCCAGCAGTCCATGGCAGAATGCAGTATTTACACACTATGCTAGTACTTATGTGCTGTGTGATACTTCCTCACACATTCTAAACGTTTGGTTTTGCTCTATAATCCCACTCTCACTTCTTAAACACCACACACAGTGCACCTGGCTTTTGACACAGTGGGAGTTTAGGGTGACCTCAGCTTGCTCAGGGAGGTTTTAGGAAGAAATTGCTAGGAAGGGTAAACTTTGATTCTTCCAGGAAGGTTGAGAGCAGGTGTAAGCAGTACGCTGCAGTGGCTTTTGCATGTTGATTTGCAGGTTTTAGTTCAATGACCAAGGTGACTAGTGACTAGAATTGGAGCCTTTTCATACTTTTATTTGTAAAATTGAAGAAATTATTAAATAATCATCAGTATTAAAAAGAATGAATAAGAAAATATAATCTACTTCCCAAATTGCCATTAACAGGGAAGACAAGTCATTCCATATATTACCCTGTAGTAACACTATTGGTGAATATATCATTTTTGTAAATGAAACAGAACAGAATTTTAAAAAAATTGAGATATTAAGGCCATAAGGCTATCAAGTTTATTTCACAATCTAACACAATTTCATTTGGTTGAGTTTTTCCCCCAAATATTACTGTTTATGTAAGTGTCTGAAGAAAGGTGCATTTCAAAAAAACCCAAATCACCATTAGGATCTAATCACATTATAAAATGCATATACATGTAAGAAACTAAAAAGAACAGTGCATTGCGAGAATTTTTAGTTGCTGATCTACAATAACACAAGTATGAAAATGCCTTATTCAGATTTCAGAATTCCAGTGATAATCAAAAGTAACTAGGATTACATTGACTTTAAAGTTTGGTAAAAGCAGTGCCAGTGAGATCCAGCTTGGGCTTTTGACACAACTCGGTAACTTTATCATACAATACTATTCTTTCAATTTAGCTGAACAACAGCCTGGTCCAGGAAATTGAGAAACTGTTCTAATATTGGAAAGAAGGGCTACCAGTGTCCGCTTTGATTATTTTCTTTTTATTTTCCTGTGTGCGGCAAGGTCACTGACTTTGATAAAACCATTTGCAAACTTGCATCAGCATCTGAACAGAGAATCTGGCCCCAAGTCATCCTCTGTTATCTACTACTATGAAATGGATATTGCACATAACTCATTTTAAAATAATTCTTAACTTCTGTAGCATGAAATGTCCCTCGTTACGATTTACAGAAGATGGAGGTCAGTACAGCTGGAGTGAAAAGGACTTATTTTGAGTTATATCTCTTCAAAGGATGATAGCTCTGCATTACCAATTGGACTTTAACAAAGATTTTCCTCTTTGCTATTGTGTCACAATCCACTGCCTTAAGAAAAAGAACACCTGCAATAAAATGAAGTCTGTCTAAGGCAATATAAAAAGAGTGGAGACTTGTTAAAGACAGAAGATTGAGACCTGACCTGAAATATTGCAGCAGAAATGGCGATGATATAAACCACATCTGAAGTGGGATTTTATACAATATCTGAACCCAGGATAAATCTTTCACAAAGCCATAAAAAAAGCAACTCAGAAACAAGCCTAATTTTAACAACTAGTGCTCGGAAAAGAGCATTCTTATTGGGAAGATGATGGACAGTCACCAGAGAGGATGCTAAAGAAGGCAGAAAACAAAGCAGATGTGGCTCTGTCTCTCGTGTGAAGGCAGGTGCTGAGCTGGAACAGGGGTATGCACACCTTCCCCTCACATGGCTGGGCAGAGAACAATGCTTCCCACACAGACCCCATGCTCACCACCAGCTGGCAAAGCAGACAGCCCTGCACAGTGCAGGAAGCTGCTGGGGAAGAAAACCTGGAGCGGTGGCTCAAAGGTCATTAACCAGTGCTGCTAAAGTTGTCTGCATTCAAAGCCTACTCCTATCCTAAATAGGATATGCAGACTTGTAAGGAAAAAGGGAAGCAAGGAAAGAGATAAAGGGTGTAAGAAGGTCAATTTACAAATCCTTTGAATCATTCATATTTGTCCTTTGTCTCCTACTGCCTATTTGCTCTTTCAGTGACTGAAACAACTTATTTCTCATGTCCAAACCTCATCAGTTATGTGCTGCAGTAACAAAATGCATTCTTATTACTGAGCAGTGTGGGACTGTGAGTAGAATCCCAGGTGGTTCACAGAAAGGAGCCTATGCAGAGCTCCTCCTGGCTCTGCAGGGTGGGGAAACTGCTGGTGGCAGTGCTGGTGGCTGGCTCCTTCAAAGACAGGAACTCTCAGTTTGCACTGACATTACAGTGTTGCTTAGAAGCAACTCCCTAGAACTCTAGGGGGAAAAAAAAGCACGGAGAGTAAAGAATGATAAGAAAAGGCTCTTTATAAATCTTCCATTCCCTCTGGGACTAAGATACACAGAGAGCTGCTCCTATGTCCCTGAAGTGGCACGAAGCCCAACAATGCTGCTACCTGCCTACACTACTGTGTGCTGTGCACATACCAGATTCTTTGGCTAATGATTTGCTCCTGTGGTTCTGTGGGAGCAGAGCTAAACCTGCATTTTATTCATGCATATCTAATAGACATAGGGGGAACCTGCAGACAGCCCATACTGTTTCTGAAACAAGAGATAAAGAAATCTACATTATGCCACTAAACTACATGAAAAAGCCATGCTGTTTCTTGATAAATACTCATCTATGTTGTGCTAGTGATCCTTTGTGCCAACACATCTCTGTGCTCATGAAAAATAGGGAAGCAGGAAAGTTGGAGCTAGTACTCTGTGTAATTCACATGTCTAGTTGATTTTTGCCTTCCTGTATTATGTTGCAATTTATTGCAAAGTACCATGTTTTAATTTATTATTATCTTAAATTAAGTATGCTAATAATCTAAATATGATTTGCAAAAATGCCAAGTGCTATCTTCAGTTACTAGACACACTGAAAACTAAGATGAGAAAAAATAAGTTTTTAAAACCAGCCAAATTGACAGCTCAATCAACTTAGAGAAATTCAACAGTCAAACATTACTTTTTCAAGTTTAGCACTCCTGAGACAAAATGAGAGGAGATGAAGGAGGAGGGGAATATCTTGGCTTCTGTACTTCTCTCCACACAATCATCTGCCTTCATTTTGATGGTAATACTAGTACTAATGCTAGTACTAATACTAGTACTACTGCTACTACTGCTGCTACTACTGCTGCTACTAATTCTTCTACTACTACTACTAATTCTTGCTGTGACAACCTGGTCCTTTTTACCTATCAGAGAGATTTGGTTTTCATTGCAAACACATACACGATGTTTCTCAGCAATGTATCTCAAGGCTAAGGCTCAGGAATCACTGATGTCAACCCATTAAAAAGCTGAGTTAGCTGTGAACAGCATTCAAGACACTGGGCAGCTACTTCCCAATTATGCTTGTTAATAAAAACTGTTAGCTGTTAATAATTAAGAGTTTACTGGCTTGCAGTTTTTACAAGATTAATGATACTAGTACATTGTGCACCTTTACATCCATGTGTAAATTTTAATATTACACGGGACAACGTAATCCTTTTTGTTATTATGTATCGGTTCAGCTGTGTACATTGAAGCATTAAATCTGAGCCAGATGCTCCATAACAGTTTTCACCTCTGTGTTTAAAGGCAAATAAGCCCTGGATGAGCAATGAGGCTTGATCTTGATGATACAGAGAACTGACACTGAGAAAAGTGCTCATCCGCTGGGAAACATTTAATTCTTATGGGCTGGGCAAAGCAGGGTGCAGGGAAAAAAACCCCACTGGAATCAGCCTGTTTGATACACCAGGAGCTAGACTGATGATCTCTGACAGCAAAACTGATTCACTATGCAAAATTCAGAAGAAAATGCTGTTCACAGTGGACTTGGAAGGCTTTGAACACACAGAATGCTGAGGTTTCAACTTTGTCAGATGGAGACGATGGAAGAGGATGGAGATGCTACAGATGGAAGAAGAAAGGAAATCCATTTCCATTCATGCAAAAAGGAGACACATTTCTTTTCTGAATATAGCCCTCATCATGTGGATGTGTTTATGGATCTATCTGTTTGTACAAATATAGAAACAAACACTGTCATGTTACTGAATATGAAAAGTCCTAGAAAACAGAAATTAGGATTAGCAATATTCTCTTTCAGAAAGAAGTAAACATAAAGGTCCTAGGCAAATGCAATTGCAGTTAGCTTGTGTTTTCAGCTTGCTTTGCTGAGCTTTGCATGAAGGTCATTATGGAGACACAATTAAATCGAATTTCTGGTAAAAATCTGCCTGAGACAGCTATTGGGAACAAGGAAGAAGTAGCAGGCTACTCAGTAGCAGACAATGAGGAGCCAAAATGCAGGAGAAGCATCTGTCTGGTTTGTGATGGACTTTTCAGATGCAGTCACACAATGTTGCGCAGAGGTTGATCTGATCACCCCAGTGCTCCTTCTGGCTGTTTCTGATGCAAGCACATTATGGGTTTGCCAGATTCAACACAAGATGATACACAGTTCACCCACCCATAAGGTATTTCTATCTCAAGGGCTGCCTATGGGTGTGTAAAAAGGGTTCTGTGAATCAAAGGAGCTCTGCTGTGTACATCTGTGCCTTATTTCATGGCCTCTCAGCCAGCTCACCAAGCACAGCAGGACAGGCTGGGTACACACTGGATAGGAAGAAGTCTTGCCAGAAAGCTCCTCGGCTTCTGGCCTTCCCATGGGCCAGTCCCTGCAGAGAAATGGCAGAGAAAGCCAACATCCTTCTGGACTGCACTGCCATCATGGCAAGGGAGGTGATCCTGCCCCTCTGCTCAGCTCTGCTGGGGCACATCTGCAATGGTGTGCCCACTGCTGGGCTCCCCAGTACAGAAGAGACATGGACATGCTGAAACAGTCCAGAGAAACACCACAAAGGGTATTGACACATCTGTCACGAGGAGAAGCTAAGAGAGCTGTGACTGCAGCAGCCTGGAGAACAAACAGCTCAGGCAGATCTTAGCAATATCTACAAATACCCAATGGGATGGTGTAGGGAAGAGGGCACCTGACTCCTGCTTGAGGTGTACAACAATAGGACAAAAGGCAAGGGACACAAGTTGCAACACAAGAAATTCCAGTTAGGTATGAGGAATTTCTTTTTTCCCATGAGGTAGTCAAGTAGTGAAACAGGAAGTAAAGGTGTTATGGATCTCCATCCTTGGAAGCATTGAAAATTTGGCTGAATGAGTAACCTGATCTAAGGCTGTCCCCTTGAGCAGCAGGAGTGGTCTTCAGAGGTGACTTTTAATCCCAATTATTCTCTTACTTAGTTTGTGAAATAGAACTGTTCATGACAATACTTCATTTGAATTTGAATTTCAAAACCAGCTCCACAATTTCCCTGAAAACAAACCCCACTGCTTTAAAAGTCCTGTTTTTTTTTTTTTCTTCTGGGATCTTATTTGCTCTGCAATGTTTAGTATGTGCTGACAAGGAGAACTCTACCAGAAAAAGGGACAGGGAACAAAACTAACTCCCAATTTCAGCACTTCATGCTTTTGAAAGCTTCTTTACCTCATTTTACATGTCCTTTTGGTATAGATTAACAGCAAAAAGAAAAAAAAATCAAAAGATCAGAAGAAAAGGGCTAAAATATTTATAGTTAATAACACTATTCCTCATGGTCTAAATGACTCTCAGCTTACAGTTTTCAGTGAAATTATCAAATCTGTTTGGAGTATTGACTGCATGGTATACCTGAACACATTTCTGAGCACTGAACAAAGAAATAGCTGGGAGATCATCTATGGCTGAGCAAATGACAGTCTGCTTCTCCAGTAATAAGGGTTATTAGTCTCTGGAGAAGTAAAAAGAACAAATACAGCGGCTGAACAAATAAAATATGTTTTCACTGAAATCTTTAAAATTATTTTCTCTGATAGTCTTCAAATCTGACCACACTGTTTCATTACACTTCAGCATTGCTTGCAAAACAGCAAAAAAAAATAGTGGAAGAAATCCATGATGTGTATTTACTAAAGGTAAAGTATCCCAACTAATTAAATGCAAGTATAATCTACGAGAGAGCACCATGACATTTCCTTAAATGTGTGTGTTTTAGCTATATATTTTTATCATCTTTCCTAAGGAAATCACTTTTCTGCTACTGAGCTGTCTCTGTTTATCAATTTTCCAGTAAAATGCTTTTTAACACATATGGCAATTTCAGCTATATTTGAAAGGAAGGCAGTATCTTCAAGACACTGTCTAAGACATCTAAGGCATTAAGTCTGTACAGTTCTTATTAATAGTGGCTGCTGGGTGGAGAACAGAGACCCATCTGTTTTAGCCACCAAAAGGACAGGAAGCACCTGGACATTTCGCCTCCTGTCTGACAGCTACTAGTCAGCACATGAGTACTGACACCTTCCACACATTTCTTGATCAGTCATAGTAATTGCGTTTTCTTCCTTGCTCAGTACGCTTCTGCAAAGAAAAATTTTATGGTGCTTGTGGAAGAGGTGGTCTAGAAGAAAAACAAAGCCCACAAAAATCCAGAGGGATATCACTTGTTTTAGTACTTCTAAACACCACCTCCATCTGTCTTATGTAGTTTCTGGATTGTTTCAGATTGTACTTATACAATTAAGCAATAAATAAGTACTAATGTGAATAGAATTCTGTGGGGAAAAAAATTAAAAATAATGATTTTGTTAGACTGGAAAGCCTGATGTGGGGTTTCATAACTTCAGCTTCAAAAGGTGTGGGGGATTGGTTTTGTTTATGCTTTCTCAGTAATAAATAAACCCACATTTCTTTTGCTGGCATATTTGTTTTGGAGCATGGATTCTGCATTTCAAATAGAAATTCAGTAAATGCATATAAGTTTAAAGTAATAATTTTCTAATTTTAGTAGATATACCCTTCAGCCCTAGGCAGACTTGACTGCTGATTTTCACTGAATGAGCAAAAAATGCCAACAGATACCCTATATTTAAAAGGCAGGAAGAAAAATAAAATGAAAAGAAGGGATAAGAAAAGAAGCAAAACTCTCAATAAACAGTTGTGTGTTTCTTGCTGTGCTGTATGTGGCAAATGACTCCTTTGGCCTGGACTGCTCAGATGCTGTACAGCTTGCTGCCAGTGTTAGTGGAATAGTTGGAAGGAACTGGAAATCATGTTACAATGGGCTTCAAGCATTTGGTTCATCTTAAGCAGAAAGTTCTTTGTATTAAATTCATGGGAGCACTTTAGAAACACAGCTTGCAAAGAAGAGACACAGAAGCAAAGAATTTTCCCTCCCTTTCACTGACTTTCATCCTTTCATTCAAACAGAATATTTTTGTACTTTTAAAAGACCACCTGCTGAAAGGGCTGTGAAAAAAGGGATGTTGGTAAACAAGGACATAACGGTCCCTGACAGAAAATGAATCACTAGAAATGCATTCTGCTATATAAGCCACAGCTCTTACATAAAACTGTGGCAATATCATTTCATCTTTTTGTGTCTTCGTTTTAGCTCCCTTTCTGTAATCTGTAAAGGTAATGGTAAAAAAATCCCTGATTTCATGCCTGTAGGAAAATGGGGTTTGCCTCTGTCCCTAGTCACTTATGCAACACAAATAAAGGGCTATCCTTGTTTATGTTTTGAACTTGTTGCACATTTTTTTTTTATGGCTGTGTATGAACAGATGAAACAAAGGGCCAGGTAAATACTGGGAATCAGATTTAGTGAGATCACAAGGTTCTAGAATGCATTCTGTTAAGCATAAAAACTTTTCTATAACCATTAAGCACAGATGTGCTTTCTCCAAAATGGAAACACACTTCCTGAAAGCTGTGTGGAAGGCTGACATGGAACAGATCTTTGTAAGATCACAGAATCCTAAAACGGTTTGCACTGGAAGGGGCCTTAAAGATTATCAAGTTCAAACCCCTCTGCCACAGACAGAGACACTTTCCATCTTATTTTTCCTCCTCTGGGGGCTCTTGCTCAGCAGTGAAAAAGGTTTTCCTGGTTATGGTTGTTGTAAGCTGTTAAGAAGGCAAGGTGTTCTTTAACTATCCTGAGAATAAAGGATGAAAAGGAGCTAAAATTATCTTCTAGGCTCAAGTTACAGAAGATTATTAAGTGTAGGTGGAGATCTGCTGACTCAGGCTGAAGACACTCACTTATCACAGAGGCAACAACTCTTTCATGTGTGCAGAAATGGATGTTTCACTCCAGAGTTATGTTTAAACAGGGCTTTGAGCTGAGCCATGCCTACAGGCACTTACACCAAAACCAAGCAAAATGTTTCCAATAATCCCCAAATACCTCCAAGTCAGTCTTGTGTGGGTGAACACAACCAAAGAAGAGGGGCACAGCTTTATTAAGAAAACCATCACAGTCTTGACAGATCTTTGAGATGTAAGATCTGAAACCTTTGCTGAGATAAGGACAAGAGGGAGCAATCCAAGCAAGCCAGATACAAACCCTTGAGTGCAGGCTGAATCCACCTTGTGGATTTGATGTGATGTCAGCCCTACTATCCCTTTCTAGAATGGAAATCTGAAAATAAAACCCCATTTCTCTGTATTTCACCATAAAACGCTATACAGACTCGGCCCTGCCCAAAACATCACAGCTACATAAAACTTAAAATGAAGATCTCATGATAAAAAACGCACATCTGGGGTTGTGCATGCGGGGAGTCTGAAATTCAGATACATCACTGGGTTCCAGGAGAGAACTTTTCTATGAAGACAAGTCCCAGATACAGAGTGTGGGGGGTAGCTTCTACACACACTCCCCAACATACATGGAGAAGAGAAAATTAATGAGAAAAACTATTCATAAACTAAGAAATATAAGGGACAAAAGGAAATAGGAAATGACGACAATAAAGTTTTACAAGAAGTGAGGAAACAGCAAGGTGCTGTTTTTCTCTGCTGGCTGGTGAAGAGGGCAGCAAGCAGAAAACACCGAGTCAGATAAGTGGGCAGCAGGCATGGGCAGGGGAGGAGCACATTGGCTCACTCCTACAACACAGGCAGTGAAAAAGCCTCCAGTCTCCACTGCTTGAGATACAGAGTCATGAGAAGAGTGAATGTGTATGTACATGGGCAGCCAGTTGAGAAGAAACCCACAAGCCCACAAGCCAGTTTCCCTCCCTTCATTAGCGCAGATTTAAGGGCAATGCACTTTGAGTTATGGTCTCATTACTGAGATTTAATTACTTTTCCTAAATGTTCTGCAGAACATTTACTTGTACATTGCAAAGTATTACAGTATAGTCACAACTTAGGCTCTCAATTACAGGAGAACTAGGCAGGAAAGAAGTTGAGTTAATTAGACTCACTGAAGCTTAATCAATTCCTCGGTGTATGCAGGGAAGAACATGCCAACTTTTAGTCCATCTGTGAAGCTGTGAAGCCACCTTACCTGTCTGCTACAGGTTATTAAAGCCCTCAAGTAAAGGGAAAAAGTCAATGGCTGATATTTGAAAATGGCTGTTATTTTGCATTTTCTATATTGGGCTAATTTCTTTTTGCTAATGTCTTCATTCCTATTTTTTTTTGAAAACTAAACGTTTTGTGCCTGAGACTGGTTCTGACTGCCCATCCTCAAAGCAGCATTTGGTCTTTGAGGGTCATAGTGGAAACCTAAACCAGCACCCCAGGCTCATTTGTAGATCAGCCTGATTTGGAAGACCAGAACCTTCACAGGGGAGAGTAAAGCTGAAGCTCTTCTGCATACTTTCTCTAGCCTGGCTGTAATGCCATTCCTGCTCTTACAGTGATGGTCCTTTAAAAGGATGGAGGGAATCTGCAGGCATATTGGGGAAGAAGGGAATTCACACAATACATGACTTCCAATTTAATTAGGTCATGCAAATATAGATATGTATATGTTAAATATGTATAGATGGTGACTACTAAAAAACTTGGTAAGCCTGCAAGCTGGTTTCTTTCACTCCACTAGCAGAGATTTGGGGCAAAGATTTTACACTTAGGAGCAAATAAACATAACCAAAAGCATGAAAAAGCTCATTTCCTAGGTAAAATTTATCCCACCCAAAATTAGACAGTAGCCAGATAAATCACTTCCTAAAAATGATACAAACATGCTGCATGTAAGGTGTCAACTCCTACCCTCAACTCTCCCTGTGCAGCTAATGAAAAAACAGCTCAATTAGCTTTAAGGCTTGTCCTGCAGAGGTGTCAGACAAACTCACCACGTCTGATTCAGCCTGTTGTGGCCACTCCATTTTTATTTCTTAGCATGCCTGCATTAGCTACCTATTCTAGGCATGCAAAATCCAGATCTGTAGGAACTGACTACACAGTTGCTGATCTAGAAAGAAAATAAGTAGCAGGCCCTGGATGAAAATAAAATGTACGTGTGAGATCAGTGAGATCCAAACACATACTCAGTGACTTCATTTTCCTTTGAAACTGAGTGGATAGTCAGTAGGAACACCTACACAGGATAGTGGGTGTACCTCAAGAGTTGTGGTAACAGAACATACTTTTTCTATATTACATTTGCATGCCATGTAAAAGAAATCAGGTAACATCATGTGCACACACAGAAGTGAGGGAGAAATTGTTTTTCTGAATTTAATTTAGAAGACCCTCACATGGGTGTTCTGTTTTACTATAATGTAGGCTGAACTGGGGGAGGATTTAATCGTAAGCTGTAGAAAGTATGTGTTAAAACATAATGGCATTCAGAATAAAGAAGGATATAATGGCCAAATGAGTATCTGTAGCAATATGGCATTGTCTGTTCTTTTCTTGGCAACAGTCATAGAAAAAGGTCCTTGTTTTATCAGCCACACTATTAATTCTCAGTTTCTCTCTTTACCTTCTGCCAGTGAAAGCAAAATTGATGTATATATGACATTGAGTACTATTTTATGCATTTTTGAGTACTATCTTATGAATTTCTGTATCAAAAATGACATTTCATTTCTCAGTGACTTCAGAGGCAGATGCATCATGAAGGGTTTTGCAACAAAAGCTTCAACATTCATTAACGCATTAACCAAGAGGAGCTGAGTGGTGGCAGAGGGTCCAGCACCAGCAGATGGCATTCATTCCCTGCAATTCCTGCAGCAGCAGGATGCACTGAACAGTGAACTCGTACCACAGCAGTGTAATATGTGGGATCATAAGAGATGCAGATAGTTAAACATAAGTTATTTTCCTGTCATTTGGCAAAATTTTTCTTTCAAAGCATCATTTAATTTTTTCCCATCATTTAAGACAGAGCTTACACATAAACACTAAACAGAGATAGATTTGCCACATGAGAGCAGCAGGGTTTGATATAATCTTTGATTATAGATAATACTCAACACAAGCCAGTCTGTCTGACCCAGTATTTTCTTCACTCAGTAGCATGTTTCCATGAGTAACTGAAGGGAGAACCTGACCTCCCTTCCCAGTTCAATAGCACTTTTATTCACTGCTCTTCATGTTCCTAAATACCATGCAAAGGTGACAAAACTATCAGTTTAAATATTTGTAACTATAATTTTAAAGCTTTTTATGGCTAGAAATACATGACCTATGCTATCTGGCAGACAGAAAGAAAAATGGATTTAAAATAGGTTCTTTTATTTCCCCCTCAAACAAACCAGAGCTTTACCCCCATGAAGGTACAGACTAAGAACACACTGGCAATTCAACAAGACCATGTTGTTCAGCAGCCCTCCAACCCTGATGCAGGAGGCATCAGGCAGGGAGGTGCTGGGATCCAAATGTGCAGCTACCCTGACTGCTGGCACCTTTCACTACCAAGGTCCTGAGGGGGAAAGGAGAGGCTCCCTGCCCTGATTTGCCAGCTGCTAAGACAAGTATCGCATCTGAAAAGAGAATGGAACAGGCAAGTGGACATACAAATATAGATCCATAAAGAAGAAAAAAAATCTATTTCATTTCCATTGACAAAATAAACAAAATGCAATCTCATCTGGAGTTTCAGTAGTGTTTAGAATAACATTTAAAAGCAGGTGTTACCTGTTCTAAGAGATTCTGCAGCCTTTCTATTTCACAGTCTATTACGAATTTCTTTTCTTGCCTTCGATCCAGATCTTCTAAAAGCCGCCTGTAGCTGGCATCATTAAAATTCTCCACACAGATGGCACTGACTTGCCAGCTATTTTGTCCTGCTTTTTCCATAATTGCTTGAAGTATTGAATAACCTAAAAGAGAAGGATACAATACACTAGTAACACTATCATTGCAGTTTTTGAATAGGAATTGTCCTTAATCAATATTATGTCTCTTAACACATGCTCCTGCGGGGAAGGGAATAAGAGAATATTTGAATGCCTACCTGTGCTGCTTGTCATGATCAGCACACAGTAGGCAATTAACAAAATTTACAGTCGCTGTGATCAGAATGCTGTGTGAGCATTATGGATAATCCTCATATGATTCACACACACAAACTCTTCCACTCAAGCATTCATCTTCTCAGATTAGTTTTGTACAATTTCTGTATCTGGGCATTTAGCAACACAGCAAAGGAAAAATCTGAGCCTACTCATTCAGCAGAAGTATTTGCGTACCACAAAAGCATTCAAATGCTTTGGTTTGGGTTGGTTTTTTTTAATAACAACACTTAATCCAAGCAGCTTTTAATGCTTCCTAGCAAGAATTCTTTGTTTAATTTAATTATACATTTATATGCCAGTATAGATGTATAAATAGGAATTATATTGAACTGTTTCAGAGCTTCCATATAGCTTGAATCAATGCATGCAAAGAGATTAGAGGTCAATGAATGAAGGGCACCAGAGGAGCATTAGCTGTTACTACTGGCAGGATTATTGCTCTTTTTTTGATGCCCCCCATGTTGTCTTTGAGGCTGTTCACAGATGGCAAGGGCAGTGCTCTTTCAGATAGTGCCCCTACCCTGGAACACCAGCCCTTCACTTTCTTCCTGCTATGTTTTGGGGTTTTTTTCCACTGGGGATGTGCAGTACAGAGGCAGCAGGGGAGCTTATGGCATGACTTAGGACAGCTTGCAAACCTCATGGTGACATGCTCAATCAACCCCTGAAGCAGGAAGCATTTATTATTCTGTTTTTCATCCAGAATAAGTGGGGAATTTGTTTAAAGCAATGAAGCTTGTACACCTCACACCAAGAGTTAATGTTTATAAAAGACAAAAAAGAACAAAGAGACAGATCTGTTTCCCAATAACATGTTCATAAAAATGACACAATTCAGACAGAGTCCTCCTGTCTAGAACCACAACAGGATTGTGCCTCTTAACTCATTAGCTGGCAGAATTTTCCCAACTAGCTTTAAATGAAATATTTCAACTCTTAAATTTTCCTTAGTGATGTGGTTACCCAATGGTAGCTTCTTTCCCTCTTCAACAAGTGTCCCATGCCTGAGTGCTGTGACCCTCAGGTGTCATTTTAATGCACTTAAAGATGCCATTGCGTGACAGATTCCCTGTAGAAGAACTGTGAGATATTCCCACAGAATTCCAGAGGAATCTTTGTAAGTTACATTTCAGAAAGAGCACTTTTGAGTGTGTGGTTGCTACCTAACTAATCAGCAGAGGACCTACAACACAACTGAAATCTGAGTTTGCCTCCAGCCAAATAAAACTAAATGATAATGTTATTAGAATATGAGTTTTTTGGACACATGAGAAACTAATCTTCTTGCAAATCTAGGAATAGCTATTTTTCTACTGGCTCCTATAACGTTTGCAGTCTTTGAAATACTAACTTAAAATATAACTTTTCTTATCTGTATGATATTATGCACCAGCACTCCAAAATGAACACAAATTAATTTTTTCCCTCCAATTAAGATGACATAGTTTAGATAAAAATACTAACAATTAAAATAAATACATAAAATGCAGAACATATTTTATAACATAAATGAGACATTTATTTTATGAAGCAGTATTTTATTGCAGGAAACAAATTAAAGTACTCCATGTCTCAAATATTAAAACATTTCTGTACTCAGCATATATTTTTAACCTGATGACTGTTATTTTTTTCAAAGAACCATCAGCTTTCCTGTTAATTGCTGCGTAATTATTCTGCTTTTCCTGTTGCTATATTCAATCGCCTTTTTGCCTGTAATTATCTCTGCAAATCATGATGAGATTCTTTCCCAAGCATTGTATTTCTTGCTTCATTTCCTATTCATTTCCATATATAGACAGATATTAAAACCACTCCAATGTTACAGAGGTTCCTGCCTCACTTACACTGTAACTTTGACTTGATCTTTGCTACCAAGGCAGTTAACATTTACTTAATTCAGCTTCCAAACACTAATTAACATTTTCTTTGATTCAGAATGAATGGTGTTTGAAACAGCAATTGACATTGCCTCCTTCCTTTCTTATTTCACTTGGACAACTTCAATAAGATATGTTTTGATCAAACCGGTAATTTATCCCAGCACAAAGCATGACAAATATCAGACAAACATAGAGAAAACCTTTAATTCTATCTTGGATCAAGGTTTCACTTGCCACATTTCATTAGCAACTGCCTTCATTTAGGTATTTGAAGCTTCTGTGGCTTCCCGTCAGTAGCTGGCACTTGTATGAGGGTTTCCACATGTAGGCACAACACAGCTAAAGAGCACTAAGTGGGTATGGTGCAATATTCTCCATCAGAAGAGTTCAGAATCCCTGTGCAAGTCATCAGTGGCACGGTCATCTGTTCAGTGTGCAGGAACAATTTTTAATACAACAGACTGACAAGGATGAAGTTTACACAGAATGAAGAAAGGCATTCACAGGCTCAGCCGGATAAAAATTAGATGTGCTGTGGAGAATGCTTATTTGTCCAAAATTGGCTACAGCTGACAAGGAGAAAAAAAATGGTTTCTGCAAACATTTTATAAGGCAAAAACCTCTGAAACTAACTTGGGATAATTCTCAGAAACTGAATGCTGCATTTCTATTCAGCAATATTTCTAATCTTTAGAAGATGTTTGCCCAAGTAAAGACAGTAGACATGAATATTATAGCTGTCATCTAAAAGGTATTTATTTTCTATTTACCTGCTGTTTATCCTCAGTTATGCTACAAACAGATGAATGATTCATTTTCTGAAATACATTCCCCTCATTTATTGTGAAACACTATCTGTTGCATAAAAGCAAACAAAAAAATCCCTAGGCTAGCTCCTATCAGCTGAGTTGCACAATACATGTTTTTCTAAATAATATTATTTAAGAAAATGTTTATGACTATGCCTACAAATACATAAAAGTAAGCTAAGTTCTCTCACAAATTTTATAGTAACCCTTCCTCATCAACTAAGGCAACCTTGAAATGCAGATAACTCATTGATTAAGAAAGACAAATGGTTGTGCCCAATCATAACTTTGAAATCTGGAAACGTGTATCAAGAAGTTCATGGTCCTTTACGGAACATGCCTTTTTTTCAATTAGCAAATCTCTGGACTAAATAAAACACCAACAGAACTTCCTGAAAGCTCAACCGAAGTCATTCCCAAATGCAAGGACCTTATATGCAAAGTTCTTTTTCTTCTTTATGGGACTGTATTCTGAGGAATTTTCCTCAAACAACTTCAATCAGAAGTCTGCCAACTGATTTTTGTAGGTCACTGCTTAAATGTAGGTATTATTAAGAACTGCTTAAGGACCAGTAATACCAATTTCACCTGAACACCCTGGAACCAAAACAGCAACAGGGCTAGTCTGTAAAGATTTCATTTTCTTGATCCCTTCTCTCCTTGCTTTTCTGTTCTCTGGTCAGGTGGAATTGTGATAAGATAACACACAGTCATAATGTTGGGGGAAAAAAAAACAAACCAAAAAAAAAAAAAGACCCACACCCAGCTCCAATCATGAAAATAAAATTCCCTGTAAAATCAGAGCTGGAGATGCCTACCGCAAAAAATCTACGTATCGGGGTTGATACTACAGGCAAATACATTACAAACAAAATAACAGATGTTTTAAGCCTTCTTCCCTCGTTCCACAACCTACCGGCATTTTTTCATCGAAAAATGCATCAGCCATAGAAGAATAATAGCACACGTGGACCTGGTGCTCTAGAGATGTTCATACTCCTTCAGAGTCAGCTATCTTCTGGGGGCCAAAGTGTGTAAAAGGGGCAATTTTGTAGCCCAGGATTCCTCCTACTCACTGCAACATTGCTGCAATTGGAGTCTATATTCAACCTTCCTCCACCCAAATAGCTGATATCATGAGAAATCTTTTTGATTTTAAAATTTCAGTTGCCTTTCAGGTTTTTTTATATGACTTCAGCTAGGCTTTCCCCTAACCAATTTCATTTCGGCAGATAATGATTTGATCTCTTTTATTTCATTTAAATAAAAAGTAAAATCTGGTATCTAAATCTCTTCAGGATGTTCAGAATAAACTGAAGAGATAGAGGAGCACCAACTTGACTCATTTTTTCTGCTGGAATGCACATTTTTTCCTATTTTTCTCCTTTTCTTGTTTCTTTTTTTTTTCCTTTACTTGCTAGCTTGCTTGCTTGCTCTCACCAGAAAATACTTCAGTGATCAATTACAGTGATATAATTAAATTTCAATAACTTTCATCTTCTAGCAGCCTTTTCATTCTGGGAAACCATTTCCCCAACCCTCTAAGCACAGACAATCATTCCTGATGGGTTTGCCAGGAGGCAGACAGCAAAGTGGCCGCTTACTCCAAACAGCAGCACCCCCAGTAATAATTCTCATTTTGGACCTTTTTGTCCAGTAATGTATTTTTAATTTTCTACAATGAAGAGGATACAATATTGACATATTGTGACTGTACCTTACTATGGTTAGGAGACTAACAAAACTGAATCATCAAGTTAAAATGCTAATAAACTTGAAAATGGCACATGCACTATATTTGTTATGACCTGAGGCACAGAAAACATCTCTGCTGAACATGGGTCTTTTCCAAAGAAAAGCTGATATGGTGGCCTCATATACTGCATGTTACTGAAATGCAAATTCATTTGCTTCTCTTTCAGGGCCAGTGAATTTTCAAATAGGAATAAATCTCATTCCCAAGATTTACTGTGATTCCAAAAGTCCCATACACTGGTAGAGCTACTTTACGAAAGCTACTTCCAACCATAGGAATTAATATTAGGGTGAGATTTTTATATGAGATTTTTTATTTTTATAAATCCAACACACAGCAGAAGTGAAGAATAAACAATAAATCATTTGGTAAGGATTAGCCAGTATATTTAATATTCAGGACTGGATTCATGTAATTTAATTCTACAGAGTAGTTGTCTACATTAATCATCCAAGCTTTCAAAGGAGAGATGTGTTCCAAAAAAACCCCAATTTTTTGGTTTTGGATATGTATCTCAAAGGGGCTTTTTCTTCAAAGAACACTGATGGGCTTTGGGCATGAGGCTTAGTGAAAATATCTACCATTTATTTTATCTGGCCAAATTTTGTAGAGATGAATCCAGAACATACAGTGATGAAAACCATACAAGAAGTTTACAGTATGAGTGATGCATGATCATACATTCCACCAATAACTACAAGCACTCAAACTCATGTACATTTCATTTTTCCTTGTTGTGTTTATTACCTTTTTATTAACATAGAGTTTTGTTTCAAATTTTGGTCAGCATAGAACTTCCAGTACTCAAACAAAATCATTTGCATCCCTGTTGTTTTTTTTTTTTTTTTTCTTTTTTCAGTGTAAGCTGGAGCCAGGACATTTATCAAAGAGTACATACAAACTGGCCAATTCAGATGACAGAGTGGAGGCTAGAATTACAGGTGTGTTCTGAGTCCTTGGGTCTGATTCACAGAAATGACACAGAGATTGGAAAGTAAGACAGAGAACTCAAGAAATAGTTCCATCTATTCCTCTCTAACCCTCCATCCCTCAAGACATATAAATTATATTTTAAAAATTCTAGATAGTTATCTTTCTTTGTCCTCAAAAATCTCTAAAGAGGATTCAGTCACATCCTAGGTAATATGTTCATTTCTTAATTATCCTTATCATTAGGAAATGTTTTCCAAAGTCTAACCTAAGTTTCCCCTAGTGTAATTTAAAGCCACTCATTCTTGTCCTGTCTCTAGTAGGCCTGGAGAACAGTTTGTTCCCTTCTTCCTTAAAGCAATCCTTTATGTAACTGAAGACTGTTGTTACATTTCTTTTTTATCTGCACTTCTGTTTCTGAAACATGATTTTCTTCCTGCTTTTCCTTGTGGAAAATGTTTTAGTCTTGATTCTGACAATTTTTCTTGCTTTCCCCTGGATATGTTGCAATTGATCCAAGTTTTTCCTGAAGTACATTGGTGAAAATTTGATGTATTTAAAAAACATATTCCAGAGTACACACAGTCCTCTTGAATTTTTATCCTCTGCAAGCTTAACAAATGCATTTTATATTTCTTCATACAAATCATTAACAAAGATACTAGCAAAAAACCTTGCAACCAGAATGGATCAATACTTAATACCTCTTTATTTGACAGTGAATCTCATATACTTCTTTCTGAGTTTGAGTGTGATCAGTGTTCGATAGATCTTCCAGAAATTTCATCAAGTAAAAATTTATTTAGCTCATTGCCATGGGTTGACTTTGGCTGGATGTTGGGTGCTCACCAAGCCCTCTATCAGTCTTGCTCCTCAACTGGATGGGATGAGGGAAGACATCCCCTGATGTCAAGACAGAGAAAAACCAATCACCAATTACTGTTGTGGGCAAAACTGTCTTAACCTGGGAAAATTAATTAATTGCCAGTCAAATCAGAGTAGAATAATGTGAGAAATTTTTTTTTAAAAATATCTTCCCTCCACCTCCCCTTTCTCCAACTATGCATATGGCTGTAGAAGGTCATTCTTGCCCAGAGAAGCTGTGGATGCCCCATCCCTGGAGACATTCAAGGCCAGGCTGGACAGGGCTCTGAGCAACCTGGTCGAGTGGAAGGTTCCCTGTCTGTGGTAGGAGTATTTGAACTAGGTGATATTTAAGGTCTCTTCCAATCCAAACCATCTGTAATTTCTATTCTCTGCTCCACTATGGACCTCCAGGGGCTGCAGGGGCACAGCTGCCTTGTCATGGTTTGCACCACAGGCTGCAGGGGAACCTCAGCTCCGGGCCCTAGAGAGCATCCTACCCCTTCTTCTGCACTGACACTGCAGAGCTGTTTCTCTCTCATATTCTCAATTCAATTTCTGTTGCACAGCTTTCTCCCCTTAAATACACTGTCCTAGAGGTGCTACCACCATGGCTGATGGGCTCAGCTTTTGCCTGTGGCAGGTTCACCTTGGACCCAGATGGCTTTGGCTCTATCAGACACAGGGCAAACTTCTGGCAGCTTCACACAGAAACCACTCCTCTAGACCCCCACTACCAAACCCCTCTCATGCAAACTCAATGCATTCATTTAGCAAAATTTCATGGGAATGCACCAGAATGAGACATTCATAGGTTTTTTTCCAATGTCTAGAAAACAAATAATTTTGTAATAGAATGAAAACTGCTTTATCTCACATAATCTGTTTTTGAGAAATCCATGTTTGGGTTTACTTAGCTTTCCAAATTCTGTCTACTTTCAGAGAGATCTACTATGATGTAGATTGTGAATTAAGCCACATATACCATGAATGATCAGGACAATTTTACTACAAATGGTTCTGAAACAAAATAATGGATCCAGTTTAGCCATCGCCTCTACTGCACTTTTGTTTCAACTATTTCAGAATATTTGATGATAAAGGAAACTACTCTTGAGTTCATGTTTCTTGCCTCCTTGACAACTATGACCTTGAATATTTTCTTGGTGTTTGAGAGACACTTTCAAAACAAGATCCTGCAATAGTGTATGGCAGACTTTCTGTCCTTCTCTCCTTTAATCCTGTTGAGACTGGTACCTGTACAGCTTCATCTGCAGTATTTAATAATCCTTCTTTCCTGAGGACAACACAAAGCTACAAGAAAATGCTGTCAATATATTACAACCATAACTTCTTTTCTTAAACAAAGTCTTAAGTGGATCAAAATAGGCTATGAAATGTGCTTTCAGGGAACATATGGGAGGAGGTTTGGCTTACACCACAATGGGAATTCATGATCAAAGATTCAAGCTATGTCAGGTCCCATTTATGCTACACCCACTCAGCAGCAAGATTTTCCCCCTTCTTTGCATTTCAAGAGTCTGCAGCCTTCATATAAAAACACTGTAAAGGTGTGTCATCAAAGTGCCAAGTGATAGAGATAACTGGGAACTTGAGAGGGACTGAAGAAAAGCCCTGGTTTTGAAGCCAGTCTAATAGTTTTGGCTTTCACAGTTTTTAGATACCATTACCCTCCCCATTTCGCTAAATGCCTTCAAAATAACGTTGCAGTCCCATAATCTTTGTTATGACAACCATGAAGATGAAAACATCCAAAGGTACTTACAGATACAAACCCAACCCAAATTTTTGTGTCTTGTTAGCGTTTTACATATTATTTGGTTTTATTTGTCTATTTTTAGTTATTCCATAGGCTTCAGCTACAGCTGGCTCCGATGAGAGGTCTTTGGCCCCTCTGCAGTTTACAAGCAGCAGGGAGACACTTTCTTAGCAAATTTTAGCAAATTCTTACCACAGAACTTTAAATGCTAAACTAGAAACTGCATGTAATTACAGTGTTATCGGAACTTTACAAACAATTGAGCTAACATATGGAACAGAAGAGAGGGGGAAAAAAAGAAGTGTGTGTTATGCTTACCCTCTGTCATATCATCAATGTACTCTCTATAAATAACCAGTTACCTGAGATGTAATTTTGGGACAATCATTAGGGCTAATGTGTATCAGTATTTTTAATGAAAGGGCAGAATAGAGGAAAAAATTATCTACTTTGGAAGGAAATAAAATAGATTCAAATATTTACCTTATTATCGTTCACCAAAATTCTTAATTTCACTAAAACTTACAGTTTGCAAGACTGATACTAATAAATTATCCTTCTGCAAAAAAATATCTTCGTTCAGGCATAGCTATTTTCCAGAAATTGCCAGCTTGCCAACAATTTACCTCTCTAGTCTCAATTTCACAGGATTCACCCTGCCCTGTGATGGTACACAAACGTACACAGGTGTTTGTGTAAATAAGAACCACGTCAAAGGATATTAGCACTGTGAGTTAAGTTCTCAAGAGCTGGTATATCTTTAAATTAGCAGTTCCTTAATGTATTCTGGTTAATGTATTATGGTGCTGTCTTTGTATTGCCACATACTATTTTGCCCCATAAGGCATCTGCCTCAGTAAGATACCTGTGCCTCAGGACAGAACTGTGGCTACTAAAATGATGATCTTGATGTCAGCTCCTCTGCCTCCTCTCTCTAGGGATTTGTTAGAAAAGTAGTGTTTTACTATAAAGTATCTGGCAGTCTCTGCCTATTGGCTGTGTCATTTCTAACACCTGCCTGAGAGAAAATAGAACAGTCTTCAGAGTGAAACAACAGACATTCAAATTAACAAGCATTCTTCTGAAGGAAGTCACAACCTTAATTCTATCTCTATGCACTTGTGGCCATGTCCGTATTTACTGGTGGCTACACAGCAGATAATATTTAGGACCTTACTCTTTCCATAAGTTCTATTTGTAGATATCAGGCACATTATTTTTGATTTTAAATTTCATTTAAGATGTTTTTGAAATCTAGATTTTGAAGTATTTACCTTTTCAGAAAAATGTAACAAGCCCTGAGAAAACTCAAAATCTGAATGCTATGATTTTGGTTACTGCTTGTCTGAAGTGAGTTTGAAAGGAGTCTTACTGCAGCTTACTGACACATGAACCACAAATTTATTAGAAGTTAATTGCTCCCCCAACAGCTATCAATTTGGAGATAATCCTAAAGATCTACGATTTTCTTCCAGTTCTTAAAATTAATTCAGTGCTTTTCTTATGTAGCCCAGCATTAAGATGAGGTTCCTTCTTTTTGAACTGAAGCAACAACTTGTGAAACATCTAAAGATTTCATATAGTGGCTTTTATTTATGATCATTCCCCTTACCTGGCTTCAAATTCTGTTCTGGGCCCCTCAGTGCAAGAAAGGCATTGAGGGGCTGGAGTGTGTCCAGAGAAGGGCAACAGAGCTGGGGAAGGGTCTGGAGCACAAGGGCTGTGAGGAGCAGCTGAGGGAGCTGGGGGTGCTCTGCCTGGAGAAAAAGAGGACCAGGAGGGACCTTACTGCTCTCTACAACTGCCTGAAAGGAGGGTGCAGCAAGGTGGGGGTCAGCCTCTTCTGCCAGGTAACAAGTGATAGGATGAGAGGAAATGGCCTCAAATTGCACCAGGGGAGGTTTAGACTGGATAATAGGAAACATTTCTTCATGAAAAGGGTTGTCAAGCCCTGGAACAGGCTGTCCTGGTCACTATCCTGAAAGGCATTTAAAAGACATGTAGCGTGGCAGTGAGGTACCTGGCTTAGGGGTGAGCACAGCAGTGCTGGGTTAATGTTTGGACTTGATCTTACCTTTTTCCAACCTAAATGATTTTATGATTCTATGACTTTGAATAATGCACCTGCCAGGCACTTCATCTGAGAGACTGCAAATACCAGCCTCAACTAAACCCTGAAAAGGGCTCAGAATCTGAGTTTCTTAAAAAAACTCCAAATCCTACAATTAAAAAAAGAAAAAAAAAAGTGAGGAAACATTTTAAGAAGTTCTTTTAACTGTTCCAAGACGTTACAAGTGTACATATAATGTGCATAACAAGTAAATACATTTATATGTATGCATATCCGTAGCTTCTTTATATGAACCTGTGCAAAGCAGCATGCAAAGAAATGACAAAAATTTCAAAGAAGGGAAAGGAACAGATATTGTTGATTGTTTTGGCTTACTCTACTCTCTTCTCACTCTTTTCAGTACTCCTCTGAAAAGAACTGGCAGAGCAAAAGGCACTTAGCACACTTGCCTCATCTGAGTGTCTTCACAAACACAGCAATCACAGTCACTGATGTACAGAGCTGATCTTCCCCAGTACTGCTGTAAGACAGCTAATGCAACACCTGAATATATTGTACAGAGAAACAGGGAAGAGAATGATATGATCTTCACTGAGAACACTGGACTACTCCTGCATGGCTGAATCTCCTTTTGGTGTCCACATTTAAAAAATTAATGCTAAAATATTTGACAGCGGTCAAAGAAGCAAATCAAGATGATTTGAGGCCAATATATAAAGCATGCCTTAGAGTAAGAGAACTACAGGAGAATTTATCTCAATTGAAATTTTGATGGCTAACTCTGAGCTAGATCATCCAGTATCCTTCTTCGGGTAGTAGAAGGAATCAGGCACCTTCTTGAAGGCAACTCATAAACCCCTTCATCATATGTCTCATGTACTTTTTGGAGGACAAGACACTCTTCCATGTTTAAAATGAGAAATCCCGATATTATTATTCCCAGGTTCAATGCCATGAACACTATTAACATAATGTTATGCATCTGTAAAGAGCAGGACTAAAAGCAACCAGCAATATTATCACAGTATCTGCTACTCACACACTTTACATTTTATTCTTCTATTTTGTATCTACATTTCACATGTGAAGATCCAACATTTCATTTAAGTAGAATTAAAAGTTAGGCTACTTTTATGCTTCTCCTGTGGAGGATGGGCAGCTACACACAGGTTTCCTTTGATTATTCCGGTGAAGGGATTTGCACACAATTACAGAGACAATTTCAGTTCCTAGCAGGAACAAACACAGAATGAAGTAAGTACTCACCATATGATTAGATGTAATTTATTACATCCCACTGAGGCAAGCTATATGCCAAGAAGTAATCATAAACTCATGTTCAAAGCTCTGGTAGAATGAATATATTTAACAATTCAAATTAAATTTCAGCTGTAGGAAGTGACATTTACTGGAAAACATGGACATAGGCAAGGTATAATGAAAAGATAACAGGAAAAAGAATACAGACATTGAATGCTGGGATTGGCCTGTCTGAAAACAGAGCAGAACAGAAAATTGTGAATGAAATCCTGGCAAGTTTCTAGTGTGAGATATATGTTGATCTGGACTTTGGTTAGTTTTAACTGACCTTGGCATTAATGTCTGAAAATGAACACAGTGACCAGTCAATAACTGCTCCATAAAAGTTAAGTGCCTGTGACACTTCATTATACAATGGCACTTGGATTGACCATTTTGAAAGCAAATGATCTTAAGAACTTTGTTCATTTCAGAGCTGGGTATTTTCCTTCCCCTGAACAGCTTTTTATTTGCAGAAGAGCACACTCTGGTGTAATCCCAAGTCTTAATGAGCAAAAGTGAGCATTTCTGCCTTGGACTTGCCAGGAGAAAAAATTACTTCAGTTTCAAAGGAGTGGAAACATCTCTTTAATAAAGATGGATATTGCCTACATATTTCCATTTAGGGCATCTCCGTGAATAGAAACAATAGGCACAATTTGGTACCTGCATAACTGTTACTCAGGAGAGCAGTGGCAGCAAGATTCCCACTGGTATTCCTGGTCAAGACAGCATGGAATTCTGCAAGTGTCACTGAATGCCCCTGAGTACACTGTGTCACGATCATCAGGACTCAGCATGCCCAGGGTGGTTTAGTCTAAACCTCTCCAGCAAACCCAGAGTATGAAAACAATGCTAAAACAGTCACCAAAAAGCATAAAAAGACAGAGAAAATTACTCTGCTGCATGGTACAAAGAATATTTATCAGAAAGGTGGGAAACCTTTAATGCAGTCTTGTCTTAGGTGGCTAATTAGTTTATAACAGAATATCTGAAAAAGCTGCAGAGGATGTGGGAACTGGCTGCAAAAATTTAAGGTGATTAAAAATAAGACTTTACAGAGAGACTTTCTGTATCTGAGACAAATGAGAAGCGAGAATGCAGGAACTGCTCAACAGATATAAGATACTTTTTAAGTCCTAGAACATGTATTTGGCATTTTAGACTTTAAGTTGAAACTAAAATAGTAAATAAGGTCAAATTTCAGTTGTACTAGTGCAAAAACAGAAAAATCCCACTTTGATCATTTTTTTATGTCTCCACTTCTGTACTTGAAAATTAAAATCAATTTCTAAAAATCTACAGATTATAATCCATCTAAATAAACAGTATTATTTAATTTTCCTTACACACTGCTGCCAGGAACACTATCTATTCTTATTGCTCAAAAACCACCGTGAAAAAACCTGCTGCCAACTAATAGTTCTTTATGTATTTTGACTTGTGCTTCCATTGCCCTTTTCAATGTGATTGACAGGATATTATTTCACAATATAGTATCTTAAATGCTATAAATTACCTCAATTGTCTTATTTTCCCAAAGAGATACCATGTAGATTTGAATTTTCCAATTTGCTTAAAGCAGTGATATCCAACATTTTCAACCTGAGCCCTGAAGCGTTATTCCAAGAAGAGCAGTGGGCTCACAACTATTCCTTAAGGGCACTTTCTCTGGAAGCAGTGGAAGGAAGCAGGCATCACCTCTGGCTCCCTTGCTGGGGATCCCAAAGTGTCTCCAGGAGACCAGGCTACAGCTTGTAAAATTGCACAGAATTCCTTAAGCACATTGTAATTTGTTTATGATATTGAATTATTCCCAGTGGCAGCCTGGAGGAGCACTCACATGGCAGTGCTGTGCCCTGACTCCAGGCTGGGATGTATGTGGCACAATGTCCCAAAGTAAAAAAGACAGGGTGACCTCATTCCTCCTGCTAAAGTTACCTGCTAATTCAGGTTCCAAATCATTGAGCCAAATCTCAGGCTAATTAATTGCAAATAAACAAACACCACCATTACAGAAACTGGACATTTGCCTATGCCCCTTATGAGATGGTTTCATAAGAGACAATTTGCACAGATATAAGCAGCAGCAGGAGCTTCCCTGCTGAGCTGTTAACACTGGAGATGATAGGAGGACAAAAATCTCAATATTGACACGCTGCAGGACATTTATACCAAACAACCTTGCTGCAGTTGGGAGGATTGTGTAAATTTGCAAAGTTGTCCTGTGTGGTGTTCCCCATGGCCCCTCCAAGGACCTCTGTCTGGAGCCAGGCTGCTTCCATGGCCTGGAGCTACCCTTAAGCATCATATTGTGTCCTCTGGGGTTGTTCATGACAGACACAAAGGAGAGATTTCTCCTTAATATAATGAAGAAAACATAAAACATCTATTCATGGAAGAATACAAGATAAAATTTTCAGCATACATTCAGCAATCTATTGATGACATCCTCTTGACTTGTGTACCACTAAATGAAGACTTCAAAATACCTCTTAATGTCTTCATTTAGGAAAGTATTTGTGCAAGAAAAAGAGTAGTAATTTCTTAACAGACATTTCTCTATGATTTTTTCTCTGTCTGAGAATGTTAATATTCACTATTTAGCTTTCATCTCTATGGTAGTTAAAATGAACAAGTCCTTTTCTAGTGAAACAGTCTGGTGTTAATGCATTCTTATGAATAAAAAAGTTATTCTGATCCTGAGACAACTATTTGGAATATAGGCCTGTACAATACAGCCTATAGTAGAGAATATGGATAAAATTTTAGGCATGTTGATAGGAATAATCCTATTTACATAAATAATGTTGTGCTCAAGGCCTCATTGTTCCAAGTACTGTTCCAAGTACATGTGCAGAAAATGGTCTCAAAAAAGATGACTTTGGAAACCAAATAGACTCAGAGGTAGGACAAGTTGTTTGTTCCTACTTTTATTTTTAATTAGGTCAACAAGACATTTCAGAGGCATTTTTCATACTTATCAGTCTGAAAATAAAACAACTTGCGTCTAAATGGATATTCACAAATTCAGTTAAAAGTAGGATGACCAAAAATATACAATACAAATTAGACATGTATTGAATACACATATATTCTTATTTATATTTGTTTCTTTTGAAATACGCTTAGGAGCAAATAATTTAAATAATTTACTTTGCATTTTCCTTTCTATCTTTATTTTTCAGCATAACAGATAAGTCACTACACAGTCCATTCTAACCCGCATTTTCACAGAATAAGAACTAGAGGAATACTCTGTGTGTGGGTGTTGGGATTACTTATAAAAGACAGGACAAATCCCGTTGCATAACTCATAAAATATTCGTATTGACTTTAGCTGGTACTACTCACGGGAGAAGAAGCTGGTTCAATATTTGAAATCTGATGTAATTAAAATTTGAGAGCATTTAATTCAAAAACGCATTTAATACATTCACACTGAGTTTTAACTGTATAACAGCTAATTCTGTGCCAGGTGAAAATGTAATTGGCAAAAAAGAAGTTAAAGCTAACAAAGAGCCAGATATGAAAATGAAATCCCAGTATGCGTGCAAAACTTTACAGCTGGAGGGAAGGCAGTCAAGAAGGGGACCCTCATTGTGGGACTAGGACTAGACACTACAACTGTTTTCCTGTCACAAAGCATATTAAAAGTTACAGGTGAATCTGGGTAGTAAACATGACAAACCATAATCTGGACTGGAACTGATGTTTTATTCTTACGCTAAATATTGTCTTGATATACTTTTTCCCAAGAAATAGATTATTCATTTTTTAGACAGATTGTTCACCTGTTGTGTGCAACTTTCTGTAATATATGTGCAGTTTCACAACTTCAGGGTGGTCACAACGTGTGTGCCACAATTTTGGAACACGGTTTAAAAAGCTGCTGCATATGTTTTATGATCGTTTCAAAAAGATATGAAGTGACAGATTCTGATCTTTAAATGGCATGCCTTATTTGGAAACTGAACACTTAATATATGGCCAAACATGTCTACCATAGATAAGCACATTTTTTTCTTTATAATTCATGAAATTTCTGACAGCTCATTGTCAGCATGCAGGTATGTCAATATTAGCTGTTTCCTGGCTGGGGTGAACTATGCAGGTGAAGTGTATGACATATTCAATGGATTGCAACAGCAAAAGCAATCTTCTACCCTGGAACGTACTCAGTCTCTGAATACCCAGGACAGTTAATAGCTGGCTAAGAAAGAAACTTTAAAAAACCCCCAGCCTCCCACGCTAACTTGCAGCAAACGGGTATTTCACCATTCAGTTTGAAAAGCAACTTCCATTGTTGGCACAGTAACTTGCTCCAGGCATGCTCCAGGCTTGCATGGCAACTGAAATCCATGAGGAGCTGAACTTGTGGTCTCATGCTACTCAGAACTAGTACCAGAAAAGGCCTTTCTGCTGCAACACAGTAATATTCAAATCTGAAAGCTACATTGCCTTTAAGTACCTCATCATATCTTGCACATTCTTCCCTAGGAGCTACACTTCTCCATTACACTCTGGCACTCCAAGCGTTTTCTATCCTGCAGGTTTATTATGATTCAGGTTTTAAAAAGCTACACAGACATTCTGACAATGATGCTTTTAAGATACATAATTAAAACGTGGCAAAATACCTAACTTTCCTATATTATGAGGGCCTGTGCCAATGCCTAATCTTATCCTTGGGAACGTCCATCCATGTTGTGGAAAGGCGTCTGAGAATCTGCTTTTATACAGTAACCCTAGTAACAGCAGACATATCCAAACAAGTAATTCTCTAAATGTCACAGGCCAAATTTCAAAGTAATACAACTTGCAGTACAAGCTACATGTATGGTATAAACTTATAAAGAGTGATTTAAGAAAGAACGAACCTAGAAAGTACTGTCAGTCATTTGGGATTGCAAAATACACTTAAAAATCAAATTTTATACTAGATTGGCTCTTTGTGAGTTTGCAAAATGTCTTGATTTTCCAACGAAGTGGAAGGAGAAAATTTATCAGGAAACCAGGCATCCAAAAAAAGCAGACAATAAAATGGGCACTCCTGATAAATTAACACCCTGGGATTTTCTTTTCCTGATACTGCTCCTTTGGTGTTTCCAGGATTTGTGACCTATTTCATGTTGGACTCCCCATGAAGATTAAATCTGTTCTTCATTAGAGTACTTCATTGCATTTAAAGGGGTTTATAGGCACCTCAGTAAATTTACAGAAACCCAGATCCACAGAATTTGTGCTGGATCTGAGTATCTGTTTTATGGTGGGGTTTTTTTTGTTGTTTTTTTTTTTTTTTTTTTCTAATATAAATGCTCCTTTCCAACAAACACAAACACTTAATGCACAAATGTATGTGTATCCACCTGAAAAAGGCGAAAAGTCTGTGGAAAGTGCCCAACAGCCTGGGAAACAACCCTATATTCTGTTTTAGTGCAGTGAAATCACATTCAGTAACTTATTCCTCATTTTTTAGAAAGCAGAGTGCCAAGTTACTCTAAGTGTCTAGCCACTCCAAGGCTGAAATTAAGGATTAGTAAAGACTGAAGTAATCAAGTTCAAAGATACTGGTGATAATCATGAGAGACCCATGACTGTTGCTCATTATGTAGCTTGGGTATATTACCTTGAGTTAAAGCCTCCTCCAATTCTCTAGAGCGTTCATTATTGTTACTCTTGCCCACACTCAAATACTCCGAATCAGGAAAAGGGAATCAAACCTTTCTATGC
Source organism: Brachypodius melanocephalos (assembly GCA_013398615.1). Lineage (NCBI taxonomy): Eukaryota > Metazoa > Chordata > Aves > Passeriformes > Pycnonotidae > Brachypodius > Brachypodius melanocephalos. The sequence goes on along the minus strand of VZSR01003803.1, from coordinate 10,872,078 downwards.
CATTTAATCCCACCTCATCTCTAACAATTCAATAGAGAATTTCATCTGGTGCTTTTGCTTGCAATCTGATAAACACAGAGGGCTTGTTCCTGGCATCAGGAAGCAGCTGGACCCAATCCTGGATACCTGCTGAATCCTCTTCTTTCCTCACAAGCAGGTCTTTGTTCCAACTCACTATCCCAACAGGACATATGTATCTTCTGCACACTATGGAATAAAAAAAATGAACCTAAAACAAGTTTATTTTGCGTTTGTGTGGGTATGTATAGCCCCAGTGAAACCCGAAGTACTTTCAGGAATTATGGAGAGAATTCAGTCCATTATATGTTAATACAGGCAAACTACAGTCACTAAGACAGAAAATGCTTTTCAAACCAGTTAACAGTTTGTTTGGTTTTGGGGGTAATTTTTTTGGTTTTTGGTTTTTTGTTGTTGGAAGTTTGGTGGGGTTTTTTTGGGTTGGTTTTTTTGTTTTGTTTTGGTTTGGTTTTTTTGTTGTTGTTGGTTTTTTTGGTTGTTTTTTTGGGTTTTTTTGTTTGGTTTTTTTTTTTGTTTTTGTTTTTGTTTTTTGTTTTTTTTTTTAAATTTAAGAGGCTGTTTCATTTGACTGGTCAAAATCTGAGGGTTTTTTGTAATCTGACAAGTAGACACAGCACTCCAGTGAATAGCATGAGGAGAAAAGGTCTTCCTGAAAATATCAGTTAGGTATTGGGCATGGGATGAAGTCCAAAAGGAAGTGAATTAATTTCCTAAAAGCCCTGCCAAAGAGCAGTATATCTAATAAAAGAGAGGAGTTACTTGACTCCTACAGTCAGAAGAAGAACTGCCCTCCAAACAGTGAGACACAGTAAGAAACAGAGGGGCAAATGCTATGAAAGGGTCAGCCATCTCACTTTCAGCAACTTAGTTTTTCTTGACAAGTAAACAAAATCCTGACAGTTCTTGGGAGCCTGATCTTTGTTTTACCACAGTGGTCTTTCTAGACAGACAGTATTTCTGACCCTTAGTTTACAAAACTAAATCCTAGATTTCATGGAGAATTTGAATAGGATCACTTTCTATTTCTTTTGGGCTCCTCTTGGATTATTCAGATACAGTTGATTTTTCCTAATGGCACTGACATTTGCAAAAATAAGAAAATACAAAGCCCAGGACTGGGGAAAACAATTCTACAGAAAGTAAACAGCAGAAGTTCTTATTTCATACTTTAAGTTCATTGATTGGTTATTGATAATGGGTGATTTATACTGCACATACTCTTTTCAAAGTCTTCTGCAATATTTATTAATACTGTATGTTTGAAACTGAAAAGTGGGCTTTAGCCCTACAAAACACCATTATTACTTAGAAATTACCAAATATCTTTGTTCCCTATCTGTACACTGCTGAATATGGTATCTTCCCCGAAAGTGTATGTATGACATTTTCAGAAACAGAAACAGAAACTATACTAGAAGCACATGATATTAGAACAACACATTTTTTTCAAACATTAAAAGTAAAAATCATTCTGTGACAAAACACTTGGACAAAACCTAACCTTAAGACAAGAATCATCACTTTACCTCTTAAAAGTACTTCACAATCTTTTTTCCATAAAGCTCACATGGTGCTTCTTCCACAACCTTCTTCCATTTTTACTAAATAATCTTATTTCCAATATAGATTACCTTTTTTAGCCATTCCTACATTACTTTGTGTTTGACTCAATGCTGTTCTTCAATTTAAAAGTTTTATTTCTTCCATTACTTTTATTCTTCAAATATATTGCTGAAACCCAGTAATTTTTCATTTACAGACAACCCTCTTTCTTTCATGACACAAATGTGCATAGTGATGCTCATCCTAACAGTTCTTCTCAGAATCTCTCTTTCTCAAAGAGAAGCCACAAGAATTATCATGGCTAATAGTCTTCAGCGTCAAATAATAATGAAAACTTTTATTCATCCTGATCATTATTATGCACATGAACACTAGCAATCATCCTTTCAAAGCACAAGCCATTTATTTGTTGTAAGTTTGGAAAGAAATAAAAAACCATTAAGAAGTGTTAGGAATCGCATAGGCTAACATAATTGAGCATGAAATCTCAGGAGGTAATTGAATACTATAGCACCTTGAAGAGTTGTATCCAAGTAAATTCAGTTCTCCAGTGGTATGATAATCTAATTTCCCTGACACTTGTCTCAGGGCTGTTTGAAAAATCTTTAATATGCAAAAACCCCCTGATACTTAAGAAGAAGGCAGATGAAATACAGAGCTCAGAGAGCAGAACAGTGGCTTCCAATGAATCAATGAACACAGGGAGTTACGCCCAATAATCTGCTACTCTTTGGAGTGTGTACTAATAAAGACGAGTGGTTAAAAAAATCCATTTAGGCAGCATTTTTGGTGGGGGTAGGGCAAGGCACAACTCATGCATGAGAAATACTTTCACATGCCTGTCAGGTCTTCAATATTGCTTTTTAAGAAACTATTATGATATATATTGTAAACATTAAGGATGAAGAAACATAACCTTTTTCCTCATCTTAGTAGTGTATACAGACATGGTAAGATTTTATACAAGCTCAAAATGAACCTATAATTGCCAAAAATATTACTCCCTTATTCATGTTTTGAGGAAAAAACAAAAAAAGGCATGAAAAGGAGAGTAAAACGCAAAAACAATTCTTAAAGAGACTTAAAAAGAAAAATGCACATGTGTGTAAATTTAGAGATTAATTAAAACACAGGAAAGTATTTTAACTGCCTTAATATAAACTATTCCTGTCTTTCTAACACAGTTCTGTAGGGAGGAATGGGAATAAAACCACTAATGCTTATAGTACACAACCTCATTACCAGTACTTAATGTGTCCCTTTCTCTGTCTCCCAAAATCTAAATGCTTAAAAAGGTAAAAAGTTATATTAAATTCTCCAAATCCTTTGCTAACATCCTCCCCAACATTCTCATATCTAAATTTGAGAGATACACATTTGATGCCTGAACTGTTAGAAGGATAAGGAAATGGCTTGCTGGCTGCATTGGATAAAGATTTACTGTCAATGGTTCAATGCCCAAATGGACACCAGTAATGAGAGGTGTTCCTCAAGGGTTCGTGTTGGGACCATTAATATTTAATATCCTTACTAATGATGTAGGCAATGAGACTGAGCAAGTTTGCCCAGCACACCAAGCTGAGTGGTCCAGCTGATTTGGTAGATGGATACGATGCCGTCCAGAGGAACTCCGAAGTTCCTTGAGAAGTGAACCCATGAAAAACTCAAGAAGTTCATCAAGGCCAAGTGCATGGTCCTGCACCTGGGCCAGGGCAATCCTGGTATCAATACAAACCGGGGGGATGGATGGACTGAGGGCAGCCCTAACGAGAAGGGCTTGGCAGTATTGGTGGAGGAAATATTGCACAAGATCTGGCAATGTGTGATCGCAGCCCAGAAAGCCAAACATATCCTGAGCTGTACCAAAAGCAGCATGGTCAGCAGGTCAAGGGAGATGATTTTTCCCATCTACTCTCTGCTCTCCTGAGATCTCATCTGGAGAAGGTGTTCTGCTCTGGGATCCAGTACAAGGAAGAATGGATATGTGTAGGACAGATCCAGAGGATTGCCACAAGAATAGTCAGAGGGCTGGAAGAGTCAGAGATGGAGAGAGCTGGGATTGCTAAGCCTATAAAAGAGAAGACTCTGGGGAGACCTTATTGCATCCTTTCAATATATACAGTGGGCTTATTAAGAAAGATGGAGAGAGATTTTTTGCCAGTGCCTGTGGGGCCTGTAGTGGCATGACAAAGGACAGTGGTTTTAAAATGAAAGATGGTAGATTCAGGTTAGATATGAGAAAAAAATTCTTTACAGTGAAGAAATCCTTTCCAGTGAGGGTGGTGATGCACTGAGACAGGTTGCTCAAAGAAGCTGTGCACGTCCCATCACTGCAACTGTTCAAAGGCCAGGTTGGATGGGACTCTGAGCAACCCGAGGTAGTGAAAGATGTCCCTGCCCATGGCAGGGAGGTTGGACTAGATGATCTTTATTAGGCTTTTTCAACCTCAACCATGCTATGATTTTATGAAAAAAGAAGTGTTTAAATTATAGGCAACAAGACCCACTAGAGAAAGAAAGAATATTTATTTCTCAAAAGGATCTTCTAGAATGTAAAGACCAGCACCACAAAATATCAAAATACCCTACAGAAAGCAGTAGGAATTATGTGTTCAAGTGCTTTTGCAGACCTAGTCGCGAAAGTCTTTCATGCTGACCACGTTGCTGGGGAAGGGCTGGGCTTCAGCCAGGAGGTGGTGAGCAATTATAGTGTGGATCACTTGTTTCTCTTGGGTTTTATTCTCCCTCTCTCTTGTTTCATTACCATTATTGTTAAATCAGTATTATTACATTTTGTTTTGTTTCAGGTATTAAAATCCCATTATCTCAACCAACAAGATTTATTTTTTCTTTCTAATTTTCCTCCCCTCTGGGTAGTGGGCAGTGAGTGAGCAGCTGCAGGGTATGTATTTTCTGGCTGGAGTAAAAACCTCAACAGCTCCTAAAGCACACCACCAACCACAAATACTTGGCTGCAAACTGGAGTTTGTACACATAACCATGACCCTTTCAGCATCATCAATGCCACCACAGTACACCCACTTTGGCATTCCTGCACCCAAACTGTATCCCAGTTGTTGACAGCATAGAAGATAATGTCAAAAGCCCAACTAAAGCCCAAGTAAACACAACTCTACTGGTTTTACCCTTGTCCATGGAGTCAATGTTTTGATCATAGAAAACAGTCAAATTGTTCAGGAACTCTTACTCTGGTAAATCCATGCTGGCTATTCCAAATCACCTCCTTGTCTTTCATACATGCAGAAATGAATTTACTCCATAACTATTTAGCGGACTGAGCCAAAGCCAAGCCTCTACTTCCCCAAATCCTCTTTCTTTCCCTGCTTTAAGATTGGTATGAAGTTTTCCTTTTCCATGTCATCATGAATTTCTTGAACAGCAAGATCTTTCAAAGACCATAGAGAACAGCGTTTAAATGATGTCAGCTAGTTTCTTCAATACCCTTGGATAGAAACCATCTAGTACCATGGGCCTTAATAAAAACAATTGTCTTAAAAGGTCTCTGACACAATCCTTCTTCATTCCAATTCTGTAACTTAGCTCATTGATTTAGAGGGCCTGAGGGCAGATCTTCCCAGTAAAAATCAAGATAAAAAAACATTGAGATTTTTGTGTACTTGTCCATCCTTCCATTGCTCACTGGACAGTGGACTCACATGGGTTTTTTCCCTCCTTCTTCTGCCAATACATTTTCAGACACACTTTACACTCCTTTGTTGACTCTCGTTCTACTCCACAGGTCCATGTTTGAGCCATGTTTTCACAGTCCTTCAGAGAGCCTGTCCCTGCTTCCATCTTCAGTGGACCTACTTTTTGCATTTGAGCTCTGTCAGGAGATCCCCACCCAAGCACCTGCCATGCTTGCCTGACTCGCTGCACATCAAAAAGAATAATCTCAGTGTTTTCAGGAAAATGTCCTGGAAGATAACTGGCTTCCTAGATCCCTTCCTCTACAGGGTAGATGTCTGTTGGACTACGCCAAGAAGATCCCTAAATGAGCTGCTCTCCTTAAAGCCAGGGCTCTGACTCTTCTATTACTCTTCTCTATGTTAACTCCACAATCACAGCATTGCTGCTCATAACGCTGCCATTGCCTTGCCCATCTCCAGCCTTACTCTTCCTTGCTTGTAGCTGCAGGTTCAACAGGTCTACCCTGGTTATCACCTTCACTGCCTGCTTCAAGAAATCATCAGGATGTGCTTCAGAAATCTCCTGTGTTGCTTGCACTCTGCCTTATTGCATTTTTGACCACTTATCAGGGCAGCTGAAGTTCCCCGTGAGTATCAAAACCTGCAATTCTGAACCAGCTGCCTAAAGGTTTCCTCCACTTCCACCTCTTGACAGCATTTAGCAGAGGTACCATCACACCTGCTTCTCTGTCCTCTGCTCCTGACCCCCATGCTCCAGGCCAGTTTTCCCCATAGGGAATTTCCTGGTCAGTGCAGTAATCCCTTTGCACAGAGCACAGCACTGGATCCTGTCCATCTCCTCCATGCTCCGCAGCACTCCCATCCTTTCAGCCACAGCACTGCCTTCTGTAACCCCCCACACTGGTGGCCATACAGGGACACCTAATCCCACTTGTTCCATATGCTCTCTGAATTCAGGCACAGACAACTGGGATAGGACTATAGCCAGATCTTTTTCACCAGGTGAGAACATGACAGCCTCTCCCACTACTCTGTTCCCCCAGTGATTTCCCATGGCCTCCCAATCCCCACTATGTCAAGCCCCTTGGTACATTCCTAAATGAACAGTTAAGCAGACAATTTTGATTTTTAGGCCTAAATGCAACAGTTCAGACCAGGAATCAAATTAATTTTTATGTTATCAGAACACAAATGTGCCTCAAATTATTACCATTACTCCTTGTTACCTTTTCCCACCATCCTTTATTTAAAATAAGCTGATTTAGCTCACATTTTAAAGTCGATTCTTAGACTAAAGCAAGGACTCAAAAGCAAATTATAGACTTCTAGTAATAGTATTATAAAAGAATATTCGGTGTTGTAACATAAACAACAAATAATTATGGCATCATGAAACATCATTGCTAAGGAAACTATATTTGTGTTAGTTCCCATTCATTGTTCACTTTAGATCCTTATCAGAAATATATTATTTTGCAACACTTCTTGGAGTATCCTCTAAAATCCCTGCATATGGGATAAAGCTGAAAATCTGAATAGTTGTCTGATTTGATTGGATTTTTTTCCATATAAAAAGACTAATAATAGGGTGATATGCAAAGTGTCAAAAATACATTACATATATTCCATTTTCTCTTTTTATTTCCCCATTAATTTCTTTCTTTTCATTTCTAGGCATTAAAAGTGGTATAAAACGATCAGCAGTCGATGCAGTATGTCTCCAGACTTGCATTAGCTCACATAGCAGGCCTGATAAATTGGCTATGATTTCAGGACTTTATATAGCTCTCATTATCTTTTTCTGCAGCAAAGGAGGTTCAGAAAAGCAACACCCCTCCTCTTGTATATTGTACTCTAAATGTAATATAAACCAGTTATATTAGCACTTACCTATATAATTAGTGGAACAAAGCTGTTAATAGAACAATTTAATACAGACACTTCACACATTAATCCAGTGTTATGTCCTTTTTACTCTCAAGGAATTCCTGAATTCTAAAACCAACCCACATACTTCATATAAAAATAAAGTGGCAATGAGGCTACAGTGAAAAAAAAAAAAAAAAAGTAATAGTGTTTGCCTTCGGAGTATTTATTTTATAAGCTTATAAATATGGTATATACTCTTCATACACATTAGTTATTATCCTTTCCTCCCAATCAGAATTTGAATTTGTACCAATCCTACATCCATTTCCCTTTACAATTACTACTTTAATCTCCTTTCTTTCTAAGCTTTCTGAATCCACTGCTTACAATCCCTTTAAGCATATTTGTCTGCCAGGTCCCTCTCAGATCATCTCATCTGCTTTCCTACCTACCTGTCTCTATCAGCTAAAGTTTCTGCTTAAGCACTGAAATATATATTCTGTCCCTACTTTCCTAGATATTTAGCCATTGTCAAATGTATAACCTGTGCACTTGTGAGTCTAGCCTGTGTTTTTGACAGATGAAAATTGTCCTCTGCCTTTCTACTCTTTCCTCATGAGCTCAGGATCAACACGAATAATTTTCCTTTTTGACCTGCCTATTGATTTAAATAGTGTGATAACACAAAAAGCACATCTTATTTATAAGGCAGGCTCTTAACCGACATATCAGAACTCTAATAATTTATCACATTAAACATGTTAATGGTACAATATTATCTTTGCAGTTTAAATTGCTCAATATTTGCATATTGTATCCAGCCTGCAGTTCAAACTCATCACCCTTCCATCCTTTTTCTCATCTATTTCAACAGTATTTTTTAATTCCTGACACACACAATTTTTCCTCACTCATATCCATCCATAATGTTACTCAATGTCTCTTAGCTTACTGTTATGGTGATAACACCCCCTTTTTTGTATTCCTGTTACACTGCTCTTCTTTCCTTATGGCATCAAATTTAAATATTTCTCTGCACTTTCAAGGCCCTTTCTGACAAGATCCACCATATTATCATTTATTTTACAGATGATGATGATCAATGATGTTAATCTCACATCCACTTACTAAATTTTCCAGCTTTCAACTTAGCTTTCTCCTTTGTGGTTCTGCAGAATCTGTGAGGCTGAGCAGAATCCCTGTGAGCATTTGCTCAGTCACCTGGCTAACCTCCCTCAAATACTACTTTTCCATACTGCCTGTAAGAAAGCTCTACAATGAGCAGACTGCCACGATGCTAAGAACACTTTCCATGCCTCCCTACATGACTGAATTCTCTCATCTTTTGTTCTCACTGCCCTTTTCAATGCCTAGATTCAATCACTTTAAGCAATCTTGCTTTTGTACTTCTATGTGTTGAGTAATTTAATACAGGTCTCAAGTTCTATGATGATACCAACAAAGATAATACTCGTATAAACATTCTACTTCCGTCTTCTTGGTAGTTTGCCTTTGGGTAGTTCTGCTCTTACTTCCATTCTAAAACTGTCATGCTATCAATCCATTAAGGTTGTTGAGGAAGACCCATTTTTGGAATGTTTCTTGAGCAGTCAGGAAACCTCCATGCAATATGACAAAAATGGTCAAAAAAGCAAGCTCCCAATCAAAGCATAACATGAAGTGTAGGCATAGCCCACATTGTCTTGACTCATTTCTTATTGTGTTTAATGAATCGCTTGTCAGCTACCTATGCAAACCAAGAATTCCATATCTGAAAAGCTGGAACCTTAAAACCAAAGGCTTTGAATAATACCAGATGAAACAATCACCTGGATATTCTGTTAGCAGCTATTCCACCCTACCGGAGGCAAAAAATAGTCATGACTATGCCGCACTCCCACATTAATTCCTTTCAGCAACTCTGCCATCTGTAAGTGAGCACGATCTTGGGGGTTGAAAGCTCTTCTACAGAGTACAACAATCAGAGCACTGTGCAATCACCCTCAGCCATTCTGTACCTGGGCCTTCTTGCTGCCTGCTTCTCCGTTTTTGCCAAGACTCCCTTAAACATCTTTGCAGCCATAAAAGCTGTATGCTTAAAAGCCATAAAAGGCAGAGTACATTGTGAATCAGAAGGAAAGAGTGAAAAAGGAAAGGAAATAAATAAACCCACTGCTGTTCATTTGCTAATGCACAGCACTTGTGACAGGGTTTACCACGTAACAGTGATAATTCAGTACGATCACTAGCTGTACTTTTGTAAGTGCAAGAGAAGCCAGGAAGTCAAATTACAACTGCAAGAAAAAACAAATGGATGCCTCAGTGTGTTCCTCTCCCTATGTTTCTCCACGATCTATGAAATATATTTCATAAGAGGAGGTAGAGTGTTATCGAGCAAGTTGTCTTTTTCATGCTTTGGAAAATTTATCTGACAGATATTGAAGGGGAATCATCCGCAGTTGGTTGTTTTGGCCTTCCACATGTAGCTGACATCACTTTATTAATTCAGGGGGAGAGAGGGTTAAATAAAAATGTGAACTCTTGTAACATAATGAATAGTTCAAAAGGGCAAAAAAGGGGCATCAGTTCATGTCATGAACTGGCTTCTTGCCTGCTCCAAGGATGTGACAGAAAACATACAGACTTTATTCTCTCCACATAGTCATTTGCCATGTGATTTGACAAATTACAAAGTAGAGGAAATAAGGAAAAACCCCTCTGTTTAATAATACCACTACCACTACCACTACCATTTCTTTTATAACCTTCAGATTCCTTTTTCATAAACTTCAATAGCTTCTAGTATTCCTGTATCTCAGCATCTCAAAAACTGTACTTTACTGTGCACGTTTTTGCAACAGAGACCAGGTGTTAACCCCATTTTCGAGACAAAGAACTTGGACAGTTCCTCCTCAGCTCATGTAATACTTACATTCTTGATATGTAGCTCTATGCCAAGGCCTGGTCCTTGATAGGGACCTGGAGATGATGTATTTCAGTGATCTCAGGGCAGGTATAATGCAGCCACTTGTAGAACACTTTTATGTTATAAGGTAAAATCATCCTGTTTTTCAAAATGGGAGGAAGTTGTTAATAAATAAAATTAATGACTAAAAAATGATGAACTCTGCCAAGTCATTATTGAACTACATGGGACAGATTATATCACTGACTCCGTGAAGATTATGAAGGGTTCCAATGACTGCTCACAAATATGTCCCCCTTTATGGAACAGGGATAATTTGACCACTGCTAAAAAATACTCAAGCAAAATTTTGTATAAACCACTTCATAAACACAATTATTTTTTTCTGTTCATACTTTTTCCTTATTTTTTTTTCTCAAACCCATGCAAATTTTATTTCTGAAGGGGTTTTTTTTCATTTTCCTAATCAAGATCCTCATTAATTTTGCTATTTTTAGTATTTTAATAATATTGATTCCATTCAGATGGTGCAGCATTGCTGTTTGCATTTCCAAAGTATGTGTGAGTCACTGTTCTATACCAGACTGACATATTTCAGTATGCATGTGAGACAGTCTGTTTCCAAAAAGGAGGGTGATACTATTACTTCTCAATCTCCCTCACTTTCAGTTTTTAACTTTGTCCTGGCACAATGACTCAAAATCAGATCTAGAACAAATGCATCCATTTTAAAATTGCAGCCTGGCTGTTGTTGACAATGTAGTATTGAATAAATGTGGGGTTTTTTCCCTTCCCTCTAGTGCTTTCATCCTGAGTTTGCAGAATTGTCAGTCTTTACATACAACAGCTGCACACAAGCAGTGACAAGGAGAGACTTCAGTGGCTACAAGTGCTTCTGCCTCTCATTATACTATCTCATCATGTCCTGCATTTTTGTGAAGTCACAATACAAATGCATCCAGATGAGATGCTGTCTCAGTTACAGCACAAAGCCTGAAAGAAGCCTCAGTTCAGGGCCAGACTTCTGACATAATTACACAGTATCATTCAGGAATGTACACTGTTATCTGTCTAATTATGTCCCCTCCTTTCCTGACTTTGATCCTCCTTTCACCCCCAAATCAGGACCCACCACACCCTTCTGTATACAACACTGGAAAAATTTACTGTGTGAACACACAAAACAATGAAAATCTAAGTGAGCAACCTTCCATAATAATAAATGACACGTAAGGTAGCTATGAAATGAAAATTAAGTTTAATAAAGCAGTACTGAGAAATGCTAAGTTCTGCATATACCCAGCAAAATGACAATCTGTGAGAACAGCAGTTCAAATTTTCAAGTATAATGACACTTATAATTGATGCTGGATGTTCTGCATGAATATATTTATGGTTTAGAGAAGCTATACTGAGATCAAAAATTTTCATCCTGCATAGTAATTCCATCAGGAACAAACACAATAAAAAGTGTTTCTGCTGATGTTCGTAAAAGCATTAAATTCAGTTATTAAGCCTTATGCTGTATAAGAAGTGCTCAACTTTTCAAAGAAAAGAAATAAAGAGCTGTCTTTGTTGGAGGAAAGTTAAATTGATACAAGCAACCAATCAGGAGCAATTACGCTGATTCATGTTATAAACATTATTCCAATGTATGCCCACCAGAAAATGTAGAAGTATGACATTTAGTACATCAAATTTAGCTTTGTCATTGCCTTATCTACAGGGTAGAGAGCTTTGCACACATCTCCCAGGAGAGAAAAATATCCAGTTAAAACCTCTTCAAAAGTACCCTTCATTTATAACTTGCAAACCAAATTTCAGTTGAAGAGAGAATTACTTTAGCATTTTCTTTTCAGCATTCCTCTACACTCTACATAGACAGAGTGCACTGCAGTTCTGTAAAACAGCCATTGTGCCAACTTATCTAATCACAGCTACATGAAAAGAAGCTCTGAAATTTATTTAGATCACAGAGTCAGCATGATCCCTGAATAAGGAAAATGTGTAATTGCATAGCTCAGGGGCAGATTCGGGTGTGCACAGTGACCCAGAAAGTCACATTTCAGTCCCCTGCTTCCTCCTTGCAGTGGGAGCAGCCGGAGCCAGGCATGCACCAGGTGTACTGAGATGCCCTCCTGACAGCCCAGCTGCTGTGAGGAGAGTGCTGGGGGTCAGAGACACAGCAGGCCTCTCACTTCTGCCTCCTTTACACTTCCTCCATTAGCTCACAGAGGTGCAGCACACTGGAGAAACAGCCCCCATCTACAAAGGCACTGAAGCAAAAAAATTCAGCCCTTAGCATTGTGTGTTTGCATATCTAAGAAGCGGGACATTTCCATGCCATTAGATTATCCCTACTCCTTGTGCCACCAATTCTTCATGCTCTCCTCACTGAAGCCAGGAACAATTTCAATCCTGACGCTCACTGGTTTTTCAGGAACTGTTACTGCATCGAGTGTCTCAGAAAAGGATGGGCTTGAGGTGGAGGGGAGATGATAATCTACAGAGTACAGAACAGAGCAGTGTCACAGCTTGTTTTTCCCCTTGCTAACAGGGTATATAACCAGCAAAGTCTAACACGACATGTAGTTTCTTTCTCTGCAGATAGTTTTACCTCAAGGCAGAGAAAAAAAATCTTCTAATTATAAAATTATACTACTGACACCATAACTAAGATTGAAAAAGGCTATTACTGGTGTAAGTGACTCCAAATAAGGTTCTTTATTCGTTTTGAATAGCTATGCACAGTAAAAACAAAGACAGGCACAATAGACGCAAGCTCCAGACAGAGAATTTTTAATTCTCCTAATGAAGGTAATGAAAAGGGGTGATTTCTCAGAGATCTGTGCTCCTTATCATTGATGATACTATAAACTGATTAGAGAAGGTTTTGAGCAACCTTTCTAAGGCTGAATTTTGCCCATATATTTGGGTGGGAAAATTATTCATGTGACATCCAGAGGTCCCTTCCAACACAAATTGTTTTGTAATTTGGTGATTTTAGCAGGGATATCGGTCTGTTTTGTTATTGACTCACATGTGTGTTTGCATTGGGTTTGCATGGCCAGGTTTTGGTAGCAAAGAG
>VZSR01003803.1:10766406-10858822 GCA_013398615.1 Brachypodius melanocephalos | reverse complement strand
GGCCCATGGTGCAGCAGCCTGGGGAGCACTCTTGCCACAGGGCAGTGCTTTGCTGAGAACTCTTGCCCCATATATGGCAAATTGCCCAGGTGATGGACAGCGTCCAGTCACTCATCTTTAGAACCCCTCAGTTCTCATTGAGTCAGACTGATGGGAACAGTAAGAGGTGCTGCATTTCTTCACCATTTATGTGGTGTCTATCAGAAACATGATGCTTTACAATTCAAAGAAAAGAGAGAAGAAGCTAGACAGAAAGAATGTAATGTTGGAAATTCTCCCCATGTCTAACAAGAAAATCTCTCACCCTCTTTTCATCTGTGCTCCCATTTTTAACACTGCAACAACTCTAACAAAGTAAGAAACCCATATAAAGACACAATAAATGTAATCCAAGATGAACAAAACATCCAAGACTTTGCAGGAGTGTTTATCAAAACTGTAGTAGCTGTGGTATTTTCTCAATGAAGAAGACGGAAGTTTTTCTTGTATACTAACTCAACGCTTAAAATTAATTCTAATAGCAACTAAACAGGGCTTTTTGTTCATTCATTTTTTGGGTTCTTGTGCATTTTAGCAGCCAGACTAATCCTTTTAAGGGGATTCCCCAGTTTCTCATTTTAAAACTGTAACTGGGGCAGACCCATATCAGGTTAAGAATCAGCCAAAAAGAAAATTATACTTCCTTTAATTCAACAACATGTTCTTTGATTAACTCTCACAATGTAATTGGTACAGGAGCATGTTTACAAATGAATGTCTGTTTCTAGTAAAAAAATTACTGGGAACATTTTAGGGCATCAGCTTTCTAGTTAATATTCTTTCACTCATTAACAATAAATAGCTTTTTTATTTTTGCAGGCTCTTGATGTGAACTAGTGCTCAGGCTGTTCAGATTATTTATAATTGCATTATTCATTATTAGGATGTTGCTATAAAGCCCTTTGTTGTGACATTGAAAATCTGCAAATACATACATACTGTGTGGAAAAAAAAAGTTCCAGAGGGTAGACTTTGGCCTGTTTAGCAGTTCAGTTGACAGAATCCCTTGGGAGGCAGTCCTGAAGGGCAAAGGAGTCCAGGAAGGCTGCACACTCTTCAAGAAGGAAATCTTAAAGAAGCAGGAGCAGGTGATCCAAATGTGCTGTAAGATGAGCTGGCAGGGAATTCAGGGTAAAAAGGAGACTTTAAGGAGGGGCAGGCAACTCAGAGAGGCTACAAGGATGTTGTGTGGTTATGAAAGGAGAAAATTAGAAGGGCCAAAGCCCAGCTAGAACTTAATCTGGCTATTGCTGGAAAAGACTAGAAGATGTTTCCATAAATGCACTAGCAACAAAAAGAGAGCTAAGGAGAACCTCCGTCCTTTACTGGAAACAGGGGAAAACATAGTGACAAAGGCTGAGGAAAAGGCTGAGGTACTTAGTATTAAGTACCTCTTTGCCTCAGTCTTTATTTGTAAAATCAGTTGTATGCCAGGTATCCATCCATTCCCTGAGCTGGAAGACAGAAATGGGGGGAAAGAGTGAAGTCTCCATAACCCAAGGAGAAAGAGTCAGCAACCTGCCACACCACGTACACAGGTTTTAGCTTGTTTCAGACAACATCTGGCAGTCAGCTGACTGTTGTCTAAATAATTCAGCTGGAGTTCAGCACAGTGATACGGCACAGCACCTATTCCTAATTAGTAGATAGTGTTAACATAATTCTTCACCACAGGGTGAGCGGGCCGTGAGTTAGAATAAAAGTGTAGAATGTAGAGCAAATCAGGTTAAAAAAAAATGTAGAGCAGAACAGGCAGAGGTGAAGAGCAGATGCCTGATGCTGTAATCACAAATCACAGTGGTCAGTGGCTGGTCACTTGAAGACATCATCAAGGACAACAAAGAGAACAGAAAAAAGAGGCAAGACAGAATTGGAAACCAGTGAAGAAAGACCAAGTGCGACAATCTTTCTCAAAGCAGCTTAGTAGTTAGCTAATTGCCACTTTATCACAAACATCGCTTTTAGACAAGTGCTAAGAATATACACAAATACTCTTTGTTAAGCAATGTAGATGTGTAAGACCTGATAACAACATCAGAGATCTATGAAAAAATTTGGTTTAAAACTTCACTGAAGGTGGTTTTAGATTTTTAGACTCATTTCTCTCCTTAAATGTATGTGTACCTTGTTACATTTGAAGCATGGCATTTTTGAGCAACCAGAAAACAGACAAATTTGTCTGCCTGTTTTGTGTTTTATTTTCATTAGACACTTTAATTATTTGATACAGTATTCACAGAACTTTTACTCCTCTAGTTCAGAAAATAAGGTTCAATTTTTAATGGGTTGATGGCCATCCTAAAGACTGATTATGTAAGAAGCCCCAACATTTTCTAGGATACGGGCTCTCTTTTCTTTTTTTTTTTTTTTTCCCTTGTTCTATATATTTGAATATGTTTTTCACTCTAAGGTAAAGAGTTTGGGGTAACTTTGACTGTCATGGCACCAGATATACGAGTATCTTTCACACTGCTTAGGCAACATAATACCAAATGATACAGAAATACACACATCTTTTTTCCTACTATATCATCGTCCACATTTATAATTTTATTGCTCCCAAACCCAATAATATTAGCTGTTCAAAAAGTAGCTTGATATTTAGTCTTTAGCATTTGAACGATTTTCCACACAAACATTATCCAGCTGTACTACCTCAATGGCATCACCTGAAGTTGAATTTTACCAGTTAACCACAAAAACATAGGAACTGCTTCCTGTGAGCCAATCATGTGATTCAGCTGGAAAACCAGAATGAAACGTTGCTTCCAAAAAAACCCCTAGACTTTCACTTTATGTCATTAGTTTTAAAAACAATTTGTTAGCTTTGTGGTAGTTTTTCAATCAGGACTTAAAAGATTGATTACTTCTCAGTGCTTTTTCTGCTGAAGTCTTTTCTCTTGTGCAGCTTATCTTAAAACTCTAAGACCTACTGTCACCTAGGATAAATTACCACAGTCCTACCACACTGAATGCAATTGGGCAAACTATCCAAGACCAATTTTGGCCAGAGAATTTTTATAGACAGGTTTTATATCACTGGATTTGAGAGTCGTTGCCCTATTTTTTTACCTTGAAGCTTTTAATATTTGACACTGAACAAAGCCAAATCTGTCCTCAATCCTACCTCTTACACTGTGCAACACCAGCTGCTTCACAAGAAGGCCAAAATGAAGTTGCTATGTTTTATACTCTCTATCAGTTTGGTCACACTCCCTTACACTCAGATTCTGGCTTAAAATCTGCCATGAATTGTTGTCCCTGTAGTAGCTCTTCTTTGGCTCTACTCAAGAGTCTGACTCAAGATATTGTTACTCATCTCTGCTTGATAACTGATATATGCTACATTTATATCTTCAGCAATATCCTGTGTCATTCAAAACTGTATACAAAATTCTGCAAGAGTTTTGAAATGGCTGACTTTCCATGGCTGTTTCAATCTAGAATATCTACAGATGTATAAATCTACCACATCTTTGTTCATATGCACTCGAATGGAGAAAGAAAATTGGTCTCTTGTAACAATAGCTTTATTAACTTTATTAGATAGCTTCTGTATTTCCTCTGATTAATTTCAAAGGCAATGAATAAAATCTACAGCTATCTGTCCCTGGTATTCAATTATTAGCTTCCTTTCTCTTTAGTGATAACCTTGTAGTTACAACATTTTACATTTCCCACCACCTGGATTCATCCAACTAGGCATTTTCTGAGCCTAGGACTCTGCTCCTTACAGGTTTTCTTTGGGTACTTTAAAATAGTGTTCCGAGTAATTTTCCATGTAAGTTTTTGATGCTTAAATCCCCCATCTTAGTAGCTCTTTTGTAATCTTACCAAGCAAAAAGAAGAGTTTGATATCCTTCTTTTGCTTTCAGTTCACTAAATTTATTGAAGTCTTGTTGGGTATTAAAATTCTATCACTGAGTGAATCTTCTGCCCTCTGTATTTTAAGCAGTTAGACCTAGGTGTCAGTTTGCATTTTGATTCATTAGAAGAATATAGTGGCACTTTTTTGCTAAAGATCAAAACCAAGTGTTAGATCTAATTTGAAAAGGACAAGGGACAGCAAGAAAAAGATAAATTAAATGGCTTATTAAATTTTACTAGCAACAGGTAGTGACTTGCAGTGTTCACTATTAACCAAATGTAAGCATTATGCTAACCTGTATGCATAGAAAGCTGAGAGGAGTTAAAGCAGTTTGAAAAAACTCTGGAAATTAAAGTCTTCATTGACCTGTTTAACCCAAAGTCATCCATCATTTATTACTAAAGAACTAAACAGTTACAGAAGATTGCAATAGTTCAAAATTGCATACATTAAAATATCCTAATCTGCAAATAAGGAATATTTCAGGCCACCTCTGGCATACATTTCTCCAAGTTGTCTGCTACCAGGCAGACTTTGCCACCATTTTCAGAGACATACATTTTCTTTTATAAAAAGGCAAAATACTGTGTTCCAATCATTAAAGTGAAAATACCTTTGCAAAAGATCTTCACATCCAGTACAACTTCTTCACACATTTTCAGTTGTTTCTCTGTGTAAGAGCAGTGGATAACAACGGCTCGACTTTCGTTCAGCATTGGAAAAAAAAAATCAATTGTTCATAGGCCACTACTATTTTTCCTTCCTTCAAGCTGTGTCATAGTCCATAAAGAAATAATCCATCACTGCAGTATATTTTCTCCACAGCTGTGACAATAAATTCCTCATTTTGTTCTCATCTTATCCCCGGTAGCTCCACTGCCTTTGCTGGAGTTACTCCTGATTTTCACCGCTGTCAGTGAAGGCTGAATCAGGCTGCAGAAACAGCCACTGCCGTGTGCACTCTATGAAGTGTATCTATGAATCACAAAGTATTTTAAAAGCTTTGTACCCCTTGCTTAATTAATTGAAGAAGAGTTCATCTAGGATTTCATTTTCAGCCCCGAATGGTCCTTTTAATTCAGAAGGACAAGACATGCACATACATTAGTCATGCATTAAAAAGTTTTCACATCTGTAGAGCTGATATTAACTCTTTGCATACTGTGATTTATTTTGATTGATGTGAGCTGCTCTAAATCTCTTGTCACACAAGCCAGTGGCAACCAAACCTAATACTATGACGGAAAGATTATGCTACATGAAATATAAACAGGGATAAGAAAATTCACCATAAATATTTATGTCTTTATACTTGCAGTTTTCTATTTTTATAAATCCTCTGTGTCTCACCAGAGTTCTTTAATACATTATTTTAATTTCAAACACCCTATTTGAAAATTCAAGCATATTTATGATTCAAAGTAAGGCCAAGCTAAATTCACAGATTGTCATTTATAATACAATAATTCATGTGGGAAAAGGAGAGGTAGTAGGAAGATATACATTCATATTTAGATGAGGCTAGTATTTTAATGTTTTAAGAGATAACACTGACCATCATCGATGTGAAGGTCAATACCCACCTGCCAAATGTACCATAAACTTTGATGACCTGAAGAGTGAGGAGTCAATGTACAAGGCCTTGCATTTTCACCAATATTTATGGTAACTAAATGCAAACCCAATGTAGCATGTTTTAATGCAGACAAGTAACATTTCACCTAAAAGTAATACAATTTTATCTAGAAAGTAAGCCACTCTGCCTTGCAAAACACCTATACCAATATTGCCAGCAAGAGCTCAATGTGGCCAATACAGTAATGTCCTCTCCTTGTGCTTAGACTGTAGGATGCTGGAGGAAAATGTGTTTGCTCAGAACCCAGAAACACCACCTTTTGCAAGTGTGATGCAAACAAACACTTTAGGGAAAAAAACCATCTGACCAAGTTTTGCCAAGGATGAGTCTGAGTACCCTGATTTTCTGGAAATGCAGAAAACAATTTCTCTAGTTATTCCACGCTGGTATATGCTTTTTCTTCTCCTGCCCAGGTTATGAAAATTCTGATGGCTATGGCAAAGATGGTATCAAGATTCTGGCAAACATCTCTCTCACTTACAGGAATATTATTATCTAGAAGATAAGAAGAAATAAAAGAGAATAAGGGAGTAGGGGATAATCCCAATTAACTAAACTCTTAGTGATTGTGGATTTCATAGAATCTTGAGCAGTGTGTTGACTTTGGGGGTTCATTTTTTGTTTGTTTTTTTTTTTATTTTGGGAGGATCTTGTTAACTGAAGTTTAACTAGAGCAAAAAATCTTTCAAAGTAATTGCTTGATACTAAAACCCCCATTTATTACAAGACTAATAAGAATGCAGGGATTTAAAGATAAATGTTTTGTTGCCTGATTTCTGAGCCAGTGCAATGTTTGGGGTGACAAACTCTTTTACACAATGGAGAAGGACAGAAATTTCCTTTTTCATGTTTTCTTTTTGGACAGAAAGGAGTGCTGAGAGTTTCACAAAACCACCTGGCTCTCCAAGAAAGAGACTCGAGGAAGAAAACACTAAACACCGTTAGCTTTGAAATTAAGTCACATGGTTTTCCAGAATGGGGTGAGAGGAAGCTCTATGAATTAAAAAAAAAATGGATTTAAAAACAGCGAGCTAAAATGAGAATTGACTATTTAAGAGCTCGAAACGGCCTCAAAGGAGATGCATCTTGCCATGCCCTGTAGATAGTTGTGGCAAAAGAAATTAAAAAAAAAAAATCTATATATCTATATCTCTATATATATCTCTATCTTGATTACAACAATGCCGTTTATCAAATTCTAATGTAACAGATTTAGTCATTTGACATAATGATATTTCAAACTGCGAGGTTTATATGGATCAGACACTAGCTTGCATGGTTTTTGGCACCAGAATCCGAAGGAACCATGGAAAAGTAACCTGGAAAAAATTCCTGACAGCATTAAACAGCTTTAAGGCTTCAGGTCCCATTAAAAGGCCTCGGGTCCTATTCTTCATATTGGACAGCCCGATGTCAGAGAGCCATGTGTAAATCCATCTAATAGGATTTTCAGTTAAGTAGATCAAATTTTATAACTTCAGTCTCTACCAGAGAGTGGATTTTTCTTTACAAGCCAGATAACTTTTTAGTCCTTCAGAAACTGCCTCTTTACTACAAATGGAGCAGAGAACCAGAAAGAATCTAGTGTCTTGTACCAGACAGCTCTTTCAGACATATCAATTAAGGCACTCTGTTATTACCACAGCCAATGTGGTATAACCTCTTACTACTAAAAGCAGTGGCCAAAGGGGATGTGATGTGGTATTTATATGCAACTCACACACTCAGAGCAGGACAAGGCCAAGGCACAGCCACTGACAGGTGAACGCCAAGGATTAGGACCTTGTTTGCATTTCTACAAAAAAGGTTTGCCTTTTGCCACACAGTCTCACAGTCTCAGAACTGCCACACTGGTATTTAGGGATGCCGTTGCAAGCAGTCAGAGTTGTCCTTCTTTCCAAACAGAAGACGACAAAAGACATCAGAAACAGATAGAAGATGTAGGCTGCAGAAATAGAAACAATGAGCTGCAGAACTGCTGCCTCAAAGTCTTCATACCCAATGAAAAAACAAAAGCACTGAAGGAGCACTGGAGGCAAGCAAAGGATACCATGCAAATATGAAATAAAGTTCCTGACTGATGTGTGGTAGAAGAGAGACAGGAGAGAAGAGAGGGGACAAGCTCAGAACAAGAATAACCAGATTGCTGGGGAAGGAAAACTTGACACCCAGCCAAAGCAACATGAATGAAAGGTGCCAGGAGCAGAAACAGGGAACACAGTTCACCAGAGCATGATCCACTCCTTTGCTCCTGCCTTGCACTCATTCAGACAGTTCTAGAGGTCTCTGGAGACTAAAGGCCAAGTTTTCCTCCTGACACAAAAAATTACACACTTTTAAACCTAAAAGGAGCGCTTTTCAGAACTTCTTGAAGATGTGGTACTAACTGAGGACAGCTACCCCAAAGCAGCTTTCACTATTAACTTTTGACAGTTCACCTTGACTCTTTTAAGATCTTTGCTTTTGCTTCCAAACGGAGCAAAAAGGATGAAACAAGATGAAAGACAGAGAAGCAAGTTAAGCCTACATTGCAGTGGAAAGCTGCTGCTGGAAATACAGTAGGCATGTATATTGCAGACATTACCAGCTATGGTTCAGGTTTAGTAGTTTTTCCCTATTAGTTTAACCTCCACTCAAACCCTTCAACTGTTTCAACTCTTGGTTTTTAGTCTGAAAACCAAAAGCTCTGCCCTAAAACACGGATGTCCTCAGAGGGGCCAGTGTCAGCCAGGCACGCTGGGCTGCCCAGCCCCTGCACAGGGCTGAGCCCAGCCAGGGCTCCCCTCCAAGGGTTGGGGGCTCTGGCATGTGACACCACGGAGGAGCCACGGGGACGGGGACAGCACTGCCCTGTCCCAGCTGTCTTCATGGGCATGAGGGGAAGCTGTGGCCACTCGTCAGCTCTGGCTGGAGTCCATCCACTTTGCACCAGCTGAGTTGCACGACATGGACTGTGAAATCTGGCCTAAAGGTCTTTAAACATTTAGAGCTGCAAAGGCGAAAGGGTAGGCTGAAATCATGGTGTGGCTTGCCCTGACACACTTCTCAGCTCTGAGGGTATAAGAGATCCTGCTTATTATCCTGGACAGGAGCTGAAAAATGACATCATACTGGAGAATAGGACACAGGGGTTACTTCAGAGATGATTCAGATCTTCTTATTAATTCTCTCTACCTGGCAGAATGTTTAAAAACTGGCAAAGGAGCATTAGCACTGCTGGCAGAGCATTGTTACAGCTGCACAGGTAGAGAGAAGTCAGCAAGAAGCTCTTTCCAACCTGGTGAAAAAGGATAAGAAGCAGAAAAGAGTACTGGTGCTACATCCCAATGATAAAATCATGTGACAAAACTCAAAAGCAGGTCAAATAAAAAACAAGCAAGCATTCTCTCCCACAAGGTTGGCACCACAAAACATAAAAGCATGTTATATGTTGATATTTGGCCTCTCTCCACAGCAAATGTCTTTTCCACAGGTCAGGCAGAGAGGGTGAACAACTGATTCAATGGCTAGAAAAATGCTGAGAGAAAGAGAAAAAACCTGGAGGTGGTCCAGTGTGTAGTACACGTTTCATAAGTGCATGTGTAAGAAAGAGAGATAATCTTCTTCACTGTTCTTTCAGCAGGTGTTTATCCTTTCTGGCATCAACAGCAATATTTTGTAGCTGCACAGCAGATTCCTTTCCACACTTGCAAAGAATCATTTCCCCTTATGTGACTTACAGCTGCTCCAGTCATTCACGGTTGATGTCCTCCTTCTCCAAACCAACACTATGAAAGTATTGCTGCTTCTGGAATTTACTAAGAAAAACATAATCTCCAAGTTGTGTCCAAAAGACAGTGACCAAGAGAGTCATGTGTCCATAAGAGAGTGGTCTATTGGCTTTCTTTAAAAGCTAAGGAAGATGCTTCCCTATGAACACAAAGAGAAAACCCTCAGAAGAAATACTATGTGCTGTTTTGATGCTAAGATGGTAAGAACCATTTAAAGAGCCTGAATAAGACAAGGATCAACGTACAAGTAAAATTAAAACAATCTCTTTGCTCCCTACCGAATTTTTCTTCGACAAAGGAAAATTTTCTGTCCCTTCTGATATGCACAGAGATGTGAGGATGTCTGCAAGGGCCAAGTCAAAGACACTATTTTCTCACTGTAGCTGAGGTGAACCCTTTGCTGAAGTAACTGAAGTAGCTCAGGTGGGTAACCACCTTTTAGTTAACCACTTCCTCACGTAATAGCATGAGAGCAGCTCTACAAAAACACCAACTGCTGAAGAAAAGGGTATCTGAGCTCTTACTATGGACAAAGCTGAAATTAGACCTGTCCCACTAATGAGACCTCTTGTAAGGACACATGGATTCATAAATTGTGCATGAGCACAAAGTATATAGGATCTGTCCTGGGGAACAGGAAAGCCATATAACATTAGATGTTTAAACCCAGTGGCCCAATTCCTTCTCAGTACAGGATGCAGTCAGTAGGTTATACTGAGCTGCTCTGAGAATCTGACACACGTTTCCTTACATGTGAAAATGTTTCTCACATCCCTGATGAATGCATTTACACTAACTGCATTTTCTATTATCCTAGTTTCTGCATTTACTAGAATCATTTTATGTTCAAAACCAATTAAAATATTGTTTAAGATGTTGTACCTTCTTTTAGCCAGCTTGGATTTGAAGCGAACTGTGTTTTTTAACAAAACTGTATCACTTTATGCTGAAATAAATAACAAAATGGCAGAGAAATATACTGCATTTCACGTATTTTGGGTAGATTAGGCCAGTTATTCTGAAAATGAAATGGGCACTTCATACCAGCAATATTTTCCAGTGATCTCTAGCCTCATTAGCCATTCTCAGTACATGCAGAAGAGTAGTGTAAATAAAATACACTGTTTTCTGATGAGCTTTGATGAGCAGATGTTTGGGGGTTTTGTTGATTCATGTCTGGGATGTTTTTAAAACTTTTCTGCTTGTGCTCCATTTCCTGTTGAAGGAATTCAGAATGACCCAGATGAAAGGAGACAATTGTGACTGTGTCTGCCTGGACGTCGCCCAGGCCAGCAGCTGTGCAGTGGCCACCGCAACGTGCCTGACTTGCAGGAGGAGAAATTATGTAATTTTGTGTTTAGACTACTTGTGAATTCATCTTTTTGTACAGATGAATTCCTCTATGCATTTCCTGCACCTCTATGCATTTCCTATCATCACTTGTCTGGAAGCTTGGAAGTGCAGTTGAGATTACAAGATAATGCACTTGGTGAACCTCTCCTTTTGCTGTTCGGTGATTCATGAACAGGAAAACCACAGACATTTTTAGCAGAAATAAAGTAAGCAAATAAAAACTGGAATTATTCCTCATTCTAAAATAACTTAGACTAAAAAGAAAAAATAATTGATATCTGGTTTTGGGTTTTGTTTTGGGTCTTTTGTTTTTCATGTCTTTTGTTTCATTCAAACTGGAATGTTGATGCATTACAATATGTTGATAAGTATTTGTTCACCCTGAGACAGAATTGCAATTTTTTTCACTGTGACAGCCACAGACTAATTTTAAGTCTTATTACATGTTTGGTTTTTTTCAAGCTGAGAACCATGATCTGTGATAATTGTAAATAGCAGAGATAGAAAGGAAAGGCAGTGGGATGCTCCCAGACTCTGAAATAACATGTAAGAACTGAAAATTGACCAAGCTTACTGGAATGTACTGATAGAATGTGGCAAAAGGATTAGAAGAAGGTTTTGGGGAAAAAAGCCAGTATAAATTATCAAGGAGGAACAGAAAAGCAGAATGAAGCCAATAAATCTGGGCAAATATGTGAAAGCAGGAATGCAAAGGTAGATCCTGAGGTGATTCACAAGATAATGCAATTGAAAATAATTAAACCTCCCTGAAGCAGTGGAAATGTGAGCAACAAAATAGCAGAGTTTTGGGAGGCCCTACCAAACAGAGTTTCTGAAGGGACAGAAGATAAAGTTGTTGCCACAGATTCAGAACCCTCCTGGGGATATTCTGATACAGAGGAGAAAGGAAGTTCCTCTTCTCAGAGAGGTTAATGAAGAGATCACGAGAGAAGGATGCATCAAGTGGGGGGTTTAGAGGATGTTTCACAGAATAATAGAAGTCCTGTGCAGAAAGGCACACTGTGAACATCACCCTTGGCTTCAGAACAGAGATTTTCATTCTGCTTCAAGATCCAGTGCATGTAGCTGCATTAGGAAATACCTGGCAGAATGCTTTGCTTATTTGAGAAATTGGATGTGAAATCAATCTAGCAAAAGGCACAAATGAAAAGATACATACAATGACTTACTGCTCTTTTGAAACACATTTATTAAACACTTCAGAGGAAGGATATTATTTTCTCAGTAAAAAAAAAAAAAAATTACTTGATAGAATTAGCCGGGACATTTTTTACCTGACTCTTTCCTTGAAAAACCAATATTGAAATGCTTTTCATGGGAAGAGGCTATTTTAGATGACTTTCTTATTTTTCATCATTTTAAAACAAAATAATGGAGATGTTGAGACATACTAGTTGAAGGTTGTTAAAAAAAGTTTGGCTTTAATATAATGCTTAATGAGAATGGAAATACAAATTAAAAAGAAAATATGATCTAACACTATTGCTAGAATACTTTTCAGTAGCATGATTTGAACTTGTAAAATACGAAGATTTTTGATATTTAAATGACTTCAGCTGTTCTGCATCCAGACAAAGCTAGGAGATATAATTAATATTAGGCACATACATACATACATACATACATACATACGTGCATACATACATACGTAAGATAAAAATTCATCCACACCATCAAAAGTAGATTCCACACAAAAATAAGTGATAGATCTGTGACTGGGATAGTCATTTGTGTTTAAGGGTCAGGTTCATTACCTGCTTTGTACTCTAAATATAAACTGTTTATAATACAAATTTTGAAAAGCTGCCTTATTTTTACTACCATTAGTTAAAGGTTCTTAAAAGAGTTTTGAATAAGTTAGATCTATTTGAAACCCCTCTTATCCCATTATATAAAGGAGAGTACCTTGTTTTTTATAGCAAGGATATCATTGAAGACAGAAATATCACAATGCCTTACTTTTATCAAGTATACTAACATAGCAGACTGTTTTCTTCCCACTTCATTTATTCATACATATCAAATAATTTTATGAAAGGCATCTGCAAACACATTTTTCTGGTATGAGAGACTTTTTTGAATAGCATACTTAAAAAAATGTTGCTTATTATTTTTCTGTGATTAATACTTGTTTATTACATTATGTACACTTGACATTTTTTATTTAGTTTTCTTATTCTGAACTTACTACAGAGGAAATTTGGCTCCAATACCTTTTATGAAACAAAAGCATGTATTTAGTGTCTTCCCAAGCTCACTGTCCCATGCTGACTGGACTCACTCTTAGGAGAGGGATAATCTAGGATGCAAGTCCTTACTCCCAGGACAGTTTCTTTATTTTTTTTTTCCCAGTGAGAGGTTAACATAAAATGCATATTTGTTCCAGGGACCTACACAAGCAACCAGTTTTGTATTCACAACCCTTCTCTTCGGTGACACTTCCATCATTTATTATGCCCACATCTTCAAACCCACATTGAATGTTCTGCTTGCCATTTGCAGACCAAGTCACACTGGAACAAAATGTATGCCCCTTGTCCAAAGGAAAACGTCCTGCAGCATCCAGGTGTGCATTAATATTAAAACCCACCAAGGTAGTAGTACAAAAAAGGGATTTTGAGACCCCAGGATTAAAAGACCCTTTGGTAACTCTCTTTCCAATTGCAAAATGCTAAATACCTCAAACATGCATTGCAATTTTGGTAACAGAAGCAGCTGCTAATGCTGTTATCTGTAAGTACTAGCACAGGAAATTCCCTGTACAGAGGCAGAAATAGAATCTGTAGCACCGTGATAAGCAGTCAATCATTTTTAAAGGATGTCTACACTTCAACCACCCATTTTGGAACTGACCAAAGACAAATTATTTGTATAAATAGGTATGCAAATAGGACTCAGCTGTAATTTATGAGGGAACCACCTAAAATATATTCCATTTGAAGGGAAAATACATCTCAGAATAGTGAATATCTAAATACATTGGAATATGCTTCTTTACAGAAGCAGAAAACGTACCCATAAAATTACAGATTGCATAGATGATAGGATGACAGTTCAATCAGCTGAATTGAGAATGTGCAACTCCAGAAATGCCCTCATAAACAAACACAGATTTACTCTAGAGCGGAATTACCTTTACTTCCTGCTCCAGCTCTGGTAAATTAACTCACACTACACAAGGGATAAATGTCTCACAAATATGCCAAGGAGGGATCACGAACAATTAAATTAGCCCCATACATTTTGATTCTTTTTTAAACAATAGGTGCATAAAAAATGTTATACTATGTCTTGATATTACTAAGTCCGTATCTTGTTTATTTATTTTTATTTTTAAAAAGCCTGCTTTATACTTCATTAAAACTTGGAACATTCATCCACACATGGATAATACTCTCAAAAGACAAGCTAATTTTTCTAACTAAAAATGCATTTAGAAACAACTTGGCACAAGTATTTGTTTTACATTCAGTATTAAACTGGCACCACGTCTGGTCTCTGGCAGCATTGACTATGCTCCCCTTTGTTTGCTACCACTCCGTGCTCCAGCACTGAAGCCAACACCTGTGGCCATATAAAAGGCTACGTTGAGCAGCTGCAGGACTCGGATGTCCATACTGAAAGGGATTTCTAAAGCACAAGCATTTGGATGTGTGGCTGGCTTCCTCGTCTGAGCCTTTTCAAGGCCTTCTTTGGCGGCCCACGCTGCTGGGCGCTGCATCTATCGACTGTCTGCAGCGTTACCACCGACCAGGGTGCACTGGTGACATTGCACAGCCTCAGCTAACAAAAGATGCTCTTGGTGATGCTGATGTTAGGCTGCCTTCACTGAAGGAAGCTTTTTGCAGGGTTTGTCAAACGTGACACCACTGATATATGTAAACAAGGGCAAGGTCTACCCTAAATATTAATACGAAAGCTAAACGCTAGTGAACCGTAACACAAATTTCTGCTTAATACTTTGCTGTCTGACAGTAATTTGTTTCATCCACAGAAGAGATGAACACGAGTCCAATCATTACATACATAAAACACCTCCTCTTATTTGCGATCGAATAATAATAAAATCAGATATGTGCTCAGAGTTGCTATTTGAAACTCGTAAGAGCAGCTGAACTTAATTCTACTATTCAGAAAACCTAGAACAAAAATGCCAATACATGAGCTTTTTCACAGAAAAAAATGGTATGAAGTCACTCTTTTTCTTAACTGCAGCATAACATCCTTGTGTGGAAAAGTTCCTAAGAAAATGGAAACAGACATTCAGAATTACAGATCATACTGTCCTTGCTCTCAAGTAAATGCAGAATGTGTGTAAAAACCAGATAAAAATGACATGTTTTCATTTAAAGGAATGTATTACATATGCAGGTAACAACAAATTAACTATTCTCTCATTCTCTGATACCATTAGAACAAGCCATTGGAAGTTGCAATGTTATTTACATTTGGATGTTGGAATATAAAAGCATATAGAAGTTACAGGGGTAATCTTGTATTACACATGTGCAAAACTGAGATAAACGCTACTGAGAAAAGAACTTAGCTCTAAGGATTCTACAACACTGTCACGAACAAATCATTAGAAAGGGCAGAGATGATTCACATTCACTGGCATGGCAACTTAAAAAGCAATATTTGAAATTATCATGAGTCTCTTGTCTTCTCTATGGCAGCCACTAAGTCAGAATAAAAGAAAGCAAATTCTTCAGATATGAATGTAATAAGGAGCAGTTTATTTCATGTTTTAGGATTTATATATTTCTATGGTATTTGCATATTAGGCTGCATTCCATGTTCTGAGTGTTTAGCCAGATGACCAAACACACAGAAAGTTCTGATGCAGCATAGTTTGAGCCACATCTTACACGGAATACCAAGGTCAGGGGACTCATCTGTACACTTGATGATCACCTTTTGATTCCAATACCTACATTTTCTGTTAATTTCAAACTTGATCTAATGTTCAATCATTTCAGTCAGCAAGAGGAGCACTTTTGTTAAATGAAGCATTCTGAAAGCTCTTGGAAGATTTTTCACATGTAGTAAATTAAATGATGACCCTGCTGATTTACCAGTATTGCTTCTCTTCAGTGGTATGACAAGGGAAAGATGGAAAGTCACAGTATCATTACCAATGCTGATTTTAGGATCCTGCTGCGTTTTAGTTTCACGTGTGCATTTATTACCTGTATTTTCAAGCTGCTACCACCTGCTGAGAAGATGAGGATGAGCTGGCTTTTTGCTGGTGTAATTATTAATGAGCTAACACTGGCAAAACAAAATTTGCTGCAAGCCAATTACTGATGGATAAAGCACACTGCCCTATTTCTTTAAAAACATGGAATTTACTGTTACTGAGTACAGACAACAGTAGATCATACGACAAACTTACTGCAGTTCTCTAAATTCACTGATATTTGACAAAACATTCTTTCCTATGTTTTGTATATTGGTTCAGATTGGCCTGCATTAAATGACAATATAACTGGTAAAAAACAGACGCAGTGGTAGCTGGATCCCGATATGTGTGACATGATTCACTGCTCAGGTAAGAGTGTCTGCTGAAGAGAAACAGCTTTTTATCAGATCTAGTGAGGAATATGGAAAAGTTCAAACCTGCAGACCATGATGTTAGAGCAGTCTAAAGACTATGAGAGCGGGTACTGGATGCTGTTTCTTTTATCAATATTTCTTCAATGTCATGACAACACTGATCTTTATTTCACAGAAGTTTGGTACAAAACTTCATGATGCAAGTAAGAACCTTCCCTTTTTAGCAGACCCAGTCATGATCTTATGTTTCTTTTTTATTGTCCAACATTTTGCCAGTGATCAGTAGGATGAAAGATTCCTATTGTGAGAGTCATATCAAATTCTTCCTGGTGATGATAAAAGGGCCCAAGACCAAGTGGACAACTGCAATTGAACAAAGTCAGATGCCCAACATAATGTTCTTTACAATCCAAGACATAACTTGGTTTTTCAGGCTTACCTATGATATTATTATAGATGTTTAAGGCAAGAGTGATGTAGGTTTGGGCTTAACAGTGCTATGCAGAAAACAATAAACAAAGAGCACTTGGTATGAAAACCATCTTTTTTCAGTATTGAGTTGTAAGGTCACCTGCAATTTGCTTTTTATTAGCAATTGGTCTTTTCAACTTATTTCACAAGTAAGAGCCTTGACTCAGTATTTTTATCCACATAAAAATGTAAGTTACACATTTATATCACTACTGACTTTAGTAAGTTTAGCTCTTTCAACTGCAGTATTGAAATAATTTCACAATTCGCTATTACATTACCACTACTTTCACTAGTGAGACATCGAAAATTTTGTTCATAAGTGCAGTAAAAATATCGAGTAAAGTTTGATGTAGGGCCAATTCTTTCAGCACCTAAATGCCTAGCTAATGATAACTTAACTTTTTGAGTACCATTTTATAATGATAGTCCTTCAACCTGATTTTACAGTGTTTTTATCTAGTTCACTTAGAATATTTTTGATCTGATTTTTGAATAATAGAACACACTAAACGTTTTACAAAGGCTATATATATATATATATATATATATATATATATATATGTGTGTGTGTGTGTGTGTGTGTATAATTGAATAGAAATTATATATTATTGAAAGTTGCTCCACAGTAGAAAATTAAGAAAATTATCTTCTCAGTGTCCCAAGTACTGTGAAGAAGCCATTCCCAGTTTCCTAGAGAAATCATGGCAACTACATAAATAATCCTGAGGGGACATAAGAGATCATCTGAGGTGGATAAACAAAGCCCATCACCACTGCAGATATCTACAAAACTCTTCAAAACCTCTGAAGCAGTAGCAATCTTACCATAGTGGTAAGAACCTCATCAGCTTATTCCAACCTGATTGAAACGTTTTTTTTTCCTAGTAATACTTTAAATCTGCCTACATAATTCTATCTTGCCTACATTTCATCAGGTACAAACAATTGCTTTTTGCTCCTTAACAGTCCTACAATTAAAAAAATAAAATAAAATCTCCCTCTGTAAAGCTTTTTCTCATAGGTCCTGTCTTTTTTTTTTTTTTATTTAAACATTCTTTCTCTTCAGTGGACCCTTGAAACTTGTATCTGTATGTGGTGGTCAGTGATTACAGTGCCAGCAATGGATCCTTGTGCTACATTTATACTGAAGGCCCTTGTTTTAGCTGAAAACAGTATGTGCTGCTTTAAAAAGGCCAGGAAAAACTTTTTTTGAAAATGTTTGATGTTTTCTTTCACAGTGGAAATCTCAACGTGTGACACAGCAGCATGGCCAGCTGGGTGAGGGCAATGTTCAGCTTTCATGTCTCACATGCAATGCTCCTTTTCGAAATTTCGAAATAACCTCCACTTTACTGGGCACAGTATTGCTTTCTGTGCTTACATTGTACTTATGGCTCACCACAGCTCCAGAGATATACCCCATGATATTAATGATGAGACACTTACTCTGCACTTTGTATCTGTGATTCTTCCCTACTTTGTTTAGCCAACAAAGTTGTTATACAACTTGCCACATTTCACCTTCTTGAACTATGTATTTGGCAGATCACTTTGAACCCTGAACCCTTTTTGTACCACTCATACCTTGGCCAGGCTCATTAACACAAAGCCTTTCTCTGTGCTGTCATGCAAATCCAAAGACGAATCCCTTGCACCTCACCTGATACCCGCTCTTACTTTTAAAATTATTAGCAAAAATGTTGGGGTTGTGGTTTCTACTTGTCAGATTGCCATGCTGTAGTTGAACCTCTATTTTCTATTTTTTTTCTGTGAGAAAATCAAGACCGAGGCAGTATCACTGGAGGCACTAATCACGGATACACCAAACCTAGTGGTTCCTGCTGAGCCAGATGCTCTGCCAAAGCTGGAAATTAGATTAGCCTGATAAACTGATTGTAAATAAAATCCATGATCTCCCTCAAAATAAGCAGGAAAGCTTTAAATTTCCTGTACTGCTATTTGCCTTCTCCAGACATCTTCTGTTCTCTTCTGGGACCCATTTATCCTCCAGAAGTTTTAAGAGACAAAAGCCTGGAAACTGGTACTCTGTGTACTGTAGGATTAATTCTAACAGGCCACCAGTACTTGTATAAACCTTCTGCCAGATTTAGATTGTCATAGAACAGTTTCAACTTTAAAGGAGTTGCTATTAAAACACTGTCCAGAAATGTGGGAAAATTCAATTTACCTTGTACACAGCTAATTTTCCTCATCTGCAGCCATGACTGAGTTGGCTTTATGAACATGTAATTAAAAGGTGTGGAGGGAAAGAAAA
The DNA here is from genome assembly GCA_013398615.1 of Brachypodius melanocephalos. Classification (NCBI taxonomy): domain Eukaryota; kingdom Metazoa; phylum Chordata; class Aves; order Passeriformes; family Pycnonotidae; genus Brachypodius; species Brachypodius melanocephalos. The sequence continues at coordinate 10,839,830 of VZSR01003803.1, read as the reverse complement.
AAACATTAAGGTCCATAAGCAGGCTCACACACGATGCCCAATTTCCACAGAATATAACTATTTTACAGTCCTTGCCTCTAGTGAACCAACTCTGCCTTTTGTGCTCCACACTTTAGTCACAGCCAGGGACTGAAAACTCTTGCTGGGAAAGAGCAGAATTCAAATGGATGCTGATATCTTGTGAACAAGCAAGTTTCCAGCTTGCTGGCTGCCATCCTCCCTGGTGCCCTGTGTGTCCCCATGCTGCTCTGTGCTGTCCATCCTGGGACCCCTCAGCTCTGGGTAATCCCTGCAGTTGAACTAGCAGCTTCAGCCATTCCAGCTCCCAATAAGGCTGCACATGGTGTGGAAAGCTAACACTGACCTCTTGTAGGCTCAATTCTTGCACCATTCAAGTCTATATTGGATATTGGCAATGCTAGGGGAATGGCTAGATTTAACCCTAAGGGTCTTTTTCAACCTAAATTATTCCATGATTTTATTCTTAAACAGCTTCTCACACATCATACAAACTCCTCGAGCCTTTTTCTGTCGTTTCAAGGTCCAAATCTTTCTTTCTGAAAATGTTGTCACCAACTAGTGAAACCACATTACAGCCATACTTGTGCTGGGTAAAAAATCCCATGGATTTACAGATACACAGCTCCACTTGATCACATGCCTCTTTTTAAGTTAAATACCTTTCAGTCACAATAAAACAACATCTATAAAATGAATGGTCTTCTGCTCTACTCATTTGTTTCTGGGGGGTTTTTTGTTTTGTTTTTTTTTTTTTTTCACCTAATTCCCTTTAGAGATGACATCAAATATTACCTGAGCTCCTTTTCCTTGCTAGACTTCCCTTTCCTCTGGGTATCTCAAGGAGGTTGTTTCAGCCCTTTCCTGCTCTGCTTTGCATAACTCAAATAAATGATCTTCAGCCTGCTTTTTTCCTGTTCTGTCAGTGTTCCTGGCACTTTGCTGTTACTATTAATTGTATTCAGCATCAGGTCATAATTAAACCTTTTTTAAACCTGGAAGGAGGATAAGAGAAAGAGGAATTTATTGAAACAAAAGGACCCTTCAGGCTTTAGCCTTTTGTGTCACTCTTTACTTGCTCACTTTTCCCTGCTAAATAATGAGCTGACTTTTCCTTCATCTTTCTCTTAGGTCTAATGCCTCTTGCAAAACCTGCTCTCCTTTTCCATAACGTCCCCTCTAGATCCAATTAATTCTGTATTTTTGCCATTCTTCCTAGTATCTTCATTCTGTCACAGGACAGTGATTTTCCAGACCGTGAATTTGGCAGAACATCAGAAAGGGAGATTTAACGTAATAGCTGAAGCCACCACCTCATCAGAGTTTGTGCAGTCCAAGACTGCTACAGGGTGTAACCCCAGGTGTGCCATGTGGGAATGACTTAGAGAGATGCAACAAAAGGAAACTGAAACTTGAAAGTAAATCTGTCCTAAACTGAAATGTTAACCTAGGTGGCTCCAGCCATAAGGACTGGGATTCTGCAGGGAGCTTAGGGGCTGTCAAAGAGATGAATGGAATGTTACAACAGAGAAATCTACCTTGATGATAGGATTTAATGGTCCAACCCCCAAGGGTGAGCAACAACTGAGTCACATGCAACAGAACCAAGAAGCAAGCAGCACAGAAAGGCTCAAAAGCAGGTCTGAAAACAACATTCATTTGTCCATCACTGCTGCTGAAGGTTTGCCTATTTTGTCATTCTACCTTTTGTAAAGGACTTGTGTCTTTTACAATACTGACAGCTGCTAAATACTGCCTTCTTCACAGACAGCTGCTGTGTCAGGCTGGAATTTAGGCTTATTGCTTACCTTTCCCCATAAGAGCTTATTCATAGCTTCCCACTTAAGCTGCAAAGATCAACTTGCTAGCTCAGCAACAAAATGCTGAGGGGGTTCATCTTCCTTCAATTTGCTTTGATGGGGTTGCTCAGAGAAACAGGGAGACATCTGGCATAGAATAGAACGACCTCTGACAAAAATCTAGACGAGGGACAAGGTTAATTTCTGGTCTCACCGACAGAGATTCTGTGACTCAACATTAATGTTTTTTTTTTAAAGTTACTGTGATAGTAAGGTGATGCTTACTTTTTTTTTAAAGTGCATCTCAGGTCCACACTGAAATTTTGTCTTGTGCAAAGGTGGTGAAAATTTACTCAACAATTATGTGTCTTTACAGTACTCTTAATACCAATTGAATCTTATTTTCTCCAGCATGAAACTGCATCACAAGACCTACCCAGAATGTGAGAGGCTACGCAATGCAGCATCCCCTTAATCCAAGCTGGAAAATGTCATGTCTTTATCAAAGATGTGCTGATGAGTTCAGAGTGCCTGAGTTCAGTGCCATAGGAATTAATTATTAACCATGCTGTTACAGACTCTGTTCTGAAACTGTCCTTGGTGTGATATCACCTGCTTAAAAATGATGTCTTAATCTAAAATGATATCCCAATCTAATTAAGTGTGTGAATTTAGATGAGAAAGGTAACTGCAGGTCTGCACTTCTTTACTTAACAATCTGTTGAACTTGTAAGGCCACATCTGTAATTATGTGCTTGTTTTCTGGTTAACCAGATAACTGTATTTTGAGTAGAAACACTTTCAAATTCTGACATATTTTTCTCTTTCCAGTTACCTAATACATTCTATAATGCTTGCCAGAACTTTCTTTATGGGTCCAACAAGCATTAAAAAATATTTTGTTAATTTGTTAAAAACAACAAACAAACAATTACAAAACAATACAAACTTTCTCATTTTCTTCCATTATTTGCTTTGATTCAAATTCAGGTATTTAGACAGAATATCAAGGTAAAAACTTAAAATGTAGTAATATGAGAAAATTAACTTCTATAGCCATAATCAAATAATTTAACAGATTTAGTTAGGTTTGTGTAAGTCCCTATTTCTTCTGCAGAGTAATTATACTGGAATAAAGCCACTTTAATTCCGGAATAGACTGTCCACATGGGGAACTATATTGAAACAGCTGTACTAAAATAATTATTTGACTGCAGGTATGCTGTTCACTTCTCCCCTGAAAGCAAGCCACCTACATAAAAATCTTTCCTCTTTTGTAGAAGCTCAGCTATGCTGGCTCAGTCCTATTCCAAAAAGAAAGACTTTGCCAGCAGAATGAACACACAACTCGGAGGACAGCTTCTACCTCTCAGTTCCTCACTGAGTGGTGATATACAGTGGTGCACTTACAGATTTTTACCACTTAAACAGTTCTGAGATGTGTTGGGATGTGGAATGGAGACTGTGGATGGAAAACACACCCTTTTCTGTAGTTAACTATATATTTTGTAAAAGTGTAGTCCATCACAGAGGTAACTCCAGCTGAAAGGAGCAGAAGATGGGCTGCAGCAGCACTCCCTCCCTCTGTTGGCCTGTGGATACCTCATGTCTGGCAGGTATTGCCTCTGACCTCCACTACCCTGGCACAGCCTGAGGGCAGAGCCTTTGTCTGCCTTGACCTTGACCTTCCAAAGGAAGGAAGTTTGGGGCTTTGGCGTTTGAGGCTCACTCTCATCTCAGCTCACACCAGTGCAGATGCAGAGAAGTGGCTGTTCCTCTCTATTCTTTGTACTGCTGTCACTTACGAAGTGAATGAAGAGAGAACAGAGCTGTAACATTCTGCTTATTGAACTGTGTTTTTGTTTCACTGCCACTAGTTTAAAGATTTTGGTATTCTAGACTTACAGCACAGGCTTTGGCTGATCGATTACTTACTATGTGAATCCAATACCCAATTTTTGCAGGCTAAGGAGTTCTTCCTTCAGCCGCACAGCTACTCAGTCAGAGATATTTCACCTCAAAGGCCCTCTAAAATTTGGCTCCCCAAGCTCTCAATTGGACACAAAAGTTCACAGTTCTTGCAGAAGCCATTTGAACAATGAAGATGAGCACGCTGGGTCACGACTTACCCCGGTCTGTGTCGTAGAGGAAAACAAAGCGGTTCCACTCGTAGTGATCCAGCAGGCTGAGGAGGGCTCCGCGCAGCGACGGCCGCAGCTGCAGCACAAACTGACTCTCGCCCTCCGTGGGGAAACTGGGCGTGATCAGGGAGATGTGCAAGGCGCTGCAGAATGAGGTCAAGGTATGTACTGATCTCTTGTCATACAGTCCAAAAATGGCAAAAACTCCTCTAGAATACTGGGAGCAAACTGAAATAAACAAACAAACAAACAGAGTTTGGGTATAGACAAAATCCGTAAACATGTACTTAAACATTCCAACACCCCCAAATTTTTAATTTGAAGATTTGCATTTCTGCCTGTACAGTTACATTCCATTTTCACCATATGTTGTATTCTGGAAACCAATAAATAACATTGCGTGACTTTCTGATCCTATTCATAGAACACTAAAGTATCTATTGTGGTTCTGCTCTAAAATAAAATGTAAAATAAATAAAATGTGTTTTTGCATACCAGTGAAAAAAAAATCAACATATGCTATTTTAGCCAGAGCTCTGCATAGTATCAGGCATCGAGCATTTCCATTACCTTGAACGGAAAAATGTTCACATTCTAAAATGTGAAAATTATCAAAAAAAAATGTTACTGACCTTGTAAGTGAAATTTGGACATTTTGAATTGTAACAAGGTAGAACCTTTGCTCCCTTTCAAGCAGGAAGCCCTTGTAGTACATTAAAACACTTCTAGAGACATTGAGTAAAAACCTACTTCATGAATAATCTCCTTGACTTTAAGAGGGCAGTTTAAATAAAACGTAGTAAGTCAATGTAATCTGACTTTTGCCCCAACCCTTTTATTTCTACTCTGTGCTAACTGAAAACCAGAAAACAAATGATCTGAATATATATTCTGAGTTTTGATTTGCTCTTGGACTCCTTTAAGACCTAGGGAAAGACTTCTATTGATTTCAGCAGACTGGGTAAGGACTTAACTGACGTCTGCACATAAAAGCAGGCATACGGGTATTTTCTTGAGCAACTACTGCATTTCTATCAATCCATAAAGAGTCTAAGGAAAAACAACTCTTTTCTGAAGCACAAGCCAAGTTATTAGAAAACTGTGTGATCATTAATAGTGATACCTCTCCCAGAATCACAGAAAATGGAGACAGGAACAGTTAGTTAGGAGATCATCATATGTCCTATGCTTTCCTCCCTGTATTTCCTATGCTCTCCTGTTCCAGATCCTCTCTTCTCACAGTCCGTTCTTGCATGTTGCCTTACATAGGAAAACTTATGACACCCTCCTACTAGCCTGGAGTTCACAGTCATTCTGCACGTGCAGCACACTTAAGGTAAAACGTACACCCTTTAGCAAATTCAAATCACTTCAGCTTTAATTTTTCCACATTACATTTACTGCATAAAGAGATGAAAATACAAATTGTGCATTTTTCTCCTAAGACTTGGGTGATTTACCCATTTCTGATGCCTGGAGTAAGAACTGGAGTAGGTAGCTTGAGGGCAGTTTTGTGATTTTATGTTCTCCTCCACTGGTATGGCTCCCATCCTAACAATTTTTATAGCCAGATTTTATATCAATAAATCTTTTTCAAAAGCTTTCTTCCTTTACCCAAGTTTTAAATATACACATCTCTTACAAACCCTCTTAATATTTGCTGGACCACACAAAACAGATTCCCATAGACACCTCAAATGATTGGCTTGTCATTCCATTAATCACCATAGGGAACACTGCTCTCTGCTTGCCCAGCTCTATCTCATCCTGCTTGAACACAGCTGAATGACATGGTCAGAATTTCAGTTAAAGGTTTCCTGCTCTTTTTTACACTATTTCCCCATCTCAACCACAAAATACCTTTTCTCACGTATCCTAAGGTGACACTCTGTTTTTCTAAAATCTGAACCTTGGTGATGGCTGATGATTATGTTGGGATCAAAAGTCTGCTCCTTCTTCCTTCTGGGCCATTTGCAAATGATGAGTTTCTGCTCATAGCAGAGTATTTTCATTAGTCATTACTATTTGTTTTCCATCATGCCACACACATTAATGCACTCTTTAAAATTATTTACTTCTACACTTACAGTCTTAGTCTGCTCTGCTTGATGTACTTATCTGCCTCCACAGCAAATTCCATCATGACACCCTGACTTTTTATCTCTGTGTCTACTATAAAATTAGACACCTATGATCTTTCTCCTGTAATTGTGCTTCTCCAGCCTGCTACCTCCTCTTCTACTAAAATTTGCTGCCATCTTCTCCACAGTTCGTGCTTGCCTTTTGACTCTGTTTGTCTCCATTTCCATAAATCACTTCTCTTAAGAGCATGTCTATTTTATTACATTCTCTTGGCAACTGGAAGATAGAGATCAATTCTATACTTCTAATTGAATTCTCTTCAATTCTATACTTAGTAACTTCTAGTAGCATTTCATGCCATTTTCAATCTATATCCATATTTTAAAGCTTTCTTTCCATCAAATCTGTTCTATAACTTCACTGATCATACATATCACAACTTACTTAACAGCTCTAGCAAGGGGCACTTGTTATTGCATCTGCCCTTCAGTAAACCTGTTCTTGAAGAACCAGGGAAGAAAGATGTGACTTCTCTGGTCCCATCAGTCATCACACCTCTTTTAACATCAACATTTTCCTTGAGTGAAAATCGATGTGAAATATCTATTAGTTTTAAATCTCCAACCAGTATTTATTGTTTTTCTGTCCCATCATCAATATAGGACAGCTTAAATTATTTTCCTATTTCCTATATTTTTATCTAAATATGTAAACGACCTTTTACTGTTGTTTTAATGTCGTTTAAAAGTTTCATTTTTCAGTGGAAACCTTAACTTAGGCTTTCATTTCTGCAGCAAATGTCCTTTATATCTCCTTTTTTAAAAAACAATCTTTCTTATTAATAATCCATTAAAAACACTTGTTTCTTGTATCTTCCTTCAGTCACCAACAGTATGTTACTTTCCTCTGCAAAGGGAGTTCTCTGTGTTTTACAAGTATTTCTGTGAGGATATGGCAGGCCTTCTCTATTTTCAAATACAGTTCAATTAACCCTGAAATAACTGAACACAAACCTCATGTAAGTGGTAGTTACTTCATGTGTTTCATGTTTAGACAAAATCCTTCTTAAGGCTGCTTGTTGTTGTACTTCTTTGCAGTTTTACAGAGGCACAGAGTACTTTTTGTAACACATGGTCCTTACAGTAGGAATCCACATGATGAAAAATTCAAGAAATCAATGCCAAGCTGCGAAATGGTACACTTAGTGGAGTTAAAGCTCAAATTCATTCTCAGGATGGAGAAAAAAGTCAAACTTGAAATTTCATTAAATAACATAATATGACCCTAAAGTACTTATAACTTAGAGTAACAGAATAATAAATCTTCATGTTCAAAGCAAACTATCCTTGCCCCAGCCTAAATCCAAACGTGATAAAACATTACCTGAATACCCTTAAAGTCCTGAAATAGCCAATCCAAGAAAACTTGTGCTATTATACTTGAGATCAAGACTGAGATCAAGAACAAGAGAAATAACTGAAGAGTGTTTTTCTTTGCTCTTTGATAAGAAAAAATGCTAAGATGAGGGTTATGAGACTCTTCTTACTCAGTACAAAACCCACAGAGAGGAAAAATGCCTGTGACACTATGGAGATGAAGCTCAAACATATGCAGAGACGCTGCAACACTCCTGAATCAATTTTACAGTAATCAGCAGCGACCACAAAATCAGCAAAGCCAAGAAGATTTGCATTCCAACTCACTACTGTTCCCAGAAAATGCCTCCCGGCAAACATGACTACCTGAATTTGCCAATTCTTTTTCCATTTCTCTTACACTTCTAAAGGCATTTACTTATTAAAAATGCACTAAATTATGCTTGGTAAAACAGTTGCATACTAGCATTCTAAGAAAATTTTCTTCAAGACTTTCTCCCTCATAAATACAAAGCAGTGACAAATATAACTTTATGAGCATACTTTGAAAAATATTGAACAATAATTTGTCTTTAAACCAGGCATCTCTTCATAGCTGACAACTTAATAGCTGTAATACACATACTATTTTCTCTTGCAGATTTTGTAATGCCATTGGTCTCCCCAAAGATGAGAAGAATGTGGCAGTCAGACTCATAGAATCATAGAGTGGTTTGGGTTGAAAGGGACATTACAGATCACCTAGTTCACACATTCTAGGGGAATGGCCTGAAGTTGTGTCAGGGTGGTTTAGGTTGGACATTAGAAAAAGGTTCTTCACTCAAAGGGTGGTTGGGGTCTGGAACAGGCTCTCAAGGGAAGTGGTCACAGCACCAAGCCTGAGAAGAATTCAAAGAGCATTTGGACAAATGTTCTCATGCACACAACGTGACTCTTGCGAATGGTCCTGTGCAGGGCCAGGAGCTGGACTTGATTATCTTTGAGGGTCCCTTCCAACTTAGCTTATTCTATGGTCCTTCGATCTGGTAAACTCCAGGGAGCAACAAATTAAACAATATATTTAGGAAGTCACATTTCCTAGTGCCACCATAATAGCATGTTGAGACTTTCATTTGAGGTGTGTCTGCAATGCCATCAGTGGTCCATGTCCTCATGGGTCACAGCCATACACACTGTTCTGTTCAGCTGCTCTGCACCTGCCAGCACTGATACTGCCAGCAAAAATACTGTGCAAGTTTTCCCAACCTAAAGAACTCCTTCCAAGAGGAACAGCCTACTCTATGGAGATGCAAAGTATGCGAGATGAAGCACAGAAGAGAGAATCATTTAATCTAAATATGATCTCGCCTCCCAAGGTCAAATGATTTATCAATATCAACTTATGTCTGTTAGAACTCTGACATCAGAGATGAGATTAAGCAGTATTTCTAAAACAGTTGTGAGATTGGCATTTCCTGTTAAAATGTCCAAAGATCTTTCTATTCATTTAGCACAGATCATCCCAATAGTCTCTTTCTCCTCTGTGCTCTCTGATCCACCTCCTCCTGATCACTCCACTGACCTCCACCTCCTGGAAGAGGACACAGGGCTAGTTAGAGCTCTGGAACTAAAAGACAAGTTATCTAAATTCATCCCTCTGTAGTATTAAACTACCTTGCACTCAAATCCAGTACAGATTTGAAACACACATGCTCTTCCTCAGTTGTGCTTGAGACTGCTGATTTAAAACTAAATTATGCTCTTGCATTAAGAAAAAGTCCCAACACTAGACGAATTTAATGAGCTGATCTAAATCACTGATATAAGATGACAGACAGGATTATAAAAGGGAAGACAGTGTTACATAAAGTGGGTAGATGAAAAACATTATAGATATATTAGGACCAGTTTACTACTATCTTAAAAATTGTCTGGAGTAGAATAGGATACCTCCAAATATGGTTATCCAAAATAGGACAAAAGGGAAACAAGGAGTTTTTACAAATTACATAGTTAATACCTCCAACAACATCCAACCCTATTCATGTTCTATTTATAGACACTGCACCCTCTAAATCACCATCTACCTTTCTCTTTTGATCACAAACTCCTTCAAGCAAATTAATTACCTTGCATTTAGGAGGCATATATCACACCAGGTGGCAACATATCTAAAGCATTATAACTAGAAATAATATCACAGCATTACTTTAACCAAAACCAGCTCATTGCTCTAAAATTTAACGCTGTATTAGTGGTTGAGGCGAACAAAAAGAGACTACATTAAAATCTTTCCAGCTTAAAAAGCAAACAAACAAACAAACAAAAATCAATCACAAGTACTAGCCTCTTGAGTATTTATTCCTCTCAAACATTTGTCCTCCTATAGTAAGATATTGCATAATGAGAAGTCTGGCGTGTTGGGTATTGAATCTCCGAAACGAAATCCATCCCCCGGAGCAAGTCACTTTGCATTCCCATGTCTCAGTTTTCAAGGTTTAAACTGTCTGTTCTATTGAGGACTATAAGCACTTGACAGGAAGGCCAGTCTCCTATTAAGTATCTGTAAAAAGTTTAGCACAATGGTCCAGCTGTCTCAGTGTGTCTTCCGAGTGCCACCCCAATGTGTATGAATGTTATACCTCGTGGCCTCTATCTTGCAGTCCCATAGTAAATTCTGAGACCCTAAAACCACATAAGCCTTTCTCCTAAAGGTCATTGTGTTTGGCTGTATGCATAAGATTAAGCCTGTATTAAAATGTATGCAGGAGTATTCAACTGGAACTCAACAGACAAATCCACCAACACAGAAAATTCAGTGATTTTTACTGAAAAACACAGTGTTTTTTACTCACAGCAGCGGGATCCTTCTAGTACTCTCTTCTAAGCGACTTACCAGCTCGTTTAAAAATACTCTCCTATGTACAATGAAAGCCTTGGTTTAATGTGCTAGATCAAACGGTAATCTGGGAAATGCAATTCTGTTTGTTCAGCTGCAGATGTGAGAACATATTGCGAAACAAAATACAAACTTACTACATTTTTTAATTAATTGTTACATTTCCAGAAATCATTTTTGTGAATTGTCTCTAAAAGACTATTTCTGCTAGAAGACAATTGCTGAAACAATATCAGAAAGTGATAATGCATTTCTTCCTGCTTATTGAATGGAAAATGGAATTGAATGAGCTTAACTAACATGCACGGTATTTTTGTCTTTTAAAATAAATTTACATTTTGTAATATAGTATTAGGTGTACAATGTCTTATACTGGATCACTAAGCTACAGAACATCAACTTTAGAAGGTTACCCTGAGAGATGCCCAAAGTAAAAGAGAAGACCATTGAGACTGGCTTGTGCATCCAATTGCTGAACTCTTCTCCATGCGTCATGAAGAGGCAAGATTTTCTCTCCACAAACTAATACATTGATTAAAGTTTCCTCCAAGCCAAGTGCAAAAGAAGTTGTGAAACAAGCATGTGTGTCTTTGTATGTACAGGGGCACACAGGGAGAGTGGAGGAGTCTCACCTGGTTCTTACCACCCAAAAGTCAAGAGTTTAATTTCTGGAGATTTTTTTCTGTCTCTAAAATAGAAAGGTATATTCTGAAGACAGATCTTAAAACGGGTGTTAAGTTGTGTGTACTGATTTATCCACTAAAGGTACCTTTCTCTTTTTAACTGCAAAACAAAACTACACAGTTATGAAAGGCTTGGCACCTACATTTAGATACACAGATTGAAAATTGTTCACACAATCTCACTTTAGGAAAATACCTCTGTATTTTTATTTCCATTCCATCCTTAGATTCAGTGTGATTTGGACCTGCCCTTCTTTGAGGCCTGTCTCATGACACAGATCCCTTGCAGCCAGGGGCTCCACGTATTTCTCACACAGACATCGTGTATTTCTATTTTCCTTAGAAGCGCTCACAACTGTCGTTTCTTGATAAAGAACACAAAGTAGCTTGGCCATTTATAAACTTCTGTGGGAGAAACTGCTTTAATCTTTAAATAATTTCCATCTGGAAACTTGGGCACCACTGAAGTATCTTACTTTCATTAATATATAATTCCACATAATTTAAATCCAATGGAACGCTTTTATAGAACAAAAAAAAAAAATTCCCCTGGGTTTATTTACAAAATTTCTTTTTCCTCTGTGCCTTGGCTAATTTCTTTGATAGAACACCCATCATGAATTTCACATTTGCTGAACACGAAATCTTTTCTCATTTTTAAAAGCACTTTGCAGCTCTGTCTACAATAAATCATCCAGTCTTTGTGCCTTTGTCCTCCAGTCCTGTGCACTCCATGGCTCTGATATTTATAGCTGTCTGGCAATGCACATACACGTGCGTATCCCTAACTCTGCCAAAACTTTCTTTTTGAAAGCTCTCCCATAGAGAATCCACATGCAGCATTTACCTTTCACAGGCACATGAATGAGAATCCACATCGCTACAGAAGTTCCTTTTTGGCTGCTTTTAAAAGCTGGTAAAAATATCAGCAACATGTGAGAGTTCCAAGCTTTTCAGAACTATAGAAGCTTTTTAAAAAGTTAAACATGGTAGGAAGTTCCTATGACACTAGCAGGTTCTCTCAAGGACAAAGTCTCTACAGCCATCTTTGATTTTTTTATTTTTTTTTCTGCTTCAGGATAAAAGCTTAAGAGAGGCATAACAGATTGCATGGAAATTAGAAAATTACAGTAAAAAAACTGGTTTATGGAATCAATTGTAAAATTCCCAGTTGCTTAACTGAGGCGAACATTTCACCTCTGACACTCCTGGTGGTTAGAGATCTTCTTGCAAAATCCTATCACCTTTTCAGTTTGCCAGCTGAGGGAAAACTTATCCTCATTAAATGAATACCTAGAGAAATCATGTTTGATAACCTATCTATTGGCAGTGTGATTAAACATTTTTTGCTTCTCTGATTAAACATCTTCTCCCTTTCTTAGATTGATTCATTTTCTTACAAGACATATTACTCCTTTCAGTTCAAATTTGAACTTCATCCAAACATTTCTTTGTAGAGAAAACAAATTACTTTGCAGACTTTTTTCCCCCCAAAATCTAAGATTTTATAAAACCTGCTCCCATATCCCATTTTAATGAAACAGAGCAAAGAAAAATATGAATTTTGTTTTAAGAAGTCATCTTTTGATGGCCCACTTCTCTATAACACTTGCCTCCTTTTTTTTATCTTGAAAAGGGAAAAAATAGGCATATTTAAAAAGAAATTTTTCTTTCCAGAAGAAAAAAAGGTGAAAAAAAGAACTAGTTTAATCAGTTTTAAATAGGAGGATAGCTTAAGAAGTGTACAGTTAATTACATAAAAACAGCTTTTTATACATAGCTATGTCATCACAGGTTTTTCTTACACATAAGAACTATTTGCAGTTAACAGAAAAAAATAGTGACAACTTTTTTTCTTCATTTTGGAGAAATATGTGTTAATTTTGCAGTACTCCTGCCAGCAAAACTGTCATTGATTGGAATTAACTGAATTTGAGATGTGAGCTGAAACCATACAACACAGCTCCTAACCTAAATTGTTTTGATGAAGGTTTTACCATAATTTCTACCTCAAATCCTGTGTTCAGTTCTGGGCCCCTCAGTGCAAGAAAGACATTGAGGGGCTGGAGAGTGTCCAGAGAAGGGCAACGGAGCTGGGGAAGGGTCTGGAGCACAAGGACTGTGAGGAGCAGCTGAGGGAGCTGGGGATGTTCAGCCTGGAGAAAAGGAGGCTCAGGGGGAACCTCATCACTGTCTACAACTGCCTGAAAGGAGGGTGCAGCCAGGTGGGATCATTCTCTCTTCGCAGGTAATAAGTGACAGAACAAGAGGAAATGGAAAGTTGTGCCAGGGAAGGTTTAGATTGGAGATTAAAACATTTCTTCACTAAAAAGGGGGTCAAGCAATGGACCATGCTGTCCACAAACTGGTTAAATCACCCCACCTGAAAGTGTTCAAAGAACATGATGATGTTGCATTTTTGGGACATGGTTTAGTGGTGGACATGCATGTTATGTTTACATATGCACTCAATGATCTTAGAGGTCTTTTTCCAACCTGTATGATTCTATAATTCTATTAAACTGGGGGAGCATAAGGGAGGGGGAGGCTCCAATGTTATCCATCATCTTCTAATGAGAGCACGTGCCAGAGCATCCTACATCATAGCCTGCATTTTCTCTTGAAAGCACATTTTCCTAATGTACTGGGTTTTGTATCTCTTCAGAGAAGGTCAGACTTCTGGTCTTAGAGGTCTTTTCCAGCTTTAATGATTCTGTGATTCTCTTACTCACATTTTGAACCAATGCTGCTTCTTTATGTCAAACATTGTGTCCTAATTTTACTGATCTGAAAAAAACCCATGAATGCTGCTTTAATTTGAGGAAGCTCAAGCACAGCATTTTTTAAAGTATTGGAGAAGCTTGGTACAACAATTCCACATGACTTTAAAAGGGGACTAGACATTTAACTGCTCCCTCCAGCTTAGGAAATATTTCCCCAGATCACTGAAAAATTTGTCAAAGGAAGATACAGAAGGCAGGTGTTCATGAAAGATGTAACTAACTTGATCCAGCTTGAGGATTCCAGAGTGGTTTCCATTCAAACTTGACCAAATATGTTATTTTTTGCCTGGTTTGTAGTTTTATATTTAGAATTAAAATCTGTCCTTAGGGGACTGATGTAATTTGATCCATCACTAGGACTCTATTGTTCTTTTGTTCATGTATCTGTTTCTCAAATTCTTATTCTTCCACCTTAATCTTCCAGCCAATGCAGGTTGTCCCCTGAAGTGCACTGATCTCTGTCCAGTCCAGGCTTTTCAATGTGTTAGCCCAGGTGGGTCTGAGGTTCTACTTTCTCTCCTCAGTGACTGACTTCACATCATCAGGAGTTCTCTCACTAGCAACATAAATCATTGCTGATTTTGATTCATGCTATTGTGGAAGGATATAATCATAATTTCTCCTACTTTGCTGTTTACTATTTAGAATGAGTGAAGCCATGGATTCCTTTTGGCCTCAATAAGATTAACAAACATTCATCACATGATGTTGATTAAATAACATTAAATAATACACTGCTTCCTTGGCCACTTTTAGATCTGACTATCTTTTAAAGATCCAGAAAACGTGGTTTCTAATTTCTGAAAACAATTTTCATGTTAACAGGACATGTGTGATGAAAATCTTGCCTGTTTCTTTTCCAAATTTCCCATGGGTTAATAACCACTATTATCTAATTACGCATACTTTAACTTCAAAAAAAAAAGCATTTTCAGTAATTTTTTTCAATTCCCATAACTGGGATTTACAGACAAAAAGCTTCTGAACACTTTTGAAAAAATCTGTTCGTCTTTGCCTTGCTTCCTTCCTTGTGATGGCAGGAGCAACAGCTTGGAACCAGTGTTCCTGCCAGACAGATGGAATGTTCTATTGCATCATGAGATTGTGTACAACTGGATCAGAGAGACAGAACTTCAGAGCACCTAGAAAAATTCTGCTGCTGCCTCCTAGAGCTTGTGACTAGGTATTGGCAGGACAGCAGTTGATAAAGTGCACAAAGCTCTTCTGAAGCTATTCCCCAGTCCAGGAGGATCTTCTGAGCTGTCATTTCAGAGATGAAGATATGTCAAGTGCCAATTGTTCTATTCATCTACCCACATCTGAGGGCTTTTTACTTACAGTGGATAAGAGATTTACAGGCCCCCATCAGTTTTATTCTGTAATAGTGCAAGTGTGTTCTGAAGAGTAAATAAATTTTAAAAATAATGTGATATTTACTTTGCCATGTACGTCAAAAATGTACTTCATGGTTATGTGGATTGCTTCTTCTTCCACATGAGAATTGGTAATGATGGATTTTTCAGAACTTAGGTGCTTCCAACAGCCCAGAATTACCTCATAAATGGTACTATCTTTCTATTTTCACTGCTTTTCCTAGCTTTGATCTAATGAACTGCCTTAATGGTACCTGGAAGGATAGAGAAGTGAAAGCAAATGAGTTTGTAAATTTCCACTCAAACTGCTATTTTAATTTCCAATGGACATGTCAATTAGCTCTTCTGAGTTTTAAAAAAAACCACCAGTTTTCTGAAAGACAAAATGCTAACACTCAAGTTTTTCATGTAATTGGAGTAAAGAATAAAATATTTTTCAAGAATCAGTAAGATGACTGTAGATACTCTTATTATCCATCACTGGCCTGTTCAACAAGGATTCTCTGAGATTGCTTTCATCATTCTGTACTTCAAATTGCAGCCTTCCCTCAAGAATCCTAGGCATTATTACTCCTAACATCACAAAATCAGAACCACACCAAGAGATTTTCTCTCCAGAAATTTGGATCTTAGACTGCTTAGGTGTCTACATACATCTGGGAATCACGGTTACTTCAGACATCTCAGGCTGAACACTCACACAGATTGTGTTTGCTGTAGTTGTACTTGGCCCTTTATGTTGCCTTGTTGTCTCAACCATCCCACTTCACTGAGGTTTTTCCAGCATCTTGTAGCTTGCCTATTTCCCCCAGATAATGCAGTAATCATAGCTAAGGAATTTTTTCAGATGTAGACTCTGCCTATTACGGACATGTCTGATCAAAATGGCATTAGGAAATTACTGTCTGTGGAGGGCCAGAAGGCCAAAATTTAAGAAAACCCAAGCTAGCGCCCTACCTTCTCCCCTTTTCCCCTCAGAGTGCCTTGCACTTTCTTCTCTACACATTTTATGAAGGCTTCTTCTTAGCCTCTCATGATTATGTCAGTGGAAATCAGCCACAGTACAAATGGGTGATTTTAAAATCAAATGCTTGGCAAGGATGATTGGAAATGCATGTTACACTGCCTTCCTTTTTTGCCACCAGTCTGTTTTTTCTTTCTCTAAAAAACTAATCTTTCAACTTCTTTTATGTATAGAAGACATTTTTCAATAGCTATAGGTCTCACATAATAACTAAAGTAATGAGAAGAAGGAAATACTTTTCTAAAAATAAAATACGGATGAACCATTTGACCAAGGTTATTTACAATGAAAGCCATTCACCATCTAAATGGAAGACCAGCCTCATCAGACCTGAGTGAAAAATATATTCTGGCCATGCCCTGTGTTTAATGACCTCAAGGTCCAACTGTTTGATATGAAAGGCAGTTTTCAGTGTCAAATGCCTTGAATGGGGTATGCCTTCTAAATAACTCTTTTCAGTTAAAATAAGACTTAAGAAAAGAAGTTTAATACTTGTCTAAGCATACCTGTCTGCATATCATAATATGAATGCATGTTCTTTGTTTCTGTGGATCACAAATTTTTCTATTCTGTACAGCTGCTAGTTTTAAACACATAAACCTCTACTATCAAAAGACAGATGTTAGCTTAGATGTCTCTAAAAGAAATATGCAGATAAGCCTAATAAAGTACATCACTTTGTGTCTAACATATTTGTGTTACTTACATATTTCTCCATGTTTAGTTTAACAAGGACAGCTTATTTCATTTCGATTCTGGGGCAGGAGATACTTATGGAAATGAACGTGCTATTGTCTGAGGGCCTAGCACTTGATGAGAGGAGAATGTTTATGCTGTCTCATGAAGCATCGTTACCACACACAAAACAATTTTTCATATGAAATAATTAAATTCTACATTAAATAATTAACTGCTGTTATAAATGAACGCTTCTTTTGTAACTCTGTACTTGTAAAACATTAGACAAAGTGGTGTCTTTACCCAAAACCAAAGCTCTTAAGGGCTTCCAAACTAAAAGCAGACTGTAGAACAGAGGTAAAGGTTTGAATGCTTTGCATGACCTACCTCCCCTTGACTCAAGCAGCCATTCTGAAACCCAACAACACCTTTCATAGGCAGAAATTGCTTAGCATACCTTGTATTCTTCTCAAAGAGCAAAACTGCTAACTTGCATTAAAATCAATTGATGTTACTAAAGTTAATTATTACTCTTGACTACAGTAATACCAGAATCTTTCTCACAACCACACAAAAAGATGTCAGTACAACCTACTGATTTAAAATCATAAACCTGAAGAAATCAAACTGCTTCTCAGAAACCATCTCCTCGTTGCTCTCCTTAGGCACACTGTGATGCAGATATTTCAGCTCCCATCCTGCTATTGGCACAACAATCAAAAATGCTGTTTCCATCTCTCTTCCTACAACATTGTCAAGTTGTGAGGTTATAAACGAGACCATAGTCTGTAAAGCACAACAAAAAGATAGCAAAATGTATTTGAAACCATTTAAGTGAGAGGGCATTGCTGGTCCAAGTCTAAAGCCGCTGTCAATACTCAGTTTTATGCACCAATTCATATCTTTCTACATGCAATAAGTTTTCTTCATTTCACAAAAAATACACTTTCTGAAGGCAGAGCTCATTGTAGTTGGAAAATGCTTAACCAAAATAACCAAAAAAACCCTAAAAAAACAAACAAACAAAAAAAAGGCAGTGACAAAAATATGTTTTCAGTTCTCTCAATTTCTTCCTGAGCTTTCAGCTAATTCTTTCTTTTTTGTGTCTGGTTTTCAGGCACTATCTTAAGTATTTCCACAATTTCATTAATCTAAAACTGGAGCCCTCTCATTCAGTTCTCTCATATCTTAGGCAGGAATGGGGCTTCATCCATAAGGCATTTTGACATGGACTATCTATAATTGGGATTTCTACAGAGCTGGCAAATGTGCTGGTGATAGTTTTAGAAAAGAAGACAGATAAGAAAGGAGCTGAGATTGTTTGGCTGGCATCCTGTTATCTCTGTGAATGGACCAAAGGAGGGTGTACTGTGGGGTCTAGGGGAAAAGGAAGCACATGGTCAAACAGGCTTTGCCATTGAAGATTTTTTTTTTAATCATGTTTATCACAAGAGGTTTAAAATAGCTGTCATCTTATGTAAACTTCTTTTGCTGTCCAACAGCAGCCTCTTCAATTGAAACCTAAGTTTTTTCAATTTATTTTTGGACTTTAGGCTGACCAAAGCAGAGTCCATAATTTCACTGAACCGTTTGGTTGACAAAATGAGCAATATACTCTGTTCTTTTGTACATGAAAACAGAGCACTGAAATTTAATAAAATATTTAACAGCTTGATATCCAAGAACATGTCACTGTTGATGTACTGAAATTAATTTTCTGTAAAGACTGCTTTAAGAATAATAAAATACTGTATATATCACTTTAGGCATTATGTAAGGCAAGCAGCTTTTATGCTGGCTTTTGCAGGAATAAGCAAAATTCGTTCAGCATAGTTCACAGCTGTGATCACTGGAGTAAAGCTCAGGGTCTAGGGGCCTCTAACTCTGACAGTCTACTAAAAAGGCAGCTGTACTTTACTACTGGTCCACTGGGCCTGATGCTAATATTTTTTAAATGGCCTGTTAGTTACAGCAGTGGCCTCAAGCTACCTCTTATTTCAAATCCTATTAACATTTGTGTATCTTTAAACTGCTTTATTGTCTTAATTAGCATATATTCATTCATAATTCCCAGTCAATAATCTGTTGCTGTATCCAGAAAAGAGAAATGAGGAACAAATATTAACAGTGGCCGAAGAGTTGGTGGATGAGATGTGACTGTGGCAATGTGGAACCAAACCAACCACACGAGACAGTGAGTGTAGAAATGCTTTTGTACACGCTGCTTTTCTCCACAGTGCTCTGCAGGATCAAACTGCTGCCTCGGGGTAATGGATTGGTACTGCCTACAGGCATACTGGGGGAAAAGAAACCCAATATAAGTAGGGTATTTAAGAAAACCAGGTGCAATCTTATTTTTCTTAGTTATAAAAGTAGATTTTTAAAAATGAAAGGTTTTCCACAGTTTTATTGGTTCCAGGAAGACATAGTCAAAACAGTTCTAATATAGGAAGTTTTTCCTTACACTATGAGACTTATCTTGCTTACTCTTCTGCTTCAGGCAAAATTTCATTAACAGAAATGGAAGTTTTTCCTGAACAAGGATTGTAACACATTTCTTAATACATTTATACAAACGTACATAACTACCTCTGTCATTAAAAACTATTAATTTCTGGTAGCTCAAAGCTACCATAGGATTTTTTTTTTTTAAGTCCCATTATGTTTGTCTTGAAAATGTTTTATGATCTTTACATTTCTAACATACAGAAAACTCAGTAGTTAGGTACCAAAATGATTTTATTAAACAGATATACAATTACTGGTCCAAATCAACTTCTTCAAGTCTAGAAAATGCTGATCATGATGATTATGACTTTTCAGTCAACCAAAGATTTAAAAGAAATGCTGACATATATCTGAACTCAGTCAGGAAAAATGTACAGAGCAAAGCATTTTTTTTTCCTACATGGTTATGCAAAATCTAACTACTCTTTGCCTGATTAATTTGTTTTGCTTATGGGTAAACAAAGGAATATAAATGCTATTTGAGCTTCAGAAGAAAAATAAAGAGTATGTTTCACAGCTTGATTTGAAGTAAAAGGGTTGTTGTGAAAAAGGCATAATACATAGAAGCACAGAAAACCAGTCCTTTTAAAACTTGATTTTCTCTACAGTCTCTTTCTTAGCCTATTTTTTAGCATTTCCACAGTAGTTATGCTTCTATATCTACTCACAAAAGAAAGCGATGCATTAGTTACTCTTTTGCCTAAGATAAAACATAATCTAGGCTGGATCATTAAACTTCCTTCCAGGTTCAGCTGGGTTTAAGGTTTCTCGAAATCACACTGAGGAGATTAAAAAAAAAAAAATCCAGTCCTTGTACTTTCTTGGTTTTCAATGCCTGGATCACCTGCTTCACAGCCACACTTGCTGGGTAATTCTTCCTCTAAGTAAAAGTATGACATGATCAAGAGATAGTTTAACCAAATCAGCTGCCTAATTTTCTTCTCTCCTTTATTCTAGACTGAAGAAGAGCGATGGTCTGCCAGCTGGTGGCCTGTGAGGACAGAGAGGACTATACTGGAGACTCAAAGGGATCTCCTCCAGCATCATGTTCCTTGTCATAATACTCTGATCTCAGAGCTGACAAACTCAGCACAATCTCACAGGATTTCCTTACCATGATACTTTTTATCCTTGAGTTTAACTGAGATCAAAATTCAGAAAAAGCAAATAGAGATAGACAGGTGTCAAGTAACCTGTCTGGAAGGCAGGAACAGGATCACAGGATAGCTCAGACTGGGAGTGACCTCAGGAGGTCTCCAGCTCACAGGAGGTCAGCTCTGAGGTCGGACAATAATCTCAGGCTGCACCTGGCCAAGGCTGAAAATCTCTAAGGACAGAAACGGCACAATGTATCTGCTTGCTCTTTTCCCCTGCCTGTCTTCACAAGGGCATAAAAAAAAAAATACTCAGTCTGAACCTCTCTTGATTCACTGCACTTTCACTATCTCATCTTCTCACCCAGCCTCACTTCACTGAGCCCAGTTCCCTCTCCTGGATGATCCCCCATAGGCACTGGGGGCTGCTGCCAGGTCCTCCCCAAAGCCATCTCTGCTCCAGACTGAACAAGACCAGCACTCCCAGCCTCTCCTCACATGGCTGGTGCTCAAGGCGAGCAATAATTTGATCTACTGTCTCTGCCCCTTTTCATACAGCTCAGGATACTGACATTGGTTAACTCTTATCAATTTTACCTGAAAACGTCACAATTTTCATCGCATATTGCAAGCAGTAACGACTGTGATCAAACTCAGCACAGCTACTAGGAAAAAACACCTCAAAACCTTAACAACCAAGGCTCATCAACGGTAATGTCAATGAACACAAATGAACATACGTGTCTGAAAATACAGACTTAAAATATAATCATATTTGCACTTGACAATCATATTGTTCTATCTCAAAACAAATTTGGACCACGAGTAAGGCAACTGTAGAAACATAAAGTCACACCTACTTATGCATGGACAAGCCCATGAGAAAATGTTATTAACACATTGAGGAGCATGCTTTATTCCCAATCACTTACTAACTCCAGAGATCCAGACTGATCATTTATTATGGATTTGGTGCACTATGAGGTGTCGCAAAAACACGGCTCCAATTGATTAGATAATTGCACTGCCATAAAGGCTGAGAGACAATATCCCACTTCTGTGTGGAGTCACCTTGCCTCAAAGTCAGTAAAAACTGCTTCTGCACACACAAGGGCAAAATCTAGCCTGAAGTCATCCCACAGCATCAGAAAATAAAACAACATATATCAATGAGTATTTTAAACAACACAATTTGATTATTTGACACTGTACACAGCCTAAGGCATAGGTCTAGACATGTCAGAACAGTGCAAAGGCCTTGCTCTTTAGAGGTTATATTTTATCCTGTCGTACTATTCTCTATTTACTGTCATATCTTTTTGCCTTACCTCAAGGAAGTAAGTGGCATAACAGAGCAGTAACAGAACACCTGTGGAAATCAGTTATACACAGGCATAGCAGATTCAATTTATTAGGAAAATTAGGAGGCTAGGTAGACAGAGGATATGCTTTATAAGTGATCTATATCTTGGTAAGGGGTGGAAAGATTGTGAAAATAATAGATACCGGTCTTTGAAAAATGTTTAAATTCAGCATTTAAGGAATATCACATAGGTGTACATGTATTTAAGAGAATCTGTTGGCTCTTTCCATTTTTACCCTCATCATTCCCTGCAACTGGATGGATAGAGAATATGACTTGTGCTGCTCATCCCTTGACTGGTCATGCCAAGGCTATAAAGCTTCTTGGACTTCTTGGTGCAACTTCAACACTGCCTACCTGATAAATCAATAACGACCTGGGAATCCGAGGGCCACATCCAGGGTAGGAGGCTTTCTCTTCATATCTTTAACCTGATGCCCAGGGAGAAGGCTTCCCTAAGGAGTGGGTCCAGTCTGCATATTAGGCCTTGTGTTCTCTTCAGGAGGCCATCTCCTATTGCAATGACACATCTTTTTTCTTTATGGAAGTGGTTTTGGTGCAGGGTGTAGGGTGGATTAACCCTGGTGACACCTCCAAGCTAGATGAAGCATCATTCCCCCTTGCTGCTCCATCCCACTTGCCCAGCCTCACTCCCGTTAGCAGGGCACTGGGATGGGGAGGCAATCACAGAGCCTGTGCTGGGCAGGGATGCCTCTCCTTAGAGATAAAGCAATGAGCTGATAGTTACTGAGGGGAACACGGGCACTTCAGCCTCCTCCTGGTGCTCACATTTTGCCTTACATTTTGCCGAGCGCTGTGACACTTCAGCTCTGAGCAGTGTTGTGTTTTACGCTCGTCTGGCCGGGTGACGCGAGGTTATCGCCCGGCCTCACCTAAAAGCTCCTCTGCGCCCAGCTACGAAAGTGCAAGTTGTTTTCTGCACTAGCCTTGCAGCAAAGAAATAGTGAATAATTTGTCAAAACCACATAACTTTGCTTTTAGTGTAACTCCAATCTCCTGCAAAATGCTGAGCAATCAGGAAATCAAGCAGCCAGTGAGATATGCCTTAAGCGATCTCTGATAGAGGGCTCTCTCTTATCCAAAATGCTGCCAATTTTTCCCCTTACTGTACTGCATCACATAGGCAATGACAAAATATCTTCTTTTTCCAAGGCTACTGTCTTTAAATGACATCTACTACATGATGCACATTTTTTAGATTTATAACAGACAAAAACCAGAGAATGATACAGTACACAAACAATGAAGTAAAAAGGTAGTTGCATGTGTATATGCACAAATTATTTTGTGCCATAATTACTTCTTGGTTTTGTATTTAACA
Organism: Brachypodius melanocephalos; assembly: GCA_013398615.1. Classification (NCBI taxonomy): domain Eukaryota; kingdom Metazoa; phylum Chordata; class Aves; order Passeriformes; family Pycnonotidae; genus Brachypodius; species Brachypodius melanocephalos. Next base: position 10,816,688 of record VZSR01003803.1, on the reverse strand, counting down.
CAAGAGAAAAGTTATTAGAAATTGTGACATTTGTCTGGGTTGGATTTCATAAACAACATGAAGTATTTTTAATTGCATAGATGATTACTTACTGACCTTTCTCTAATTTTCATCTGTTCATCTCTTGAGATTCCACATGTCAAAAACCAAGGACTACCAAATAATTCGAAAACAATATAATATCTAATGAGAATTAATGGTTCTAATTTCAGAGCCACAAGGATAATATCATGGTGCAGAGTGCGACTGAAAAAGCTCTCTTTTTCTGACATCCAAATAGGAATATTATTAGGAAAATACAATTTCTATAAATACAGAGGTTTCTGACATCTACTCACAACTACCTGAAGACTCCTATCTATCACCAGTAAAATCTAAACAAACAATTATATTTCAAATAAAATTAAAATATTTCATTTTTTAAACTCACTTGGAAAATTTTGTTTCAGAACTGTCCCTCCTGATGCATATCCTTTTTCAGACAATTTTTCATTCTCACTTCAAACAGAGCTCTCTGGTCAGACCACAATTCCCATGATAGAACAAAACATTTCCCCTGGCCTCCTGAACAGGATGATTACAAGGATGATGCTGCTAGGGTAGAGGGAAGGAGCAGTGTTTTTGATTTTCCATCTTAATTTATTCAAAAGATATATAAGTATATGCCATATAATACAACTATTTGAACTCCATTATTTCTATAAATGTCTAAGAGCAAAGCAGAAAGAGCATTTTTTAACACGTGGCTTGGTCATACCTGACACTACTGCTACTCAAAAACCCTGTCATGAAATGAGCAGTCTAACTTTGAGAGCTGTGCAACTGGAAATACACCTGACATTGAAGGATCGTGAATAATACATACACCTTCATCACTGCCAGGAGTTGAAACAAGTGCATCAAAATAGATAGTAGTTTTAGAAGGACAGGAAGTCATAATTTTGTAAGACAAAAACAGCTGACTTGAATTTCACAAAATACCAGTTGTTCTGTAATTAAGCTTCGGTGACTCAGATTCTGAACTTGTTAAAAAGCGCCCTGCAGTGATTATACTTTTATACTTCAGAAGGTAACATTTCACCAAGCTAAAACCACGTGTACACAGCACATTGTTCAGCTTACAAGCTGTCCAGAGATGGATTTGACAAAGATATTTTAGCATATTTATATTGGTTAGCTTTTCTGAGATTAAGAATGTTTAACTAGCTCCCCCAAAAAAGTCAGCTTCAGAGTCTATAAATATTTCCATGTTCAATCTCAGTTATCCTATCAACAGAAGACTCCAGTAATTAAGTCCTCTGTAGCTGTGAAGCAGGAGAAGTTTGAAACCATCATGACATAGGATAGCTAACATAGTAAGAAAAACATAATTTTCAATCAAGAGTACAGTGAGAGAATCTGAAAGATATTAAACCGTTTATCACGGTGGCTAAAGTTTAAGGACAGGAAATATTAATATATATATATAGTAATGTACAAAATACATGTAATGAATGTTACATATATATGTATGGAAAAAACTCTGAGATACCAATATACACCTAACAGAAGTGTAAAATGTAAAGTAGGCTAAGGTAAAAGGTAGCGTGGTTGTGCCAGTATACAATCAAATGTCTGAGGCTTAGGGAAACAATTTTGCCCAATAAAAGAAGTCCAAGAAGAAAAGCACATTTACTCCTGAAAGCAGTGGACAAGCACCGTAAGAAGCAAGCTGGAATTGGTAATGCTGTCCAAAAGGGTAAAAGAGGCAAGGTTTGGGCAAAGGATGTGGGCACCAACCAGGTTCATGCCCAGAGCACATTGGAAGAGGAAGAAGTGATTGAGCCCAGTGCCATGGACTGGCCCTCTGACACTAAACAGCAACTATGGGGAAGCTCCAGCAGGCCACCAAAAGGCAGAGCAATTCTGATAAATACAGAGCAGCAAACCCTAATTAACAGTTTACTGTGGGAGGGGAAAAATTGAGGCAACAACCAGTGAGTGAGGGAGATTAACTTATGCAAGAAGCAGCAGCATCTTAGAAATTAATATAATTTGAAAAATATAAAATTTATATATAAATAAAACAAGACAGTAAGCTTTTATACACATACCCACATTGGAAAAAATCTTTAGTCCTTAGCCAAGGTCAGCCAATAGCACATTTCATGAGATTCTTTTTATTCTTAAAAAAAACCAAACCAAACCAAACCAAAACAACAACAAAAAAGCCCCCCAAACAACGCAAACTTACAAAAGTGAGAAGCACAGGGGAGAAAGAAGATTCCAAAGAAAAAATAATTTTAAATTTGCTTCCTCAAAGAGATCAGAAGAAACATTTCTAAAGGATAGAAAAGTAATAGTGTGCAGACACTTAAATGAAAAGAAGGATAGAAAGGATACTTTGGGTTGCACAAATTGCACACTCAATCAGGACAGAATGAATGTAATACATGAATTAATACAAATATGAAGAATCAATCCAGCAATTCCATCCAATGAGTAGATGAACAGCCTCCTAAGCAGAGGCAGAAGCTCTGCTGCCTCAGACACACTAAACTGCAAGCTCAACACTCAGAAAGTTTTATGAAGTGGGGGAAAACCAACACCAACAGGACCTCATGGAATTATTATGGTTGGAAAAGATCTCCAAGATCATCAAGCTTCCAAAATACACTTGAAGATCCAATCCATGCACTATAAAAAAACTCTGATTTCTCAGAGCAGCTAAACTGAACTATAGCAGCAGCTGTAGAATTCATGAAGACAAAAAACTCTTCAAGATTTGAAAGAAAAAAGGCACACCTTTAAGTAATTTGTACAATAAACACAATTCTGTAGGAAATCCAGCTAATCCCCAATGTACACAATTTTCTGAATTAGTAAAGCTTAAAGTAAGAGCAATTAATGCTCTGCCACTCTCAAGAAGGGTAAATACAGCCTATAGCTGAATACTGCCTTCTTCCACCACTAGGATTTTCCATCATCCCAAGAAATGGGCTACTGTTAACCCAGCCAATATTTACAAGTAAGAGCCTTTGCTATCAACCAGTCTACCATAACACCCTGGAAAAACACATTTTTAATTCAGAAGATGCCATACTAAAATCTTGTCTAGGAATGCTCATGATATAAACTAAGTAGCTTATTTGGCCTATTTAAATGAATTAATTAAAACTTTGATGAGTCTTTTACAGATTTTGGAAAGGGGTTTTTTTTGTGCTTGTTTGTTTGTTTGCTTGTTTTTAATTGTAACAAGAAGCCTGATCAATCTGAGAAAGATAAGCAGGTATATTTGTAAATTAGGAGAAGGAATAGGCTAAAAAACTATGAAGTTCTTCCCTGTTTCCAAACTTGCATTTAAAATTACATGTGCTACAGTCATAGCTTCTGGTACCAGACTTTCGATTGATGCAAACCAGTCTGTAGATCTCAGTCCATTTCCCACTGGGAAATCTGTACCTAAATAACCCAGTGCAGAATCCCACAAATCCTGACTGTGACTGTAAACCTTTTTCATGAGAGGAACTTCACAACTGCAGTACCTTCCACTTGCTCTTGCTCAGAGGTATAAATGTGGTACATTACATAAATAATTGTCTGACCTACAGTAATTTTCCTAATAATGGTCCATTCTCTGCTAGCACCCCTGCACAAACCATAACTTCAGGTTCATCTGCCTTGAAGTTATGGGTTTTTGCTTTACTTTAATCTTTGAAAGTCTTAAACATAAACCATATTTAAATTAATTTGTATCAGAGGACTTCAATCCTTTGGGTTTTTTTGTCATTATTTTGCCACCAGTGCCATGCAGGCAGACTTACTTTTTGCATTTATTTATTTAAAATCTTCTTTTGGGTATCACTACACAGCTGGTTCATGTCAATAAGGCAGCAGAAGTCATTATATCCCACCGCCTGAGGTAAACCCCCTGATAAACCTGGCTTCCTTCCATGTGAGACTGAAGCAATGCTTTTATGGGATCTGCTGCAGGCTGGTTATTGAAAATGGAAGATGTTTAGTGCTTTGCATGCATAGCCCTTTATAAATAATATATAAAGGTCAAATAAGTTATTTATTGGGTCTTTCTGCCTGTTTTATGTATGATACTTCGTTTCAGTATTGAAGGTCTGATTTTCAGTTGTAGTAAATTCAAATCAATTGACATGTTAATTTACCATGAGCTGAGAAACTGGAAAACAGTGAGAACAGTCATTATATTTTTTTTTGGCTCAGTCAAATACAGTTGTCTACCTGTATTCACTGATTCCTCTTGAAGCTGCCTTTTTTCTCCTTTTTTTTTTTTTTTCCTCAGTTTTGAATGTTCACACACTGTTAGGTAATAGTCTTGTATAGGTGACTCACAGTAAAGCTCCTTCTTCAGTGATGGCCTGTCTCATTTTATTCAGTTCTATGAATCAACCTAACTCATGATTTCACAGCCTCTGCCCAACTCGCCATGGCAAAACACAGCTCTTCTGTTTCCTCCAGGAGTTGCTTCATGTAGTTCTGATACAGCCCAACACAATGTTGACCCCTTTTCCTCATCTTCTTCCCTCCCCCAAGTAATTTCTAATACTTTTTTTTCTCACCCTGCATATAAGACATCTTCTTTGCTTTGTTCTCCTATTGCACCTTCACCAGCTCAACTCACAGCGATGCCTGCACGCTGGCCTGACAGAAATCACACTCGTTACTCCCTGTCTCTGACAGGCTCTCCCTTGCTGCTTCTCATCACAGCATCACCTCTGAGCTCTCACCGGTGTTACTTCTGAGATCTCCAGCTGCAGCAAATTGAAAGCAAATAGTCATGAAGGCATTATTCACACCTCATTGGTTACATTTCTCACAGTTATGCCCTCACTTGCCTCTATGGTTCAACTCCAACGGGATCACCTGCTCTGACATGTTGGGAAAAGCTGTGCCAGGTGTCTCCTTGAGTCACTCCTCTTCCCTATGGCAGCTCTCAGATACGCACTGTAGGGCCCATAGGTACAAAGCCTACCTAGCCAGAACTGTTGCAGGAAAAAGGCTAGAAGCAGCCCAAATTCCAGCTGCTACTACATGCTGGGTCATCACACTTCATGGGAATGAAAGCAAGAGACAGCCCATCCCCGAATGGGGCTAAGAGGCAGTGGAGCAGGGAAGCAAATCCAAAGCTCTCCAGCATTTCATACACCAAGGATGACATGGGGGCATTTCCCAGCACAGTCCAGCCTCTGTGGCCTCGGCAGCATCCTGCAGCTCCCGTGGCTGCAGGGTTTATCTCTCCAGTGATGTCTGTGATGAGCAGCCTCACGGTGGTTCCAAGCACATCCGGGGCTGGGGCTGCGTGTCACCCACTCAAGAGCCACAGGCTGGTCACTCCTGACTTGGATGGATCAGTGTAGACAGCAACGGCTTAAATAACACAAATGTGTTAAATTTAGACTCAGACAGGAGAAAACTGTAAATAATGAGACATTTGCCTACCACCCATCTGACTCTCTGCATATTACATCTGGTCTCGCTTGTTTTATGCATTTTTCAGATGTAAGCTAAGTTGTCTTCTGCATTTCTGAAGCACTCAGTAAATTCTGGAAAATACTAGAATACTAATAGTAGCAATAGTTATGGCCTTGCTCTTGTCTAAAATACCTAAAGTATGAATAGTTTTCCACAATACCAACATTCTGTAATAATGAAATTGATAACTTTTGTACAAATCATTAGCAATTAAAGTTCATTTTACATTATAATTTGAATATCTGAGAAATAACACAGTGCTAATTAGTGTATGCAGAACCTCTTACTAATGAGTAAAGGATATTCATTTGTCTTTTCTTTAATAAAGCCATATTTCTCTAAAATGACACAAACAGTCCAACAAGAAATTAAATTCTATAGAAATAGTGGTTTTCAGCACTACCCATTTTTCAACAGAGCACCAGAATCCAAAAAGCAAGACTTTACCCTCTGCTTTATAAATACTAAATAGCATTCTTCATGTAAAGGTTAAAAACAAGGGAAAAAAATAAGTCTCTTTGCCCGTATTTTTTATGAGAATTGCAGAGTATTTTATGTGTATTGTTCTTTTCAAGTGTAGCTCAACCTGTACTGCATGTCAGCAAACTTTAATTTAGCATATTGTTTCTTCCATAAAAACATAACACTATAAACAACCTTTAAGACACCATAATGTATTCTCAGTCTGTTAAAACAGGTAATTCAAAAACACCTCTTCCCTACTTCATCTCATTCAGGAAATCCACAAACACATTCCATGTCTTGAAAGAGGCTGCTAAAAAGGCTCCTTTCACAAGAGGGATAGCAGCCACAAAGCATGACTATGGCCATTGAATTTAATTGACCCTGAGTCAGAGCTCAAACGACAAAAAGAGACAATGATGAAACTGAGAGATTTCCTAACAGTCAGAGTCCATGGGCTGCATTTCCCAACACCTAAATCAGGGATGATTTAAGCAGTACCACCTCTGGTTTTTTGGCACATATATTTGAGGGATTCAACCAAAAGCAGTGTGGATAGGAAGCAACTTACACCAGGGTTGGTTTTCCTGTCCTATGCTCTGTTCTCAGGGTTGAACATTACAGGAGTATGAACTCCCCAGGCTTTCAATGTGGGTAAACCAGTGTCAGCCTGACAAGTGTCCCTGCTTTCAAACATCATCAGCCTTCAAGATCAACATGATAAACCAGCTTAGTTAAAGATTATGATAGCAGATATATGATGAAAATATGTGTCTGGGGGAAGGATGCCAACAGCATTTTGCCAACTCATGCACGACAAGGAAGTATATAAATTTCTGTGTTGTAATTCAGTGTGCTCCAAACACAAGTTCTCCAAGCACTAAGAATTCTTGCATCACCAGCCAACACGTATGGCCACTGTTTCTAGCAGTGCAGCATTGGCTGTAGTGCTATGGGGAGCATCTCTAGTGTGGTAGAACCATACCAAACTTTTTTAGAGCAAGGAAAGATGTGAATTCATAGCAGCCAGAAGTCTACAGCTATCCTCGGCAAATGCATATGAAGAAAGATAACCAAAAATATTTTTCATTTACTGAGGGTAAACTACAAATTCTGGGTGATGATTAATTCATCGCTTCATGAGAATAAAGATCTCTGGGGAGCATCACCAGTCCAGACTGGCTTTCCAGGAATGCTGAATTTTATATCTGGATCTCTGTTTTACTAAAAATGGAGAGGAAAAAATACAAATCAAAAGTACAGGTGGTTGTGTCTCCTTGTGGGAGGGTATATTTGAAGGATCAAAGACATTTTGATTTGAGAAAATAAAGTGTATTCTTAGGTTAGCTACAAAATAAGATCTACAGAGAGTACCACTAGATAAGACTAAAATACTGCAGACTGGCTCCACTTCCTGCCATTACCTCACTCTTAAAAACTACAAAAAATACAAATGCATCCTTCCAATCTAACACATTTTAGGAGACAGGAGGAGAGCGGAGTAACTATTTCGGACAGAGACTGTTATGAGCATTTCCAATACAGAGTTTATTCCAAATTTGGTGCTATGCCTCTGCAGATCTCAGATCAGAATCAAGCCTTTAGGCATTAACTGAGATAAACAAAGTATGATACGTCAAATCTAATTATGCTATAAATATCCAAATAATATCTAGATCTCTAAGGTAATTCTAAAGAGCCTCAGTGACAGAGAGGCAAATATGATTAAGTTTAAACTGCAAACAGCTTGTGAAATATGGGAAATAGCATTACATGTGAAAATATCTGTAGGGAGATATTTTCTTTTAACTAATAAGGCAGGAAATTTTGTGACATAGTAAATGATTTTTCCAGTAGCTTAAGGCATCTTAAAGAAAAAGCAAGGATGCTAAATAACTGCTATACATTCCAGCTTTAAAGCCATCACCAATAATTCTTGTTCCATAACTAACAAGTAATAAAAAACAGTGAAAAGCAGAGCAGTAATAAAAAATAATAGAATGCACCCCTCCCTTCTTAGATATTTGCTTCAATTGTAATAATGAAATAAACATTTAAATTGGTTTATGATTCAGTTTTATCCAGTACCTGTGAAAATAAAGCCTTTCTCTCCTTCCCTTTCACAATTTTCATAGCAAAAAGAAAATGTCAGCAGGTAATTCAAATAGAACTTGCCCAAGAAGGGTTTGAAGTAAAAAAAAAAAAAGTTAAATGACAGACCTCTGCCATCCCATTTACTACTCATAGAGGCACTCATAGATGTATGGTTAAGTGCACTTAGCTACAACTTTATTTTAAGATCAGACTGAAACTGAGCTTGTAAATGCATACCAGACATCTCTCTGAGTCTACTCTCTAGTCCTCCTGTGTGAGTTTGAATCACAGAAGTCCACAGACACTTCACGGTTTTCTCAATCAAATGACAGAAATTTCAAAACTGCTCAGTACAGTTTTGAGGAACAAATTTACATGCTTGTTAAGCACCCAGAGCTATATACCTTAATTAAATCTGTTTCCTTTTCCATTATCCTAAAGCACTTCCATTAACTTTTTACCTCTTTGAGCTATGTGTACTGATTCACAGAATATTTGGCCAGTTCCACACTCACATGCCCTATGGGAAACCTTTCAGGAGAACCTCAGGGACATCTCCTGGCATCTTCTGGAAATCTTCCATACTGCACTCATTAAACCTCCACCTTTCCCATGCAAACACTGTGCATAAGGATGGCCTCTATCTTACATTCCAACCCAAAGACAGCAGCTGGGTTGCATCCTCCCTCGTGGCATCACTCCTCTCTCAGTGATTTAAGTTGGCTCAGTCAAGTGATAAAACATCAAATCACTCACGTACATGCATGAACACTGCTAAAACCTACTAGATCTTGATTGCACACTAGGTTGTGTACCCAGATGTTCTCCTCAGTGACCACTGGCCAGAAACTGTTTTAGCGTGCGGGTGTCGCAGACAGGACACACTCCCAGCCACACACGCTGAGATGGGATACAGCTTGGACAAGGTGAAAAGCCCCGAATAGTCCAGGATTGTCCTAAGCTTTCACATTCAAGTACAAAATTGTGTACACAGACTCAAATAATTCTAAGACCCAGCTTCTAACTTTGGGGATGCGAGTAGAGAGAAGTATAGAGAAATGAAACATCAGCTTTGACAGATACAGATTTAACTACTGGGACAGTCCTGCCACATTCCCACAGCCCGAATTGAGGCCAATGACAGATATATTTGCAGGTCTTCTTCCAGTGCTGAAGGAATATATTTCATGGTTTGAGAAAAGTGAAGTCATGTAAGAAGAGCTAGATAAAGACAGAAACATCACCTAAAGGAAGGATTATTCTGAGCTGCATGAGTAGAGTTTTCTGAGCTGCTGAGAGATAAGGCAGTGCAATGTGCAGTGACAGATGTGATCCCAGATCCCGATGGACATTGCCACAAGTCATCTTGTTAGCTATGCCTATTCTCAGGTCATTTCACGTGCCCAAAGTAGCAACATAAGTGGGCCCAAAGGAAATCTGGGCCAGCTGGAAGAGACCCCTCTTGTCTTGGTACCTGGGTAGCAACAGACCATTCTTCACAGGGCCTTTAAGCACGGCTCTCAAACAGAAGAAATCTTAGGAAACGTTCCATTTTCTTCCTATTCCTTTGAGTTGTTGCAAAAGAAACTGGAGGCCTTGGACACAGTGCACAATTTTGTTATCATTTACAGCTCCGTCACTCAGCACCTCAGAAAATGCAAAGACTGAAAAAAGCTCTCCAGCCCCTCCAGCAACGCACTTTTTTCTCCCCCATTCACCTTGTAACCAGACAGCCTTACCAGACATTACTGGATAAAAATATGTCTGGTAAGATATGATTTTGGTCAACAATATGACATCTTTAAATAGCATCACAGACGTAAACAGAGAAATTACCACCCTGATCTGAAGACTTAATCTAAATTAAACCCATTGAATAGTGAAACATTATATTTGTGGGAGCAAGTGGCAAACAGAGTGACTGAGAGAGGGCTAATTGCACAGATATATTTTGCAAAGACAGCTTTATGGAGAAAACTCTCATGTTTACAAGACTGTCACTACCATTGGACCAGGAAGGATTACAAGATTTTAGAGTCTGCCTCGGGAAAGCCAAGCACCAAGATATACATCCTCAAAGCAACAACATGCAGTTACTGTCCATACTATTAACTATTAAAATGTGATCTTATAGACTTAAATAAACATATTTTTTCCAAGGGTTCATTCTTAAAATTTACATTTATTTTAGGGACAAAAATTCATTACATACTATAAAACTACATCCTAGAATTTCAGATCACAGACACATATTTACTTTGCAGGCAGATGGAAGAGTTGCAAATGTTAGTACCTCAGGCCACTTTCTTTCCACTTCTATGTTGGAGTTCACCATGACAACAGCAAAAAAAACCTAATGGAGCCCACGAGTGCTTCCTAGACTCAATGCCCCCATGAAAAGTCTTTTTTTTTTTTTTTTTAATCTTAAATCAACAGTGAAGGCATTTCAATCTAACATGCTTGACTCCACACTCAAACAGGGAAAAGGTCAAGGGAGTAGGGAAGGCAGCAGTCACACACACGCCGAGTTGTACAACAGCAGTAACACGGAGTTACAGGAGTTGGGTTACCAGCATTAAAAGCATCAGCAGCCAGCTCCAGCAAAGAACAGCTGCCATTTCCAAGGAATTCACTTAACAGCAATCTCAGGCTGAAATAGCCCAATATTGCAGCAACGTTCAGGTGGAGTCTCCGGATCCATGACAGGACCCGCTTTGCAGTTTCTCACGTTTGAGAGACATCAACTTACAGCTGTGACTTAGCTTACAGTTAAGACACAAAATGTTTACAGACAATTCTTAAAAAAAGATAGTAAATGATGGCATTTTTCTACTGTTCCATTCATTTCTAATTACATACATGTATGTAAATTATAATGAACACTGGCTGATTTATGGTTCAGCTTTTGTTTCATTTCTGAGATGATAGGCAGATCCCCTGACTTTGACATCGTGAACATAAACTCCAAATTTATGTTTCTTCATTTTGTATAATGTTGTCTTCTTTGTAATTTGACTGCAGATACCATGAGTTCTTAGAAAAACTATTTTCTCTACATAGAACAATAATTAGAACATGTCACAGGTTCATAGTTTTTTGCAGACTTGCTCCACACCCTTCCTTCTTTCTCTTTCTTTCTTTCTTTCTTTCTTTCTTTCTTACTTTCTTTCTTTCTTTCTTTCCTTCTTTCCTTCTTTCCTTCTTTCCTTCTTTCTTTCTTCATATAATTTAGTGTTCTGATATTTTGTTGCATTATCAGCCTTTAGAATTAACCCATAGATCTTTTTCTTGTAAAATCTGTTATTCAGATCGTGAATGTCTTAAGCTTCAGGAAGTTGAAAAAATTGAATGTGATTTCTTTCAACAGAAATACCAGATGCATCTAGCTATGCTTCCATATTATGAATGAAAAGAGGCATTTAATGATCCAGGAAATTTCTCCATAAGTATCTGCAAGCACAGTGGTTTTTTTATTTGCATTTTTCTTCATTGCCTTTGAAATTTCAAAATGCCTCCATTTCTACAAGTATAAGCAATATTTACTTTATGGAATTCTATTTGCAGTACTTGTTTCTTATATTGTGCATTGTGAAGGAGGCATCTAGTAGGTAGGTGAACATTTTATTCAAAATCAATGTATAACAGGTAATGAGAATAAGACACAAAAAACCTGCAATTTCTGCATCCTTAAAAGATATAATTCAATGTTATTTATCATTCCAAAACTCAAAAGCTGGCTGCAATACGGTCATATGAAATTGAATGTAGTTTCTTTCAGGAAGTAGCATCTGTAAATAGTACCTGAAAAAGCCCTTTTCTGACAATTAAGAAGAAGGTTCTGCCTCTTAAAGCACCCTGGGCAATGACTACCATGCCTAATAGTTTTATACATTCAAAAAGAAAAAAAAAAATTACACAAATGTAAAGCCATTATTTTATAGAAATTATTCATCGAATAACAGATATTAGAAATGAGCTAACAGGAGAATATCAGAACCCCCAATGAAATTTTTAAGTTTTTCAAGATATTGCTGCTCATTTTTATTAACTGCACTAAATAATATTTATTATCTATGTACTAGACTTCTTATTCCATTGTCCTTTTTTCCTGTTACTCATCATATCACCAGTATAAACATAACTGTCTGAAGGAATGGTGATTTAAAATCAGCAGCAGGAACAGAATCTCTGACCGCTCTTTATTTGTAAACTATATGTTCACCTCCATTTTTCAGCATATCTGCAGACATTAAACAGACATTTGGACATTAGTCCATCAGGACTAGACTGGAAGGGTAACAGTTAATTATGGGTTGAAGTGAGGCTGGCTCTCAGATGTGGATCCCAAATGTGCTCATCCCAGCACCACACAACAAACTTGCATTTCTGTTATCTGCGATCTGACAAATAATGTATTACATAAATCTGACATTACACAATGATACTGTTATTCAACACGTATTGGCAGTGAGCTATTTGGACAGCTGTTATTCAAGTTAGGGTGACTATCCAATCTTACTTGTCTCAGGTAATCAAAATATAAAGTGATCAAAAGCAGATGCTCCTACCACCTTTTCACAGCAAAGGAAATCTATCTGAACTGTCTCCATGTTAGTGAATTTCCTGAATTTACTTAAACAGTTTTGTCAGCTTTGAGACATAAAGCAAACATTAATATTTTGAGTTTCTCCCTGCCTGCTGTGGAAGGATACCCTGAGGAGCTAGCATTTAAAGGGTCTCCAAATACTAGTGATCTACTGTTATTTAGACACCTGTATCTCCAGTACTTTACGTTACACCAGTCTCAGAGGATTAGCATAAAAATGGTAATACTTCCCATCAGTGGGTAGCTGAGGAGGACTAGCACTGCTGAATTTTCAGTTTTATTCTCAAACCTCTATGTAAGCTGAGTCAGCCATTGCTTTATTTTAAAGACTCTCTTTATTCACCTGCACTGCTGCAAATTGATAAGACCTATAAATTCCAGTTACCTCTTAGAGGGCTGCTTTAGAGATTAAAAGTATATACCTGCTTTGATACCACAGCATAGCTCCCAAAAGGATTTACAGGAGTTAAGTGCGTGCACGATAAGCAAGAGATACTCTACACCTCCCCCCTACAGAAGGCAAGAGAGGAAACAGACCCTGCACAACCCTTCAGAGAAATGTAAAGGTCATGCAGGTGAACTGCTGACTAGACCACCCCCTGCTCCCTCCAGCAAGTCTACAGCACACTGTATGGTTCGTGTGAGGAGGTCAAATCTGAGCAAGACACAGCGCCATTAATTAGACACTAAAATCCTCTCGTAGGAAAGGGCTTCACTGCACATTTACTGCAAGCTGGTAATACAATTTCAGCTTTCCTGGTGTGCCCAAAAATTACATTTCTTTCTTCTACGCTGCAATTGCTTCTGATTTCATAGCTGTATTGCATGTGTTCATAAATCAGTGCAGGATATTGAACCATTCTCCTGTTTACCTAGAGCTTTTTACTTCATAGTGGATAATGCAAAACAGAGGTAAGACAGTGACTGGTACTATATAAATTTGGTGATCCATCTGGTGACAACTGAGAGAAAACATCAGATCAATTCACATGCTCACTAATTCCACATAGGATACAATGCAACTCAATAATACTTCTCTCTACTGCAGAACTATGGCTCCCTGGTTATGTAGCAGGTTCAGCTTATGAGTACAGGATGTAATTTTTTTTTCTTTTAGATTGCACACATGAAAAATAAGAAAGAAAAAAAAAAGCTGTATAAAACAGACAGTATCTTTGGGTAAGGCCATGTAACTGACCTCAGGAAGTGGGGTCCATATCCAGGGTTTAGAATTTATAATTAACACAATTCAAAATGAACACTTTGTTTTTCATCCTAATGATACCTGTTACTAGTCCACTTCTGTGCCAGATACTTGCACAGAAACGATTATGACAAAGCTTTTGCTTCAGCAGTTGCACAAAGAGCAAGTACTCTAAAACTGAGCTAACATTTTTAGTAACTTGTATATATGATGGAAAGGGATATTGTAACAGTGCAAACAAGTTACAGGCACTTACGGTTCAAACAAACATAGGTTTTATGGCAACCATTGTCTAAATTAACAATGAAAACAGTTCCACAACAAATGAAAATAGTTGGTGCTTTTATTCTGTAAGGGCTCTTCCCTAAATATGTTCTGAGCCATCTCATTATGGGGTACATTCTTGCAGCTGCCTTCATAGGAATATCTTCTCCTGACATACAAGTGAAAGGATGCCAACTTTGCAAGGCTGGCAAGATCTGCTGGAATCAATTTATACCAGAGGTGCTGCGTAATGCTGCTTGTGGTGGTGAAGGTCTAGTGATGCAGGTGAAGAGGACAAGAGAGATCAGAGGAAGACATGAAGACATAGCAGCTGTAAGAAATGAAGGACCTTTACAAAGTGAAAATTTCCAAGGCAGGGAGACACAGTAGGGAGGACTTTCCTGGGTGGAGAGCAACGCAAGGAAGCACATGTCCAAATAAGGCAGGAAGCTGAGATGATCTCAGGGCACTGGAATGGGAAAAGATACGGTGCATAGAAAACACTCTGGAAGAATCCTCTATTGAATCCCAGCCTCTAGCTGATGTACCTGGTAACATGCTGCTGTTAGCAAAAACTTTCTAAGGAACATCCAAAATTCCCAACATGTTTACACCATCCAGTATCTCACTATCTATTCAGAGTGAGTTTTATCTATTTTGCCACCTTGTATGTTGTCTGCAATAAGGGTCCGAAATTAAATGAATTCAACAAGAGTAAGCATGCAATTTCACAAACTAGTCTCTGTTGGAGCACGGATTTGAGGCACAGGTGGGATATACAGACAGACCTTAGAACCAAGAAACACCTCCAGGTCCAACAACCTTGGCACAGTCACTGCAGGTGGCACAGCATGAGAAGCCTCCTAAGGGGATTCTGGAACAATGCTACCACCCACTCAGCATCAGCACATGTAAGCCATAAAGCTGATTTGGCAGGTTCTCAGCAAGCTCCAATGAAGACAACTTGCCAAAATCTTATTTTCAGGAGACATCTGATAACAAAACCCAGGGCAGAACTACTGCTGCAAATTGAAGTTCTCTGTCACTTTCTGCTTTTCCCTAATTCAGCATGGGCATGCAGCACCCTTCTCAGACCCTGCAGGCACTGGATTAGACCTGCAAACATATCCTTGACCATGAAACATTGCTTATTAATATTATTCTTTACATTTACTTTCCAATTACTGAGATACTATCAAAAGGTGACTTAAGTAAGAAGGCAGAACAAGTGCTTTTATTTTGTTATGAGTCTGTTGTTATGACATCTGTGTAAAAATGTCTATTTTCCAGAAGTTTTATGCCAATGAGACAAACTCAGTATAGATTCACATGGCAGAAGTGAATGTAACTACACTACATCTCTACTGCTGTTTTAATATATTTCCTTACTGAGTTTGCAAAACTCAAAGCATAAAATCACATGAATGTTTCCTGTAATTTAATAGAGTGTGTTACCATCTAATTAATATTTAATAAATGCAGGAAAGAAAGCTTGTGGAGAGGCAGAAAGGGACACACAGAAAATGAGAACAGTGCAGCTTTTCTAATAGTACTGAAAACAATTCATATTGAAGAACACTGATGTCTTTCGTGATTTTTTTCTCCATAGGTGCTAAAGGGCAATTCCCAGTCCATCCTTCAAGAAAATGGACAGCCTCCAAGATTTCATTCTTGTGAGCATCAAGTGAACACCAGAAATACCAGAAAACCCTTGAGTTCACTTCCTAGAAGCTCTTAAATAGGAAGAGAATAACAGAATATGTTGCAGATCTTTGTGTAGTGTTTACACATCCATGATCCTGACAAAATTGCACTGTTCAGCTTCTGTTTGTGGATTCAGGCAGGCCCATCCTGTGTGATTTTATTACTCTGGTTCTGTCTTTCTTAAAAACTAGAGAAATTGGTAGAATTCTAATTATGTACTAAATAAACAACAATTTCTTTAGAAGAAATTTCTGGGTACAAACTGTGAAGGAACACACATATGAGGGGGATATAAAGGCCAACACCTCAAAATTCACATATTCAGGCCTGATTAAGAGAGCTGCCCTCAGGCCTCTCACCAGTTAAATTCAGTGGGAAAAGACATCCTCACACCTCTCAAGCACTTAATTACTTGGTATTAGACACCTGTAGTAGAAAATTTAGGCTAAAATATCTGTTTTCTTTCTTTCTCATATCAACATGATTCATCCATAAATATTGTAGAGTTTGGTACCCCTACTACCTTATCAACTCCTGCCCATAGGAGCACTGCTGATTATTTTTTGGAAGGGAGAGGACTCCTGCTCTCTGCACACATCATCTCCTGCCTCTTAGGCAGGGACTGATCCATTATGCTGCTGTAGAGGCTAGCACAGCATTATTTTAGATGTTTCTACCTTTAAATGATAACCACAGACAATACTAATGTACAGTACACATGGCAGCCACAATCTGTGACTTCTTGAAATGAAATGTTTCCATTAGACTGACTTTTGGTAGTGAACAATTGAATCAGACAATCAGAGAGTGACACATTACTAATATGACACCTTGCAGTCTAAACCATCACTGAACACTCACAGAGGCAGCTCTCAGCCATCTGCTTTTCTGTACACTTCACATCCTAAATTCAGTTTTTCATATACTCAACATTCAATATTTTTATACCAAATCAACACTTGCCATTACACTTCTGTTTGACTGAAAAGTTAAATGCATGAAAAATGTTATGCTTTCCAAAGAAAATTTATGCATGAATAATATCCAGGGACTCATACACTGACTTAGGTATAAAAAGTATCCACTAAGTCCACTTAAAAATAGACAACAAATGGGCACATAAAGAACTTCTTGAGCTGCTCTAAGTTCTCCAAGAAAGTAATAAATCTGTGTGATGGTTTCAGTACCTTAGTGTCCAAAGAGAAAAATACACTGGACAGCCAGATTATGGAGAAGCAAAGTCTCTTTACAAATGTTATTTTTATTTTTAGGAAAATTTACACAGTGTACCCATGCTATCCAAACTCCAAAGCACCTACAACCCAAGGACTACCAGGACGTTGTTTGTGAGTATGCCTCAGCCACACTCACAAACATAGCATAAACAAAACAGAAATTTCAGTATAAAAAGTATAGTCCCAGTTTGGCTTAATCCTTTAGCTCCCAAGAATCTATTTGGATCTACCAAAAAAAAAAAAAAAAAAACCAACAAAAAAAAAAACCCAACAAACAAAAACAAAGCATCAGTTCCCCCATGCCAACCAAGCCTCCACAGCAGAGTCTTTCCTGCTGCACACAAAGTAAGTAAGTGTTGATAGCATGCAGCTACTATTGCAATAAAGGTAACTAATCATTCTAAAAATTATTATCTAACAATTTGATCCACGTGACCTCCCCCTAGCAGAGCCAGCTCATATTTTCTCTGTCAAAACAGGAAGAACCCTACTCCCATCATAGTCCCTGACACTCCCCTGTTTTTGCACTTACTACAGGCAGACACATCTGGAAAAAAACCTCCCCAAAATGATATTAGAAAGAGCTGTGTGCCACTGCTGTGGCTCTGAGTGTGCTTTATAGCCACCTTGTACAAAGTAGGGCAGGAGCTCGTCCTTCATGTCTCTGCTCAGCAATGAAAAGCAGCACAGCCTGATGAGGATCCGAGGTGACAAGCCAAGACGGCACATCAGGGTATTTTAGGTCTTCAGCTGGGAAAGTACATTTCTGGCTCTCACTGCAGCCAGACAGCCCATCCTGGCCAGGCTTGGGGCTGGTGCCTGCAAACATGTTATAAGTGGCTCCTACGAGGAAAGCCAGGAGCACCTCAGGTATTAGAAAGATTTCATAATGCTCCTGACTGCTAAGGGAGCCACTGCTGACAAAGAAATGTAAAACTGAAATACTGAGTCCTTGCCTAGCAGCATTTCATCAGAGGCCATTTCATCTGGCTTTTAATTAGATTAATCAAATCAATAGTGGACACAAAGGTTATCTGTTCTGTATCCTTCCTCCAAAACTACACCCTAGTCTAACTTTTATAATAAATTCTTCCAAGGAGAAAATATTCCATTTTCAATATTATAGAGAGAGAGTCTGTAACTAAATACTGGTGGCTTCCTAACACTAAATAATACATCACATTGATTCAAAGTACAGAAGAGCACAAAAGACACTGAAAAACCAAGGCATATAGTTGAATAGCATGGCCAGGTATTTAAGATTATCTTTTCAGAAAGGATATTTCTATATTCCTATATAATAGAAATTTCAAAAGGCAAGGTAAATTTAATAGCAACTTGGTTTTACACAACTCAAAATGCATTTTCTCTGATAATGCCTTTTTTTAATTGCAAATACAGTAGCCTTTCTTTGGCATAAGAACATATTCTTCCTGATACTCAGCTGTCAGTTAAAGAATGTAGCTGTGATGTCTTAATGCACTTCTCACTACTAAGAAACATACACCACAAGGCATGTTTAGAAATGGCAGGTATTTTTGCAAAATTTGTTGGAAGCAATTTTTGCATTGTTCAGTGGAGAAACAGTAATTTCATTTCCCTTCTGCCTTTGAAGTAGTATTTTAAAACAGGGTAAAGTAAAAATTTCAATTACTCATCTCCAAAAGATTAAAAATAAAAGCATAAACATTTCTTAATCCAAAGTAAAAAAACTCAGTTTTATTTGAAGATTTTAATTTTGCTCATTTTTTAAACAATCCACAGAAAATCTTTGAAAAAAACCCCCATTTTTTCCCAAGTCTCTTGTAAAAAATAATGTATCTAGAAAAGTACCAGAGGAGGAAATATGCTGTCAAGCAGTTCCCCCCTGAAATGGGAGAAATGTTGTTACAGTTCATGTTAGTGAGATTTTTTTCCCTGTTTCAGTGCATTGATAGAAATGAGCAATTTGGGTATTTTTTTAAATACGGTCAGTTAAGCCATCATTTTATTCACTCAAGCTGATTTAATGCTTTTTAAGTCCCTAATCAATTTTAATTTTGAGGTATGACTTCTCTTCAGCAGTGAATTCCTGCTGTTATTCAGTGGCAGCAGCACACTCACCGTCAGCTCCAGTGGTTAACACCGCCGTGTTTTTCCCTGGTATTGCAAACCTAACCCAACATCTTGAACTAACAGATTCCTTTCAAAAAGTCCACAGGGTCTGAGCCTGAGTTAGCAGCATGTAGATAACCCATAACCTGAATTTCCACATCCAGCATCCCATCCCAAGCTGCTCTCACTATTCCTGGTACTAGAGAGCTATTGTTAGTCACAGTCCTCTTGTAAAAGTGACACAACTGGACATTCTGAATTACTGCCTAGAGCTACTTATACTGCCCTCATTTAAGAACTGTTTGTAAGCTTTTGTTATTTCTATGGCAAGAACAAGTGCTAATAGCATTTGGCAGTATATTTACTTGATAGCTGTTTGCAGCTATGCTAGTCATCTCTGTAGAGAAAAGACATATACCATGGGCCTGTGGTTAATTCTTTTACAAAAAGAAAGACTCTGTATTTGCAGTGCAGTAAATATTGACTTCCTATTAGTGATCCCTTTATGTAAATGGTATTTTCTGGCTGTAAGCTTCCCCTCTGATTTTTCTATCTCTTCATTAATTTGTGGTACAAAGAAGACTGAGTAATGTTTAATTGCCTCTTGAATCCCAGGGAAATATGGTGGAGCCCCACTGTCATTTTTTATTTAAATATATATTATCTTGTCAGTCAACCTGGAACAGTACAAGCTGGTTAATGTTACAGTATACAGACATTGTGATACATATTTTAAAGGTTTAAATTATAATTTTTAGTCAATAGAGCACAAAGAGATGCAATCTTTAATAGCATATGACAACCACCTTCTAAGAAAGGCCCCCTAAGAGTTACAGGGTAATTCTCTTAATTTCCAGCCGTGCTTAGCACTCACTCTGGTACACTGACGGGAGCCACAGCAGCCACACTCACTGCACCCACAAGGTTCATTGCCATGAAGCTGGGCTTTGCTGGCAGGGACAAAGGCAGACACATGGCTCCACTGTGTCTCCTTCCCCTGTCTCTTCTGCAAGCAGGGCGTGTTGGCTTGGCACATCAGACCAGATATGAAATTTTCAGTTCAGCTCTGCCTTTCTTGGATTTGCTTTTTTCCTCTGAGTTTCACTCAATTTGAAATTTTCCCGCTACACCTCTAATTCTCCTTGGCTAATCAATATAATTAAGTATGCCCCTCATGGCTTAATTTGGAGTGTACTGATGGGCACCCATCCCAGTACATGAGAATCTATTATTTGATCTGTCAGGCATGAAAAATCCTCAGTGTACAACCACTGTGACTCTAACAAAACATCAGGTAAAGCTTTATAATTCCCATTCTACAAAATTCATGATGCATGATGGTAGACTCCATGAAACTCAGCATGTGGGATAGTAGAGCACTCTGGAACTTGTGAACAGTCAGCAAACCCAAATTTCAGTGGTCCAGTAGAGGAATTCATTCAGTGCAGCTATTTCAGTGTGTAGCTGCAGTGTGAGCTGCAGGCTGGCCTTTGGGTGTTGGGAAATGATGGGAGCCCCAGGAAAAAAGCCATGAACTGGTGCTGCCTCTTTGCACAACAGAGAGACCTTTGGGGCCAGCCAGGAGAGCAGACACTCAAGGACACTGCAGGAGTCAAGGACTCAGCAGGAGGACCCCAGACCATGGCACACTTAAGACTGCAAGAGTATAAAAGCTCAGGGATTCGGCTGTTCAGGGTCCCTTCTTGGAGGCACCCAGCTTCAGCTGGATTTGTGTTTCGCACCATGATTAAATTGTTCTAAGGATCCAAATGTCTCTGACTCTGCTATGGGAAACATGGGGTCAAGCAAGTAAGGGAAACTTGTCTGACTGTGTGAGTCTTGCTGCAAAAGGGCTTCAGCCCCAGCAGTAAAAAGTCTTGAATGGTGGGAGTGTCACTGCCAGGGTACTCCCTGAATGGTCAGACAGGAAAGTTTCCTTAACAGTTTAAAAGACATGTCTATGTTTATCAGTCAGGAACATGAAATAGAAGATACTACAGTTTCATTTAATACTTTAGTTGTTTTTTTAAAGCAATGCTTACTAAATAAGAGATCTTGTTCAGATTATTGTCAAAATATTTATATAGTTAAATCACATATTACAGTCCCACAACAACAACAACAACAAAAAAATCCAAATTGCCTGTTACTAGAACACAAGGGATTGTTTAGAAAGCAAAATATATTTGCATTATTTTCCTACTGTGAAAACGTAAGGTTTACAAACTTATTTCATGACCCTGAACTGCTTTGTGCTCACGAACACTTAATGTAAAAACAGCAGGACTGCCAATTCGCTGAGCTGCTGCAGGTGCAAGGGGTTAGTAGGGCAGGGTCACAGCAACAGGTATGCTAAATTTCCCATTGGGAAAGCCTTAAGGTTATACTTTGCCAAAAGCCGATTTTCTAGAGGGGAAGACTTCCACTGCTCTTTGTAGCTATGTTAATTTTAGCCAAGGGCGTTCACTTCCCACAGGCTTCCTCGCCCCAGCCTCTCCACAGGATGGGGAGTTTGGGGATAAAATGCTTTAACCTCCATTGACACTTTTGGAAAGAAAAAAAAAACTTCATGTGGGGTAAGGTTGTGCATCTGAAGGGGAGAAAGCATTCAGAGAAATGGGGCTAGTTTGTTCTTTCTTCTGTTCTATCTTTGCAGTTGAGTTCAAATTGTGGATTATTTCCTCCAGTGCCCACAACTGGACCTACAGTCCCACAGCACTCCATGCCAGTCCTACAGAACCTACATGGCAGCCAGCAAAGGTTTTAAAGGTGGAGAAATCTCATGCATGGCTACTTTGGTTGGTGTAAATATTCCCAGAAACACGATAATCTTTGCAAGCAAAAATAGAAGGAGCACAACTTTGCAGCAGCCTTTATTAACCTTAAGATCTTTTTTCCCAAGCTATTTACAGTTACTTCACTAGAAGTGTCAAACTTGCATAAGAACCAACAACTGGGCTTAGGGTGAGTGTAACATACACACATGCATGCCTGCATCTGTATACATACATGTGTGTATATATATATATATATATATATATATATATATATATACACACATTTTGCTGTAATTTATAGGGATTTTTTTTTCTGTAGAAAAATAAGTAAAAAATAAATATGTAAAATATGTAAACAGAAGCAAAATACACATATTCTAAAATATCTAACGTAAAAACAAACAAAAAAACCCCAAAATTAAGTCTCTTGCATTTCCCTGCTCTAAATCTACATACTCACTTTGTAAAATCCTTTAGTACCCAGAAATACTAAAAGGACATTATTTTTGCAACCAAAGGTACACCACAAAGGACAATAATTCAGCTGATCTCCAATACATGGAGAGAGACTTTATCTAGAAGTTCCACTGCCAAACTGGTAAAAAATGTTACCCAGTTTGGCTGGGCTAGCTGCTTTTTCACCTATTGTACATACGAATGATCAAGCAAATTCTCACTGAAACCAATCTAAGCAAAATGAACAGAAGAATGACTTACAAAAAGAATGACTTACCTTCCTCTACTATTTCCAAAACTTTACAGGATTCAGAAGACAGATTAGGGGCTAACTTCTAGTTTTAATAAAGCAAAAACATTTTGAAAGACTACTTTTAACACCACCACTTTTAATTAACTTTTAGTTCTAAAAATTAGGATTACTTTTGCTTTGCTTCCAGTTAAAAGCAAGCCTTGAGCTTCCTCGTACAGCTGTGTAACCTGAACATAAACACTTCCGAGTTGGTCTGGTAGACCAGATCTGGTAGATTTATTTTCAACAAAACAAATCAGTTTGCACTGTACTGGACTTGGAAGACTGCTTGGCTTCCAAGCACTTCTGCTTGACTTCCTCAATCATCTGGGAGAGGTGCAGACCACAGACCAGATGTTTCCTCAAATTAGCTGGTCAGCTGAAATGGATTGATGATTTCATGCTCTGATAATAACTAGGTGGTCTTTATTCTAAACATGTATTTTTCAATAACAATGGAAAACATCCTTTACACTATGATTTTCATCTATCTGTAATTTAAAAGTTGAGGGAAATAAACTTTTTTCCACAGTAGCATGGTTTATGAAATACTTTGCAATCTCTTTTGATGTCTTTGGAAGTGTCTCCGAGTATCTTTGCTCCAAGGACCAAAGACTCCTTGACTGATCTCATCACCAGTTGCTACTTTCCTTCTGTGCTCTGCTTCCAACCAGCAACTCATCACACATCTCCCTTCTACTACCCCTGTACACACAGCTACAAGTCTGAAAGAAGAATCATCTCAACAGCCACACTACTGCACCAAAGGATCTGTGTTGGGTGTTGGGGGGCGAGCATCTGCCTTTGTTCAGTGCACGGCTGTGTTGTGGGTTTCAGTAATGCCAAACTGGAGCAATACGCTATTGTGACTTGAATCCTTGGACCCTTGGCAACTCCCCAAGACTATCTATCTCCTCACTTGAATGAGGACCTATGGATTGCAGCATTTCTGAGATCAGGTTTTATCCCATAATATCTTTCTCTCTTACTATGCAACTGATCGCAATTTCAAAACACGTGAAGAGTTAATTTGCAGTCTAAAATATACAGAAATTGATTTTGTCATAAATATAGTTGCCCATTATCACCAAATCAGCAAATAGGAAGCAAAATATAAAATCCGTTCGCATATGTTAGAGAAAAAGCCAGAAAATGGTTGATTTGTTCATCTATTAGATCTGAGGTAAGAGTGAATGTCAAAACCTAGAAAATGTATTTCCATTTTTAAGTAAAATGTTTTTACCTTTAACTGAACATGACTGTTCATTTTAAAAGCATTTATCTGTTCACCCATACTGCAATTTAAATGGAGATATTTTTACAGGTCAGATGGTCTGCTTTTTTGACTGTAAAGACAGGAACAAAAATTTCTTGAAGCTCTCTACATTCTTCTTGAAAAGGCATTAATTCTTTAAAAAATAAGGAAAACATCACTTGTCCAGGTCCAGCACAGAAGCCCTCTTCTTTTCTGCACCCTGAAGTAAAGTTTCCAGAACATTAGATATGTAAGCAGCACCCTAAACTGCATTTCTTTGCTCTAATTCTGGTATGTACTATCAACTAATAATGCACATCCCTGTTCATTAGGGCTCTGCAGTAGGGTCACATTGGAAAGACCTCTTCATTACTCATGCACTGCTTGTCAGCACACAGACTGGAGCAAGATTACTAATACATCTGTCTAATTTTACTGAGAATATTGATGTTAAATCGGTCTCATTCACTGTCTGCACAACCAGAAGCCTGTCCAATTGGGAAAAAAAACCAAACAAAACAAACAAACAAACAAACAAACAAACAAACAAAAACCCCAAACACCAAAAATCTTGTTCTTCTTATGAAACACCCTAGGTGGAAATGAGAAGACACATGTAGCCTAATTGTGCTGTATTTGTGAGCTCCAATAGTTATCCAATGCCTTTATATCAGAGATTACCACATGTAATGCTGAAAAAATATAAGGGGAAAAAAAGGAGGAAAAAAAAGCATATCCTAGTAGATCTTCTGATATCACTCATAATACATGAATAACAGAAATCCTCTCCCCAACTTATATTTTAGCTTGCATTAAAAAAGTTTTTTCTTAATGGCTCTTACATAATAAATTCCTGTTTAAAATTTATTAGGTCAATACATGAATATTGAACACTTTTGGTGATTCTAGTCGCTTTCTGCTACTTCAAAATAAATCAACAAAAGGACCCCAATATTCAGGCAATTTTCTCACCTATCATGGGTATCTAACTATTTAGACAGTTTGATAAAATACAGAGAGAGAAAAAATATAGGGAAAACAAAATGTAAATGATCTAGTTACACTGATTTGTCATAAGGATTATGTCTTGTTCTCTATTAAGTAGTGTATAGAGTGGAGAGTAAAGCAAGCAAATGAATTTCTACTCTTTCTCAAGGGATTTGGAGTTCTAATAACTCTGGTAGAGAACAGCTACCTGTAACATTACAGAATTGGACTTTGACATCTCAGCTTTGTTCCTGCTTGCTGTGTTTCACTGTCTTTCTTCACTGACATGGCAAAAAAAATCGTGCCCACTTATTAAATCCTTTGCAATTTTTGATCAGCCATACAGGCATTGTAATGTCCTTTAAAATTGTTCTGTTCTTACTTATCATAAAAGTACAATTTTCAAAACGAAGTCTTCAAACACTTCCTGTGTTTAAAAATTTTAGTGCAGTGGTTTCAGGAAAAGAAATCACAGAGAATACAGACAATTTTACTCTGTCATTTTGATCTTTTTAACCAAATGCCACCTCTTCAAAAGACTTCGACAAATCCAGTGTCCTCAAGAGGCAATTGTTCCACTTGGATTTTGATTTGACCGAGCAGTCACAAAAAAATCTTAAGGGGGCAGGGAGTACTGTAGCAACTTCAGTAAAGGGTCTACTTTTTGACAGTTAACTGTTTATTTTGGGAATCCAGTACGACTCAATATTGTAGTACTACTGCCTGTGATCCTCCATGCAATGTTACCAATGGTATACATGTTCTTTTATTATTTGCAAGACTAGAGTACACCAGTAACTACTGCAATACAAATTATTGTCATCTGAGGCTTCTAAAGTAAACGTGAGTGTTCTGAAGATGCAGGAGGAAAACTGTCCAAAAACTTATTTTTTCAGTTGGTTTGAAATTCTGCAAATGATATCAACATCTTATCTGGATGGGAATTTTTTTTTTCTTGGCACTATAACAGTCAGAAATGTATCTGAAAGTAAAAAATCTTCTGTATTTGAATAATTTTGTAATTTCATTGTTTTACACTGAATTCAAAGTAGTTTTCAAAACTAAAATGTCAAATACTAAACCTAGAAATTGGTATTTAAGTCTATCTAGTGTGAAGGAGATGAGAGAGGGAGAGAACATGCTGTCAGACAGTCACAAAATCTAAATGGATTAATGAAATATATCAATAGCAACAGATCTGCATGTTTGGATAAATGATACTTTGGAGGAAACATTTTGTCTTGTTTAATCAAAGCTAGAGGCAGCTTTCCACAGAAACTCCAGAAAAGCAACTGCCAGCAGCTGAAGATTTGACTCCTTCCCATTCATTTCATAACTTAAAACAGAAAAGAGGCTCTAGGTGATGGATATGATGTGTCTCCAGCTCCCTTCCCACACCAGGATGTTGAGAATTTGAGGAGGCTACACAAATTCAGAAAGGGATTAGGCAAATTCCTGAAGGATAGATAAACTGATTGAATAGGTCGCCATGGCACGGCTAAACACATTGGCTCCAGAAATCTCCACATCCTGGTAGAAACAGAACAGGTCACAGTGCAACTATTCTCATGTTCCAGTGTCCCGGAATTGGTTTCCTTACTTTCCTATTTGTCTCATGGCAGTAAATCCTTTCCATCTGCTTTTTACTCTCTTTTGTTTTCTCGACTTAAAGAGACCACCTTAACAACAACACTGCTTCACAGGTCTCCAACTCTGGGTGTGGAGAATACTTTTCAAAATAAAAGCACAACTACAGAAAATAAAATTTGATGAAAGAGTTAAGAGCCAATGATAATTCGGATAAATGTCAATGAACTCAATCTAATTAACTTTGTGTAAAGCTATTTTTGTTAAAAAATGCCCCAGTCTGACAAAGAGCAATCTAACATCAAAGACCAATGGTGTCATGTCTTGCTTTTTGTTGTTGTTTTTGTTGTTGTTGTTGTTGTTTTGTTGGGGCTTAAAAAAAATAAATTAGCTGCTGCTTCCATCCTGAAATGAAGGCAGAATTTTAGTATTCCAGGTCTGTGAGTGTAGTTCTGGTGGCAAATAATTTGAATTATGTTTCAGGGATTGCAAGGCATCAGGCACTTCTAAGAATTTTGTGTCACTGGAAAGTAATAAAACAGAGAGGAAATTGGGCTGACACAATTCTGGAACTACAGAAATGCAGCTGACAGACCTCAGCTCTTATCAGTCTTTGACAGGTGCATTTAGGTATTCTTGGGTTATTGCTCTAGGACCTATTAATGTCTACTGAGCACAGATTTTGCCTCTTACAGTCAAGATCATTCAGGGATACTTGGGGCATGTAATTTAATAGAAACCTCCAGAAAGTACATAGTTTCTCACATCCTCAATTTTTCTTCCACCCTCAAAAAATCTCCTCACAGAATAAAGTAAAAGTTTTGCTTTATCTCCTAAGCATAAAAAGCAGACATTGCATGCCAGAATGGCAACAGGACTGCTGTATAATATATTTTCTATTGGTTGTTTCCTTTGCAGGCTGCTTCTTTTTCAGGGCTCCCAGACAACCACAGTATGTAACTGTGGTCTTGGCAACATCTACATTAAAGGCAATTTTACTGCAAAAGGTAACAATAGATAGCACCATGGATTTTATATTTTGAGCTCTTATATTCCTGACCTCAAAAAGTCCAGTCTTCAGCTGCCAGCTGTGAAAATATCTTTTCCTGCATCATCACTGTTATTAAAAAGCTCAGAAGATGAAAAATAACTTCTCGGTGTATCTCTGCGCCACAGGACTTTGGATTATACTCTTGAGTGGTACTGTGGTATTGCCCATTGCCTTCAATGGGACCATTACAGTAATGGATGGGAAAGTAGCAAAGATGCAGCACTAACATTCAGAGATGAGACATCAAGGCTTTTTCTCTCCAAAGTTTTGAATATATAGAGTTTGGCCAAGATGAGATTTTGGCCAAGATCCAGTGCAGGGAAGTTTGTAAAAGAATTGCAAAGAGCTTCTGGTATTCAGCCAAAACCTCTAGTTGCTACTAGTTCTGAGGCTGGCTTCCTTATTTTAATAGTCAATGCATATTTTTCATTTCTTGCATGGTACCCCAGAGCACAATACAGCTGCTTTGGCCTCTAGGGAGAAAAGTACCTCAGCTGAAAGAAACTGAGCAAAACTGCATAGAATCTTAAAATCCCAGATTTTTTTTTATGTTGGAGGAGACCTTCAACTATTAACCAGTTTGTCTTGAAAAGAACAACAACAACAACAACAAAAGTGCCAAACATCCAAACAAAAAGAAAACACAGCAGTACTCCTAAAGCCATTGGCTGAATCACTCTACACCAGCAATGTAATCATGTCCCTAAATGTGCAGTAAATGTCTTTAGGTACTCTTACAATTTTTAGAAAGCCTTATTTTACATAGATATCAGGTAAATAAATCAGTTCACTAGTTAGAATTAAGACTTAAGACTGCTACCCCTACCTGGGAGGGGAAATCCATAACACTCTCTTGTCCATTTAGGTATCTAGCACGTCAGAACATCTGTGGAAATTGCCTTGGCATACGTAGAGTGCAAAACAAAAGGTTTTGGGAGGTGAGGATATGCAGGTAGTATTTGCCATTTTGGGAGGGTCACACGTCCCAGTGTGTCAATTCTTTTCACCAGTTCCTGGAGTGGACAGAACATTGTCACTGCACCAACCTGCCACGTGGTATTATCACAGCAGCCCTCTGATGCCCAAAATCAACGCCAAACCATGGTCGTGCTCCATGGCAGTGCTCTGTGGGACTCGGTGTCACCAACCCAAGCTGACAGGGAGAACAGGATCCCCCCAGCTCTACAAAATTAGCACTGTACACGAAGATCTGCAGTGGAGTAACTCTGTCCTACCCTGCCTGCTAGGGTGTCTCACTTTATCACCTACCAAGGGTAACAGGCCGTTAGCCAAGGAGAACAGAGCTGTTAATGGATTCTGTTACAATATAATGCTTCATTAACAGAGCTCTCAAAGAAATCAACAACTTCAAAACTCCCATAATCAATCCAATTTAATCTGATATATGCTCTGTCAAATTGCATTTCAAAAGGCTTTTATAATACCGAAATTCAGTTATCTAATAACAGCATTAGCAATGTTAATTTTCTAATCAGAACGCAAAATCATTAATTAACCATGCCTTCTTTAACTAAAAGAAGCTGCAGTTCCTAATCAGTAACCCTACGAATCCTTTGATGTTTATGCATAGAAAGGGTACATTCTCCTCTAGAAATACCTGTGAGGCTTCTGTTAATGCTGGTATTTGTGTCGGACACAAGATTGCTTCCCTGGTTCTGAGCCTCTTCCATCCCTCCATCCCATGCCATTGCCTACAGCCACAGGAGGCTGCTGCTCAGGAGCACCAGCGGCACTCCTGGGTGGTCCTTGCTTCCTATAAACAGCTCTCAGTTGTCCAAAGATGCCTCAGGTCAGTCCCAGCAGCCCAAAGATGCTGGTTTGCCATCAGGTCTTATACTAGCACAGCAGTACATAGAAGAGCCTATAATTATAACAAGATTGGGAACATGTCCCAGGGTAAGAATGGCAATTTTGCCTCAGGTAAGGGATCCATCTATCTCCACTAGTGTCCAGAAGTCAGTAATTCCCCTGAATATTCTCCCAGCACTCAACTATTTGCATTTATGACTCCTGATTACAACTTCTGAGTGGTTTGGACTAATGGATCTCTGCCAGTGCACAGCTAATTTGATCTTGAATCCATGCAAACTGTTTGCATCCCCGTTTTTCTTCAGAAAAAGGTCCCATAGGACTACCACTTGTCATGCAAAACCACACCTGTTTGTTGTTTCATTATTTCCTTGTTTGTTTTGAATCTGCTGCTTAAAAACTTTGTTGATCAAATGCAGAAAAAATACTTGAAATAAGTAACGTTAATTTACACCATTATTACTTAAACTCCCAAAGTTCATTCCACTATCTGGAAACAATTGTTTCCATACTTCAATTGTTATTAAAAAGTGAGCACAGACACAAATTTTCCTTTAAAACAGCCCAACATTAAACAGAAGAATATTTTCAGATTTTTTTTTCAGGCAAAGATTTTTGTGTGAGAAGCTTACACTACATATTTAATGTATTATTAAAACAAAAGTTAAAAACAGAATAGTAAAACAATAGTTCAGCAACTGCTTTTGACATTTGCAATCAGGGAATTAATTTTCCTGGGAAACGCTGTGCTCCATGCTCCAGGAATATAATTTTTAAATCTGATGATAAACCAACTAGCAATTGTATATCCCACTAAAATTAAAAGACAGCTTTAATGGTTCTAGGGAAAATAAAAGATACTGCTAAGGCTATAAACTTGTTCATGACAACACAACAAGATAAAAACAAAAGAGTATGCAAGATTTTTTATTTATTTTCATAATAATATATTGCCATGTAATAGCTTATTTGCTCTTTTAAAAATTCCTATTTTCAGATAGAGCATTTACAGAGAATGAAGACAACTATAAACCATACTCATCACGAAGTTTCTTACACCTATATCTAAATAAGTAAATGGTTCTCATATCGTGCTCCATCTGTCAAGAACCTAGTGAAAGAATTTAGTCCCTTCCAAGCCTGCTGGCAACTGACTCCTTAGCCTCAAGCAAATATTTCACTTTGTTTTCCCCATTTGTAAAATATTTGTGCTTTGGCCTGAAGAACAATGAAATGCCCCAAATGCCTTGTTCAGCTAAGCATTTTGAAGTAAGTATGCTTAATTTTACACACACATATAATTGCAATGACTTTGACATAACAGGTTTTCTTGAAAAAGCACAAACAGAATTTTTTTCTGTGATGAGCCTCGAAGAACATCTGTAACTCGTGTTTTAAAGTGGAATTGCTAAAAGCATATTGGATGGATCGTAAAGTAATGATAATTTTCATTTGTAGCTTGGCTACAAGTAACTTGTAACTGGTAGGGTGTCATGTCTTTCTGAAGTATAAAAGTGCCCCCTTAAACTCTCAGATACGAGCAACAGGACCATGCCTGATGTGATTATGCCATTGATTTCCTTCTCTTAAACTTCTTCGTGTATTTTCAGTAAAAACAATTTAAATAGCAGATCACTGCTGATGACAACATCTAGGAAAAATGAAATTTCTGTGTTTGGCACATACATGAATAAACTGTTGGAGATTGGACCTTGAGTCATTTTGCCATGGTATTTCCCCAGGAGATGCTATTGCACACACAGCATATGCAGCTGAGCATTGAATCTTTCTAAAATTTGCAGCTGTCCTGGAAATGATAAAAGAAGTTGGTTTTGGATGATTTTACTTATTTTACAACCAAAAATGGAACCAGAAGTTAATAGTTAAAGTCACTTCACCAAACTCCTGACTCTGTCATTGGGTGAAACCATTTATGTGCTTCAGCAGAAACCCTACTGACCTTTTCTCCCCAAACAAAATAAACTGCCTTTGACATTTGGTGATTCAGTTGGGAGAAAAATTCAGTCCTATTTTTCAGAAAACTGAGAACAGCATCTCCCATAAGCTTTCTGGCTGATAGAAGAGTGTGTGTCGTCAGCACACCACTCCTGGAAATACAACACCAAATGCATGATCAGTAGAAAATGAAAAAATCATGGACTGGGTGGAATTGGAAGGAGCCTGAAAGACTGTCTCATTCCAACCCCTGCCATGGGCAGGGACACCTTCCACTAGACCAGGCTGCTCAAAGCCCCCTTCAACACGGCCTTGTACACTGCCAGGGATGAGGCCACTGCCAGAGATGAGGCATCCACAGCTTCTACAGGCAACTAGACACTAAGCCTCCACACAAACAGTACATTGTACTAAATGTCATCGCCATCCTAAGTGTCCCAAAACACCTCCACAAAAAAAAGGGTATTATGAACACACAAAGATTTCCATTTTCTATCTTCCACTACATCTTTCATTTAATATGGCATTTCAAGCCACGGGCATGTATACTGCAGAGGTGCCATTTATTCACCTTTAGGTTAAAAGCATTCCTAGTTACAATAATTACCTCTAATGATCTAAAATTATGTGCTCATCATTTTCTTATAGCTGATTACTTCTCCAAAGCCAGCCTGATGGTTAGGCAATCGTGTGCTTTGCTATCTAGAATCAAGTTACAGTTGTGTATGTGATATACTGAATATATATTACACTTCACATATACTATTTTTAATTTAACCTGAAAAAAAACCTGTTGAAGGTGGTGATAGTATGTTAACAAGAGAAGGACTGTGAAAAGTTCATTCCCTAAACATGGTTTTATGTCATTAAATCAATGACATACCACCTATCAGACCACCTGAACTGATAAGCAATTCCTGGAATATTTATCATTAAGTCAGTTAAATTTATGTATTCAAGAAAAAAATACAATGGACATGGTTAAGAATTATTTTATTTAACACATCCAAAGTTTCAATGGTTGCTGTTAAGTAACTAGAGAAATACTTGCCACAGAACATGTATAACATCATGGCTGATCCTGCAGCTCTTGCATTCAAATGTGCACATTGTACTTAATGCTCAGTTTCAGAATTCTGAACATTTGTGATAAATGTACATTTGTCCTGTTTCCAGCTCCTCTTCCTGGAATGACTTTGAGAGTTTAAGAAAAATAGCTGCAGCAAGACAAAATGGAGGAAAGAAAAATTCTACACATTCTACTCCAGCATCCATTACCTCTGCACCATCTTCCATTTATCTTTCTCGCACTGCAAAGCCAGCCCAGTCTATCTGTCTACCTCCTATTAATGAATTATGAATATACCCGATAATTAAAATTCGGTATTTACAATCCTGGCTGTGCAGTGGCACAACGTGTGATTCAAAGCTGTCGCTCTGTGTTAAAAGCAAGGTATGCAGACCTCCAGGTCTCTGGCAGCATTTCAAGATGTCTTGCTAGGAACACTTAGCAGACACGCTCTTATGACACAGCCACAGTGTATTAACCTCGAAGAGCAAGAAGAAAACCCACATAATTTCAAGGCATACAAACAAGCACCAGTTGTTTTGCTTATTAAAAAACCTGAAAGTTTCCCTCTGAAATCACCTATTTTCGGAGTCACTTATATTCATTTTAGTACCTGCAACTGTGGTTTTAACGGCAGAACTCTCCCTGCAGGAAGGCTGAAGCTGATAATCGGCATTTTTAGGTTCTTACCTCTCTGGAAGAAATGCTGATGCCCTCTCCAGCCCTGCTGCCTAGCCTTCTCTCCTGCGGGGATGGGGGTGGGCAGCTCCACATCTGGAGGCCAGCAGCTGGCAGGCAGCCACAGAGCTGGGCACTGCTCCACACAGCTGGATCTCAGGGCAGGCTCCTTCCATCCCTCCCAAAGAGCTGCAGCCCCCCGACTTCTGTACAACCTTACCAGCTAAACCTCAGCCCCATCCCACAGCCAGCCCTGCCTGTCCCCCGAGGGCACACACCTGCCTTCCCCGGGCCCAGCCGGGATGGGACAGAGGCTGCAGGGACAGGGGCATCCCGCAGTGAGGAGGGGGTGACACAGCCCTGCGTGGAGCACTGACACACATCGGGTGGGGGGAGGCAGCAGCCCCTCCGCAGGGCGCTAATGACCCGTGAAACAGCATCAACCCGGCACAAGACCTGCCCCGGTGTGCCTCCCCGAAATGAAAGTACCAGCTCTGCCCATATTCTGCCACTCTGGAGTTTACCTTTTAATATCTGTAAGATTTATGCGGGTGATTCTTGGTTGTTAGTTTTGAATTTGAGATAAAACAGAGCAACCTCCAAAAAAACCAAACAAAAAACAAACATCAAAGCAAAACTGTCATTGCAAGGATATCTGTAAGATCACACCTGAATGCTCACATCTCCTGCTCATGCCTAATCATGCCACTAACCCTCTTCTCACAAGGACATGCGTGCTAGAAGGATGTGTTCTGCCCCCTCTGCAGAAGGACTTTCCTTCAGGTCACAGCTGGTCTTTCTGACTAAAGAATAAAGAAAACACATATGGCAGGTATAACAAAAATATGAAAAAAATATATACATATATATATATATATATATATATATATATATATATAAAAATCACCCCTGATGGTTGGCAGGCTCCTTTCATAAGGCTTGGTGGATGTGATGGCCCAAGAGGGAAGGGAGAAGGAACGGCAGCACCACATCAGGCAGTTCACTGGGCCTTGACTCCACTCACCTCCTGCTGCCTGTTCTTGTTTTTCCAGGGTGCCCTTGTTAATGCCTAGACCCGAGAGATCAGCTGTAGCCTCCTGAGATGCAGACTGTGCTCTGGGCAACACCACAGACAATGACAGAGGAGCAAGGGGGGCAGAACAAGCTGCTTAAAATCACTATCATCCTGTGAGCAGCATGTGGAGCGAGACAGAGGTGACTCACTGAATGGTTCTACAATGCACATGTACATACCTGAATATTAGAAAACAATAATTAAGTTGAAATAGATAAGGACAGCACCTAAAATACAGTTAAATAGACTAGTTTCTGCTCAGGGACAAATTTCACTTTGGTTTTACATCTCTGCAAATTCTGAAAACTGCCTTAAGTCTCTGAAATGTCTCTGGCATCCCCATCCTGTGAGGGACAGCAGAGCACTGAGCCAAAGCTTTGCCCCAGGAATTTCTAGCTGCTCATTTTTTTGCTCTCTCACTGGGTGCTCTAAATAAGCGACTGGATGAATATTACCACAGAGTTATTATTTCTGTCATAAATTTTCAAAACTACCCATATGAATAACTGTAAGTCAAAGTCCTTCAGGGACTGTCATAAATCCAAAAGCTGTCTGAGTGCTAGATTTAGTATTTCAAACATTGAAATGGCTGAAAGTAGTACAAAAATACATTCACAGAAGGACAGCTCTCTAACAGCTATATACCTTCACACAGACTTCTGGGCAATAGTTTCAACCAGAAATTAACAATTTGGTCTAAGTAAAATAACTCCCATCCAGTCTTCCAATAGAGTATTGGAATTTGCCCTTCCAGGATGTCCAATGCTTAAAGTGCTTTAAAGTCTTCCTGAAAAGCATCTCCTAAAGATTTACAGTTCTACACATAAAGCCAAAATACAGCATTTTAAAGGTATTTATAGAGCTTTCTCTACACACAGATGGGAGAAACCAAGTAAGATGTTTTTGCATGTATCTGCAGCTCAACCTAAGACACCATCCCAAAATGCTGTAGTGCAGCCTCAGCAACCTGTTCCCATTATCCCAAACCTCCCTTCTTGGGTACAAACACTGTCAGCCAAGGGTATATTTTGAAACACGAGTAACAATCCTAAGAAAATAGTCCAAGCTCCAAAAATTAATCTGGGTAGAGGCTGTACTAGATGAAATGTAGATGCAAGAGTAAAAGGCCCCAATAAGGACAGGGCTGCCATCTTCTGCTCTCCTCACGTCCTTCACAAAGCCAAATGGAGATAGAATCGTCTGGGTGGTGGATCAAGAGTGGAGTGGCTGAAACAAGATACTCCAGCAAACCTCTGCTGCAATCCTTTGGGGCCACTGTAGGTGTTAAAATTTCCAGGGGATTACAGCCAAACAGACATCAGGGAGCAAAACATCTGTTTGGTGAGGATGAAAAGAACAGAGTGAGAAGTATTAGAGCATAACCTCTGACACTGCCTTCTCATGCAATGATGATGACCAGTGGTAAAGGCATTTCATCCAGCATGGCACTGGGAATGGCCACATCCAAGCTGCCCTCAATGGAGGTCTACTGTGGGTAACAACCGGCTATATAGGGAGCAGAATTGTGGTACATCCTGGATTTCAGGAAGTCTGAGCCATTATTTTCTCTATTGAAGTCAAGCATCAGGATAGACACACTAATGAAAGTGACAATTCTTTCAGCCACCCATGCTACAGATGCAGGAAGATAGTCTGCTTCCTTCCTGTCTTCTGACAGGTTTTGAATGCTTCCATACGTGTCTGCTGAGAGAGGTGAGAAAAAGAGGCAGGTTCCCACTAAAATCTGGAATTGTTCTTTATTCTCAGTGTGGAAAGTTACAGCTTGTATCAACAAGGGGGAAAAAAAAAAAAAAAAACAAAACCACAAAACCAACCCCTAGGATTTTTAATGACTTTTCTATTTTTGTCTCAGTGAAAAAAAACTATTAGCACCATTTTATTATGGTCACATACCATAATTAACTTAGCATCATCACAGCACTAACAATAGGTACAACGTTTTGAAAGCTTGACATTGAACCTTATAATTTTAGTTAAATGTGAAACACTTTTATTGGGGCCAAGAAAAGGCCCCAAGGGATTTTATTTCAGTAGATAAAAACTGCTAACTTACTGTGCCAACAGTCCAACAGTTTGCAGATAATACTTTCCCACACAGGAAGGCAGTAGGCTATTGTAAAGCTCATCGTTTAAGAAATCAACAGGTTTAAAGCCATATCTGTGTGTTACATTTCCGGTGGCACATGCTTCACTCTCTTAACTAGTATTTCTAAGACCTACATGATGTGCAGTCAAGAAAGGAGAATATCTTATGTAAGCATGCCCCCTCTGAACAAGAGAGATTATCTTTTAATGTTCTCATGTCTTTTATAGGCACAAGAGGAAAAAAAAGCTTCTTCATGGTGCTGATTCCTCTCATTCACATTCTGTTTCACGACTTCATTTGTGCAGTCAATTGCTCACAGATGTGAATAGGAAGGTGGCAGCACAGCCCTGCTTTACCATATCAAATACAAGGGAGCAGGAAGGTGAGGCCCTGGAGAGCAGTTTCTCAAGGTGATGCTGCTGGCAGGGGATATCCATACCTTTTCAAAGGGGTAACACTATGCTGGATCTCATTTTAATCTCACAGACACTATATAAGTGCAAGAACTGCAATAATTGTTATTATCCTATTATTGTAATTGCTGAAAGGATTTTCTGCTAGTCTCCCTTTAGCATAGGATGTGAAAAGCTGACAAGGAAAATGTGATTAAGGTGTGAAGCTCTGGTGCCTGCCACCTGTTCTGACGACCAAGAGATTTCCATCATAAACAGTAACTGAAAGAATGATGGGCTTTCTGATCCTTTCATCAGGAAATCAAAAAACAGTAGCCCTTCATTGTCTGTTAGAGACCCAGAAAAGAACTGAGGGAAGCAACTCAATCCATCTGCATGAACTGTTTTTTGTGGTACAGCACCACCACTCCCGCAAAGTGTTCACCATGTTGAATTCCAAGTCTGACTTGGGGAGAAAGGAAGAGATCGAAACAGAGAGAGTTTTTCTGAGGTCATATAAGGATGCAATTTCTTTTTTGTTTGTTACCAAGAAGCAAATGTTTTATGCTTTTTCCCTTTCCTGTCTTTCCCTGCAGTAGTTAAGCTGACAGTTATCTGCAATCAATACACTACAGGAGCTAATAAGCTGCTGTGGCTTCTGGTGCTGAACCCAGAAGCCACAACAGCCTGTCCCTAGCTGTGGGGTAGGATTGGGACATTATGACTTCTCTTCTGGGATGCCAGGATCCTTTGCAGTGGTGCAGAGCATGGGAAGCACCACATCAACTGGTTCCACTGGTGGTGCTTGAACACTGTTTCCATCTCGTCATGTAAAGATGGGGCATGTAACAATAAAAAACAGGCAGAAGAAGATAGCTGATGGAAGAGAACAGAATTTTCTCTGTCTCTTCGAACAGTATTTTTTAGTCTTGTGCTATTCTCTAACTCCTCCTGTGCTTCACTGGATGTTTGGTCTAGGTGTTACTTCCCCCTCTGTACTAAGTTTTCACCTTGGGACAAGCACACGTTCACCTTAAAGCTTTTTAAAGTCATGTCAGCTCACACCAGCTACAATCCCTGTTCACAAGCACTACCCACACCTTCCAGCTGTTTTCAGAAGCAGAAAATTCCTCATGCAGCAAGTAGTGCTCCATGTCAGTCTGTTCTCTGCTTCCTGAAACATTTTTGCCCAACACCAAATAATGGCATTTTCTTCATACACAGCTCCTGATGAATCTTGAACCCATTCTCTCTCCCAGCTGGGGGTCAATGGAGGGCAAATAGCAACTTCAGGGGCAAGATCTCAAACTCTAAGTTCTTACTCTGGGTAATCTCTCGTTTCTGAGCTCCACATCATCTCACACAGCACCTGCTGAAACCTTGTCAATTATCTGTTGCACACATGCATTTGTATTAACTGTGCCTGTTCTTTTTCTGAGTTATCTGAAAACAGCTTTTCATTTTCCTGCTGATTTCAATAACAACTGAATAATAAAGAATTTAAGTAAAGCATTTAATGGATGGAGTGGTAGTAAACAGAACATTGTAAATACAGCTATTACTGTAACAATAATTAATGGTTGAGGTCTTCTGTTGCTATTTATCCCCGTTTTAGTGACTTATAGTATCAGAAAAGAAAGTGTTTGTCCTTTTTTATTCTTTCCAATACATTTGTTATTCAGAACAGTGCAACAGATCATGAAAGACAGCTATGGGAGCACAGCTTGCATTCCTTTATTCAGCCTCCTGCTTTCTGCAAATTTTCTTGTGTTTTAAATCTCATTCATCATCATGTTTGTGTTCAGGTTGCAATCTCATTCAACACACAAAGCAGATGAAACTAGGGATTTCCAAAGCTAAATTCATAACTCTCGATATCTTAAGCTAACAGCCCAAAGCCTTGAGGTGAAAGCAGTAATAGATTCACCTCCTCTGTGGCTCACAGAAAGTGAAGCATGTGTAACATATATGACCATTAAGTTGTATTTGTAGGTAGGTGATTCTGTGAATACAAATAATGGGGATTAGCGAATATTTGTTAGCAAAAATGTACTTATTGGTCTAGGAATACATTTACCAAGCTTATATTATTGTTGCTTCAAGCCACAGTCCCTGCTGGGGTGAGGAGATGTCTTTTTCTGATGAGAGGGAAAAAGCCCTACCATTTGTGTCCACACCACGTATTTTTCAAGGGAACTTGAAAAAGGCCCCGCTAAGTCCTTACACGTCTTGCCATACCTAAGCCATGCTACTAAGGGTGTCCCAAGCCACCTTTCTGTGCTGGCAAGACACAGTTCCAACCATCCAGAACAAACCTCAGGGGCTCTGGGAGCTGCACAACTCTAACAACTGGATGAAAATCATGCTGACTCTGGTATCCCTCTAAAGTAAAAGCCAACAATAAATCCAGCAGACTTCTTTTTCCTTGCCGACTCTTTATGGCTCCTACATTCAACACAGATAAAGACACTGGGTGACATATCCCAGTGAAGTGTTGATGACATGATAATTTACCCGTGATTTTTTTCCAGTCTTCAAATCAACACTGGACTTATTTGGGGAAAAAAAAAAAAAACAAACCAAAAAAAACCTTACAGGTTGAATAAAGGTCTCGAGGCTGGCTGACAAGCATCTTGATGGTACCACTGGGTGACCAAAATGGCCCCACCTAGACTTAATCTGTGAACATTATTGCATGCTATCCACACTACCACTTACTAGATGACCTTTACTTTTACTTTTTCTTTGTTGAAGCAATGATGCTCAGAGCCGTCAGACAACATTTTCTCCCCCAGACTGCTTTCACATCTTTCCTACATCACCCGTAAGGACCTGTAACTTGGATCACTTCCATCTGGCACTGCACCTGACCTTCCAGACACACACACTTTCATGGGATATATGTAATCCTGCAGCAGATGTCAATGAAAGTCCTCCCAATAACCTCTCATGCTCTTTTTCTTGGACGTTTGTTTGTGCCTCCAGACAGCAACTCTAATTATTAATTAATCTATATAATAACATATCATACAGCATTACTCTGCTGCTTTTACCACCTGAGAAGCACTGACCAAAAATATTGATTTTTAAACGAAGGACTTGAGAAAGAAAAACTCATGACCAGCTCTCAATTGGAGGCCACAAAAACAGCTACATACAGAGATAGTGCTAATATGGTGGGCAAACAGCCCCAAAAGCCAGCTTTTTATTTGGCTTGTGCTTTCTACTTGGAGGAGAAGTGAGAAAAACTCCTGAGTCAGCCAAGAGCCCATGACTATTGATTTTTAAAGGAAATTATCCTCCCAGCTGCAGTGCTTTTGAAAAGACCACTCTTAAACACTCTTCTCAGTCTAAACAAATGAAAATTATTAAGGCTGAAGACCTTCATTAGCAAACCTCTCCAGGACAGATCCACACAGAAAATCTGGAGGAAATCACTGAAAGAAGATCCTACATTACTCTGCTGAGACTG
Source organism: Brachypodius melanocephalos (assembly GCA_013398615.1). Taxonomy (NCBI): domain Eukaryota; kingdom Metazoa; phylum Chordata; class Aves; order Passeriformes; family Pycnonotidae; genus Brachypodius; species Brachypodius melanocephalos. Next base: position 10,776,557 of record VZSR01003803.1, on the reverse strand, counting down.
AAGGTCTGTAAAATCTTCTCTTTTCCCCACCCTGCCGCCATGAACTTAGGTGAGAAAACAGAGAGCTCAGTTTATTGATAGGCACATGCTATTTAAAAATTATTATAGCTTTTTCTCCAGAATTTTACATGAATGTATCTGTGTTTGATAAAATCATTTTCCCTCATTCTTCAGTGTTTTCCAGACCTTAACACAGCATCATCCAGATCCATATCTCATGTTAACTAGTAGCATGAAACACCTCTACTGAACATCAGGAATATTAAAGCAGCACAGGAAGCTTTTGGGGACAAATAATACACTACATTTTGTACTTCCTTTTCTACAAGAATTTCCTCTCTTTCTGCTTCTTCTGTCTTGAATATGTATTACATGAATTGCTTTACCCACTGGGAAAACGGATCTGACCCCGACAAGGTGACAATCAGTGAAATCTCTAACAAAAAGAAATCATGGAATGGTTTGGGTTGGAAGGGGATCTTGAAGATAATAAAAAATGAAGCCTAACACATACCTGAGAAAGAAATTAACAAAAACAGAATATTGTTTATAATAATTCCTATTTTGCGTAATTATTTTTAATACCACAATATGCATCATCTTTTACACCACAATGTGAAGATGTAAATTCCATATCCTTGAAAACTGTGGCAAGCAAAGCACAAAGGCCTCAATTCTTTTCAGCAATCAACTCTCCACCTGTGAACTTTCCTAAAATTTGACGGATATTCATCAGGCATATCCGAATCGCACATCAAGAACATGTGCAAATAAAAATGAAGTTGCAATTTTATGGGTTTAAAAGATTACTCTGAAAACACACCACAGAAGCAACTGGAAGAGTGTGCATGCAGAAATGGCACAGGATCTACCCCACAGAGGGTCTGAGAGTGAGAAACAGAGAGCTGTTATGAGTAAACAGTAAATAATTATGTATTTTAATACATTGTCAAAATGTCTTTAAAATCTTTCCCCACAAATAGTCTAATAAATAATCTGGTGAAAAGTGTAAGTACGTTTTCTTCCTCTTGGGCTGTATTTGTATTTACAGGAAAAAACTGCATGTTGGCCATGAATATAGTGAGAGGTACTGCACAAGCCTGCATGCTTCAAGAGCAATTGCTGCATATAAATACAACATTGAAATAGCCTGTGGAACACAAGAAAACAGTAGCCCAACTGATTTTCTCTGTAAACAGGCAATTATCTACCAGGTGTCCAATTGCTAAACATTTTGGTTTTTAAAAATAATAGGAGTTAAGCAATTTAACGTGTGTTAAAATTTTGAGCTATGAGATGAAAAATGAGAACATACTCCCCTTGCAAATAAAATGGATTCCTACTACTCCTTCTTTTTAAGAGGTTCCAATCTGCAATCACTGCTCAGGTAGAGCCCCTATTTATATCATAAACAGCTCTGTCTGAGAAAAAAAAAAAAAAAACAAAAACACCCAAAAAAACCAACTGCAGGACAAGGGCCAGTGTTTGCATTGGAATTTGTTAATGTTACCATAGTTGGTCAAAATCCAGCCATTACAGTAGCTTTGTTGTAAGTATCCTGGTATTCCCACTTGAGTCCAATCCAACATAAAACTTAGCTATAGTCAGCTCTGGAGGAACTGGTGAAGAGGAAGGTCGAGCTGGGTCTTTCCAATGCATTGCCAGGACAAGGGTCACAGGTATGTGTCACTCTGGTTCCATCCTGTTACCATATGGAACCTGCAACTATCTGTACAAGTGAGGCAGACTCCATCTAGATTATGGGAAAGAGTAGGGAAGAAACACGGTCCTCAGAAGGAAGTAACACTACTGACAGAAGACACTTGCCCCATGTGTTATTGCACAGAGGAGGACAGATTTTCCCAAGTGCTCAGCAGTGAGCAGTTCCCAACAGGTGCTGCTACGGACTATGGAAAACACTAGAATGTCTCTGAGTGCCAAAATGTAGGGTAGCCTTTCCATTTGAACCTGGGTGCCTGAAAGCAGACATCACTAATATAGAATTTTTGAGATTACTCAAGATATAACTACACTGACAAACAATTGAATCCATGCAACATTGGTAAAAGCCAATAAGATCTTTATAAACCATAGTAAACTCCAAAATCTATGTAAAAACCTGTACTAGAGATCAGGTCCTACAGAGGAAGATGTAAAAACTTCTGAGAAAATTCTCAAAAACAAAGTAACACCAAAATTTCAAAACAAGACACTGTGATCAGATACTTTTGAATAAATTTATTTTCAAAAAATTCAGAACAATTCTTGATTTACATAGGAATAAATTATCTAGTTTGACTTTGTGTCCTACCACATAACTTCGGTATGCCCACCTTAGTTGCAGAAGCAGACTTGGTGCTGTACTACTATGAAATCTTTGCCTCAAGCTAAGTAACCAGAGGAATGGAAATCCAGAGAAGAGGGCAATTTTTCCCTGTAATTAAACTGGTGCAACCATAGGGACGTCTTCACTTTTGCACTAGCACAAATTTCACACCCTTAAATCAGTCATATATTCAGGAATAGGAAATATGGGAAATGATTATTTGGTCCAACATGTTTAAATTTAAAGAACTTCACCTGCTCACAATCTGAAATTGCACAATTCATTGTAGGATCTAAAACCATTAAGAAATCAAAGCAGACGTCTTCCCCTCTCATGAACAAGCAAGTCTCAAAACAATCAAGACCTAAAAATGAAATGCATGAGTTATTTTGACTAGCATACAAACCCAGATCACAATGATAAAGCTGAAGTTAATCAATTTAATTTACTTGTTAAAATGCTTTGTCCTGTACAAGAAGAACTGCGCTGCATTGCCTTCTGCAAAAGGAATGAAGGAACACAATCTTTCTTATTAATCCTCTGAAATGAACATTAAATTATTTCTATAGGCTACTATAAAGCTTTTGAGTTTAAAGTTTGTCAGTCCAGTCACATGCTAGGAAAAACCAGTCGTGTTTAATGCCAGGGAAATAAATGTTCTGGAATTCCAGGGTAGAAATCTGACTGTGTGTCAGCAAAGGCCTCTCATCTATTTTCCCAACAATAACCTTGAAAATTAAAACCAGACTCTGATGGATTGGAGATATTGACAGTTGATTTTCTCTCTGTTGTATGGCTATTTACAAGTATCACAATTACAGTTATGAAACTCTTTGAACGTGGATGTTCTTATCTCTTAAAAATATACAGAATCCTTCTTATGGCAGATGACACCCAAGTACACACATGTTCTTTGATTCCATCAGCAAGTGCTAATAATAAAAACATTAAGAGAAATTGTTTTCAATAATTGGAATCTATCTTACGATAAATTCCTTGTATAAATTCCATGTAAAGCAAAACACTCAGTTCAAAAGGACTCTTGTAATCGAACCTATCTTAGAAGGGTAAAATTTAATCCAGTTCCATCTTTCCAGCCAACTGGTACATTATTTGCTTTTGCAGTTAAAACCAGGCTGTATGGTAACTCCCAACACACACCAAACTGCATCCTTGGAAATACCAAAACATCATTCAGCCATATGAAACCTCAACTTCCTAAATAAAGAACACCATGGTTTTAAATGACACTGATTATTCAACCAAGGTTATGCTTCTATTGCTAAACTGAGTTGTAATTATAAAGCAGAATTAATAACCAAATTTAATGAAAATCTCATTATGGTGCAGCTGAGTAAATCAAAGTCAAAACTCCTGTAGGTAAAATGACAGATAGTCACAATGTAAGGGCAATAGTATGTGTGAGTCTATTTGCTCAGCTTTCTGGGGTTCTCAGCAGAAAGTTAACTCCAAAATGACACTGCCTCTCCCCTCAGTACCACGCACAAGCCCAGAGACAAACACACAGAGAGGTGAGGGCGACAAGGGAGGCTCCTGTCTGTCCTCAGGGCTGCCTCTGACCTCAGTAGATCTTCCCCAGAAACTGCATTCCCACTGGTGAGGAAGAATCAGGCCCTCCAATTTCAGATCATCAACCCCACATAAATCTAGAGGGCACAAGAGTTAAAGATATCAACTCTCAGAGAAATAGGAAAGTTATTCCAATATATAATTTTTTAAATTCCAGTAGGCTTTTCTTCTCATCCATGTGGCACATATTACACAAGGTTATGTTTTGGAGGGTTTGCATCTACTGGGATTAAAATCCACGAAGAATGGAACTGTGCAAAAGAGGAAGGAAGTGTCTCATTTTCCCTAAATTACACTTATTACGTATATATTCATCTCAGAATACGCATGAAGTCAAACAGACTCAGAGAGAAAAGCTTTACTTTTAATATAAAACACTAATAAAAAGATTTGAATCAATCTCTCTTCATCCCCTTTAGCCTAATTCTGCGCAAGAACTGCAAGCTGCTACAGATTAAGGGTTATTGAAACTTCAACAGAAAAATTCTCAACCACAAGACAAGAATTAAAGGCAAATTGATCTTTGTAAAATTACAGCAGTACCTCTCATAAGTATTCAAGCATATTTAATGTTGACTCTGTGGCTGAGACATACTAATGTACTATTATCTAATGTACTATATAGATGGTGCACCGAGAGAAGGAAATTATTTCGCATTCAGTTAAAGAATAAATATACACAATCCTCTTCAAAAATCAATGTATTGCTCCAACATATGAAATCAAACTGAATGCAGGTAGATTTCCAATCATGAGCAGCATTTCCTGCTTGTAAGTTGCAAACCAGGGTATGCCAATAGACAAATGTTTCAGCCCTGGTGTATTGTGTTCTGATGAGGAAGAATCTTGTACTATTCATGTTTTGGAATAATTTCAGCTCTGTCAGTAAGAGGAATTCTCTGAATAATGTATGTAGTGCAAAAGAAATGAACAGAGTTTAAATAAAACACACAAATGTGAAGGGAAAAGAAAAAGGACTGAAATCTCCAAAGTGATACAGATCGGATCAATTTTGATAACTCACAACAGATTCTACCTGCTAAGGCAACCTGTTTCATATGCATTCAAGATTTAAAACAAAAATATTAATGATCTAGATCTGTTTGAACAAAAATGCATAAAATAACCATTGGAAATTAGCTATGACATTGAATACACTAAATTATTCCAGTTTCAAAAGCATTCCTGGGTGAACATTTTGATGTATGTTATCTACCCAGTTAAAAGAAAAAACAAACAAACAGACAAACAAAAAAAACCCAACAAAAGCCATGAAAGTTTGGCAGTGTTGCAGTGAGTTACCTGCTAGTATGCCATCCATAATCCTTTGGAATAATCTGTCTACTGTCCCTGACACATGCAAAGGGTCAGGCCCTGAATCTTCACAAGTAACCTCTGCAGCAAATGGAAACAGAAATAGAGGAAACTGGTAATGTCTCAGAGCTTTATGCTTGAACTCACATGAATATTCATCTTGGTCCAGCAGCTCTAAGGCTTTTGTGCTGTGTATTTGCGGACACGTGGTCTGAGTAATTTCTACACAAATGGCAAGGTCCAAACCCACCGTTCCACAGTGGTTCAGCAAAGAGTTTTCATTTCATATTACCATGAAATCACTGAATTCAGAGCTGATGGTGGGGGTTTCTTTAATTAGGTTAGAAAAAACTCACACATCTGCGCTTTAGAAGCCTCTGTCAAGCCAGCAAATTCAATCACATGGAAGCCAGTGTCCTCCAGCTATCAGACAATTGACTTTTGCAGGACTCTGCTCACATTTAGCTTAAGGAACATGAGATATGTTCATTCAGTTGTCAGTCGGTTTGCCTACATTTCATTAGGAAAATATCTCTTGCTTAAAAAATATTCTTCAGTAATAAAATGCTTTTAAAAAGAAGTAGTCAGATTATTGGCACAAGACTGCAAAACATGAAATAAATGCAAACGTGGACTAATGCAAAGTGGGTTTAAGGGGCAAGTAGAAACACAAATAAGGCCTTTAGGATTACTTCTATTTAATACAGATGTACAGAATTATATCAGCATACACAAACAGAGAAGCGTATAAATTTAATTTTCCCTTTCTTCTCCACCTCCCCCCATACCACAAGGATTCATAATTTCTGAAGCCATTAAACACTTTGGAACCAAAACTGGCTTCAGCTTAAAGAGAGGGGAAAAAAGGGATCAGGTTATGAATCACTATTTCTATAAATGACAGCAAACATAATGGGAGAGGTGTTCCTCAGTTAAATATAAGGCGAAAATAACATAAGGTGCTTGGAATGAGAGAAAAATCTGCTGCAAATAGTGGAAATCAGCAGAGTTTTGGGCAAACACCTTTTGAATTTAAGGTGTTTCATTTTACACAGAAAGCTGGTTCAATTTTACACAATTTTAAATTCGTGCAAATCAGAATTAATTCACTAAAATTCAAATGGTAAGACTGAGCAAAAAGTAACAATAGCCTGGGAAATTGTCTGAACTAGATGCATAGGCAGAAGCTAAAATAATTGACTTCACCTAAAACTATTGATTTTAGTACACAAAAATTTTAGTCCCATCCTCTTTTAGTAAAAATTTAAGTTTAAAAAAGGTACTGTGTCATTGGTCTTCATGGAATAAATACTATCAGTGATTGCAAAAGTTGACATGAACTGTAATATTTTCTCAATGAACTACACCTGCACAGATCTGATTCCTTCCAGTTTCAAAGCATCTTTTGAAATGTTTTTACCTTATGGAATTTGATACTGATTTCCACACTAAACACAACTAATCCATTGCTTAAGGCAAAATTCAATCTTTATGGGACATCAGTCTATCCTGCATAAAATAAATGGAGCCATTTTGGCAGCTCAGAAGCTTTTCCTCTTAAACAAGGTGGCAAGGTCATCTAAAACTTGAAGTAGCAAAGACTTGTATAAATAAATTCAGCAATCACGCAATAAATTATTCATAAGAACTGCACAGCATATTGTATGTTTACATATTAAAAAGTGCCACAGAGATGGCAGTGAGAAAGTGAAGAGAAGCACAGCACGTATTTTAAAGGCACGATGAACACTAAGACCTTCTCCAGTCTGCTTCTATTTTAAACTCGCCCAGCAATGTTGCTTAGTGCATCTACTTCCAGAGGCAATTCACTCTTGAATGAAGAGGAGGGATTCAAAAACTTAAGGGCTACAGAGGAAAACCTATAGAGTCCTGAAATATGAACATCAAAGTAGTAATGCTACTACAGTCTTCAGCTTTGCCCCACTGTATACCACTGTCTTACATAATAACATGAATTCCTTTTAAAGAAGCCAGACATACACAAAAATAAACAGAAATAACGCTTTGCCCCTCTCAGAGATCTAGCACGTGTTTTAACCACTGATAAAGCCCCTGAGGTGACCGAAATGTAGCAAGCTCAGCTAATCATACATCACCTTTTTAAAAATAAAAAGAAATAAATTAAATGTTACCTCATTTGTTAAGGGCATTTCGTGCTCTGTCTTCCTCTCATTGTGTATGTGCATCTGTGTGTATGTGGGGGTGTGTGTGTTTATAAAATATATAGCAGGACGAGAATATTTGTTCCAGCTGAGGTGGTCTGTGAAATCAAGTAGATCAGATACTAACTTGATTTGGCACCAATGTATGGATGCATAGAGACACATCCACAGGATGTATGCATTACGAAATGGTAAGAGACATTTACAACCTAGAATATAAGAGCAGGGCTGCCTCAAGTGACATCACCAGATCAACTGCAGCGTCAAGCAAGTCAGATATATTATCCTGCACACCACTGCTTCCCTGTCTCCTTTCCAGCCATTGAAAAGCATTTGGGAGCACAAACATTATCATATATTTTCAAACACATGCAAGGCACAGCATGCACAGACGCAAACAAGAGTAAGTGTGGGGTTTATGCACTTACTGAGACATTCATAATTTTTCTTTACAACAACAAAATTCATCTCCATAGAAACCAGGAAGGAAGAAACTACAGAAATGCTGTAGTTTACTTTTTACTAAAGTGAATGTCACATCAGGTTAATCAGCAGAAGGCAGGAGAGGGGATTTTGCTCCACTAAGGAACTAATAGGGCCTGCTGCCCCTTTTGCTCTTCTGCAAAGGGTATCCGTACCAAAGACAGACTTCCTGATATATTTACAATGCAAGATAACGATGTGGTTTCCTATTCCTTCCACTGCAATTTACACCTAAGGTGATCAGATCAATGGCATGTTTACTTACAGGCATTTGTTACAGCGAAGCTGTTAGCTGTTTCAATGTTGTCTACATGAGGAACCAAATTAAAAGGTGCTTCGGATGCATTGGGGCTGGTGTTATGAAGAAAGATTGCTAATCGAAAAGCAGTGTATTCCTGATCTGTGTTCCTGATGAAGAGACCACCTACAAAAAAACAGAAAAAAAAAAAAAGGCAAAAAGCAAAAGAAGCTGGGTAAATCATTTGCAAGCTACTTGCTGTCTTGTAAAACTGAGCAACTGTCTCTCCCAAAGCTGCACACTAAGGCAAGTCCTAAGACTTTAATGGATAACGAACTAATCATATTCATAATCACAACCACTGCCTTTAAATCACCGTCCTCAGTCGATTCTAACCTCCCTGATGCATTCAAGCGTCTTTTCTGAATTCTCAGTTCTCAGCCTTTCATACATAAATACCCAGATTTGTCATGATTACAGTGACCTTTTAAAGTGTTTAGCCTCCATCTCCCTGCTACCGAACACACTGGTAAATCAGCTGCTCAACAGCCTCTCACATTAAGTGGCGGGCTGATTAAGCGGAACGATGCTTTCTGGATTAAAATAAAGGGAATACCAACACGGCGTAGGATAATCCGCACTGAAGAGTAATATAATGAACTTTGCTCCTCTGCAGCCATGTGCGGGCAGGGAGCAGCTCAGCCTTATTAGCGGCATCTCTACAAGTCCACAAGAAATGATGCAGTGATGGAGCTAAGCTGGAAAGAATTCAGATAGCTGCGTCCCATCCGAAACACGTCCGAAAGGAGGAAAGCAGGAGGCGATGGGAAAGGTGAGAGAACGGGGCACAACACTATAGGGAGACACCTACAAAACCCTAAACTTTCCAACTACAGAGAGGAACGAGGACGGTGTAGCCTTCCCACCCCCCCCCCCCAACCCCCCCATCCCCGCCGGCTACCGCAACCTCCGGTGCCCAGGACTCGCCACTCCTTCGATAGTCAGGCAAAAGCAAGGGAGTCGGAGGGGGCTGAAGCAGCCAAGGGGCATCAGCCCCGAACCCCTTCCTGCCCTGCCGATATCGCGCACCCGGGGCTGGAAGGAGTTCTGCACAAGATTGAGCATCCTCCCTCCGCACGCGAACGCACACGGAAAATATTTACACACACAGACACACGGAGGCACACATACAGAAACACGAGGATGATTCGTGCAGGCACGGAAATGGGATGGTGCTGGAGGAGAAATCTGCAAAAACTGCTCTCAGTGCCTCCTTTCCAACTCACTTCGCAAAGGATTGAACCTCTGAACACACGCACGCAACCCAATGCAGCGCTTACCTATTTGCACGCTGCTAGGAAAAGCTCCCATTGCTAGTCCCCAAAAGCCAGAAAACAACAAGACAAGCTGTCTGCAAATTATCCTCATCTTCTCTTCTGCCTCTCTGTCTCGCCTTCTCCCGCTCGCTCGCTGGATGCTGCTCAAAGAGGCATCGAGGGCGAGAAGGATACACACAAAACCAGGAATTAAAAAAAAAAAAAAAAATTAAAAAAAAAAATAAAAAGGGAAAGGGGCGAAAAAGAGAGGTTTCCTCCTTTTTCTTTCTTTTTTTTTTTTTTTTTTTTTTTTTTTTCCTTAGTGGTTTTGTTTTAGAATTCGTTCGCTATCCTCTCCCGTTCGCGCTCTGCCTCTCTCCCGGCTGCCGCCTCAGCAAGCCACGCCGCCGCGGCGGATTTTTCCCGCAGTCTCCATCGCCGGGGAGCGGAGTGTGTCCGGCTGCAAATGTTGCACATGCAGAAGATGGTGGTGAGTTTGGCGGCGGGGGGCAGCGGCTGGCGGAGGCGCGGCGCGGCGCGGGCGGACATGCGCCGTGCGCGCCCCCCGCCGCCCGCACCGCCGCGGGCGGGAGCCGCCGCCGTGCGCGCCCCGCTCCGCCCCGCGCCGCCCGCAGACGCCGCGGTTGCCTTTATTTTTAATTTCTCGGGGGCTTGTTTTTTGGCTGGTTCGTTTTTCGGTT
>VZSR01003803.1:10738895-10766326 GCA_013398615.1 Brachypodius melanocephalos | reverse complement strand
TCGCCCATCCGCGGGCGCGCAGAGTCGCGGAACTCTGGCTGCGGGCGTAGGGAGGGAGGGCCGGGCAAGGTCAGCGCTCCGGGCTGGGCGCCGCAGCCCATCACTGGGACTGCTGCTATTATTAATGAGGTGTTGTTAATGAGGGTGTCTGGGCGGATGTGCGTGTGCTGAGCGGCCGCGGAGCGGGGGACGGGGCTCGGCAGGCGGGTCCCCCCTCCCCGCGGGGGCGCTCCGCTCCGTGCGGGACCCTCCGCGCTGCGCGGCTTTGCGGCAGAGGAGGGAGCGCAGGGCAGCGCTCAGCGCTCTGGCACTCATGCCAACGGCGGGGAGAGCGAATGGAAAGGAAAACTTCACTGCTCCTATACCGCCTCCTTTTCGCTTTTTTTCCTCCTTTTTTTTTTTTTTTTCTTAATATTTTTTAGGTGGAAAAAAAGATAATGGCGCTCTTTTAGTGTCTAGTCTTTTTTTGGTGCTTTTGAATTTTTATCTTCGAGCCTTGGAAGTTTCCCAGAGGAGATACCAGAAGTCTGGGTCTATTGCAGTTAATAATTAAAAGATATATATATAATAAATGATAGGTAATGAAATCATCCAACAATAGCTGTATGTCAGAGGAGGGAGCTTCTAGCTTCACATGTAGCTTTACAAAATATTTCTATCAGTCACAGCAAATGACTGGAGTTGCCACAGTATAATTTTAAAATGTTAATTGGCAGTGTGAAAGAATATTGATTTTTTTAAGGTGAACTTTGTTGCTTTGCTTTGAAACACACATTTGCTCCAAGATCAGATTTTTGCCTCTTTTCACTCAAGTTTACTTTCTTACTTTTTTTAATGCACTTTGTGTCCTCAGACTCTCCTGTTGGAGGATGAAAGACAACCCTTCTATTTGCTGCAGAGGGTGACAGTGATTTGTGAAGAATGATTGTGGGCTCAGCATCTACCACATGGGAGAGTAAGCAGAGAACACTGAAAGCAGAGATGTATAGACAGACTTGTCAGCATGGCCGTGTCCAGCTCTGTGCAGGACTCTCTGTGTGCGTGTGTTTGGGAGATGGCAGAGTTCCTGTAAATGAATTACTTTTTGAAAGGTTTCTTTGCAGATCAATGGCAAACAGACTTAACCTGCATTTCAGAATACTCCTTCCTTTATGTTTCAGTAAATCTGTTTACTTTCCCTTCACATTTTCCAGTCTTCTCTCTGAACGGCAGGCTTGTTCTTCACATTATTTACCCATCTCTTTTTGTGACCTCTGCTCTTGCTCGGTTTTCTTTTCTTCTTCCTTGCTTTGCCTCCTTTGTCTTCCTAAATTCTCCACAAAATTTAGTATCTCTTTTCCTCTAATTCTTCATTTTTTTGACATTGTAAACCCAAATAAAAAGCAATGAAAATGAGAATATTTCCATGACTGGCTGGTTCTTTGCCACTAGGAGCAAGTGAACTTGGAAAAATATTTAGTTAATTTGCTGGCACATATGCATGTGCATTCATGCAAAGTAAGTATTGAATATTAGGATTTTAGACATATATCCATTATAGTGGATCAGCAAGTTACTGCCTCCTAGCCGAGCTGTGGAATATACTTTGGTCTTTTTAAAACACAATGGTAGCATGTTAATTTAAATTTAATTTGAGAGTGCACAAGCAACATACAGTGGTCTAACCTGATCTGACCAAGAGTCCCACCCAGTGGTTCCTACATCAAATCCTTAATTTCTCTTGGAGTTGGACAATGTATTTTAGAGAAAACAGCCAATCTTGATTTAAAGACTTCGAGAGACAGGAAATCCATCACTTCCCAGGGTAAGTTGTTCAAGTTGATATCTACTCTCATTTGTTAAAACCTGCATTTTTCTGGCCTTGGTTTCTAATGCTCTCTGTCAGATATGAACCCAGTATTCCTGCTATGGTGTCACTCAGTGCTGTTCCTGGAAATAATCCCATCTTTCCCTTGACAGACCCTTGCTCAGACAGGATCATTTTGGCAGCTGTGGAAAGCAGAGGAAAGAAAGGGGATGAGGCCATACTATAGCAATTTTGTTTAAAAGACATAAGGGGGAAAAAACAAAGGATTGCAGTATCAAAGGGGGAAAATCCTGTTTCAGTAAGTTTTGAGAAGTGAATGGCAGATGATCAAGTATTTGATCACAATGTTTATCTTACAGAAGAACTGGAATAGGAAAGGTAACAGGGATGTAATCAGGATGGGGGGGGGAAGGAAAGGTGAGATAAGATTTTAGACTCTCTACAGCTCCGGTGGGTTAACTTTGTCTGATTGCCAAGTGCCCATGAAGCTGCTCCCCCATTCCCAGAGGGAGGGGATGAAAAATACGGGGAAAAAGCTGATGGGTCATGGTAAAGACAGGGAGATCACTCACCAGTTACTGTCACAGGCAAAACAGACTCAAATTGGGTAAAGGTAATTTAATTTATTGCCAGTGAGGAATAGGATGCTAAGAAACTAGGATAAAACTATAGGCACCCCCCCACACCTTTTACAGGCTCAGCTGCACTCCTTCTTTCATGACTTTTTTCCCTCCTCCTCCTGAGCAGTACAGAGAGATAGGGAGTGGGGGGTTTGGTTAGTCCATAAAACTTTGGTGCTCCTTTCTTCTCATTGTTTTTCTCTGCTTCAGGGTGGATCTTTCGCATCGGGAACAGTTCTTCAGGAACAGTCTGTTCCAGTGGAGGCTCACCATGGGCTGCAGTTCCCTTCAGAAAACCTTCTCCAGCATGAGCTCTCACTGGGCTGCAGCTGCTTTGAGGCACCTCCACCTGCTTCAACACAAGATGTTCCACAGGATCAATGCAGTGTTGATAACTGCTCCATCGTGGTCTTGACCACGGGATGCTGCAGTGCCTGGACACCTCCTCCCCAAACTTCTTCCCTGACTTTGGTCTCTGCAGGGCTGTTTCTTCCCCATTTTTCTCTCTCCCTTCTCATGCAGCTGCTGTGCAGTGGTTTTTGCCACTTTCTTAAATATGTTATCCCTGAGGTGCCACCAAGCCAGCATCACTGATGGCCTCAGATTTGGGCAGTGATGGGTCTGCTTAGGAGCTGGATGAAACTAGCTTATTTTGGGAGCTTGTGGTGTCTTGTGACAGGGGCCACCCTTGCAGCACACCCTCCCACCCCTGCCTTGCCACACAAACCGATGTAGCTGTGTCCTGCTAAGCAAGAGGAGACCAGAAAGAAGAGCCTGTGTATTTTCCTGGTGGCAGCTGGGGAGGTGCTGAACTGAAGCCATTTCTGAACTGAGGTCTCAGGATTCACTCAGTTCCCCTCAGGCAGACTAGGAAGGTTGTGGTTGGTGATTAAGGGAATGAGGGACGGATCTCAGAGTTCCACAATGAAATATCAGAGAAATTAAGAAATTATTAAAACAAGTTTTGTTGAATGCATCAGTTGTATGGAAGTGATAGACCAGAGGGGGTCTGTCAAGGGAGTGCTGACTGTCCGTGGTGAGGGCTTGCTCTGCCTTAGGGCACAAACAGCTCATGTTGGCCTTGGCTGGAGGCCACCACTAGAGAGAAGACTCACTCTGTAGAGAGTCAGCTGAGGCTGACTATCTGCTGCAGCCCATGAATGACTCCTGCTGCAGAAGATGCATGAATGTGATTTTTTTTTCTTTCCCTCTGGCAAGGTTTGGAAACCCTTGGCTGTTTTTGTGATCCGATAGTCTTGTGCTTGAACAAAATGCCTGTATGAAAAGACCCTGCAGGAACTTGAATAATATGAGAAGATTTACTCTAAAGAAGAGAAGAAGGCTTTATCTTAGCTAGAAGGAATAAAACTGCAGAGAAGATACCAAGAAGCATTCATCTTATGGGAATCCCAGAGGAAAAGCAGGATATGAAGGAGACAGAAAATCAGCACTATGGACAGAGGTTGTGTTGAATATGTAGTAGATAAATATCCACATGCTGAAGTAGCAACTTTGATTGCTGTTTATATGTTCTTGCATCCAAAATGCAAATTCCATCTACAGCATCTATTAAAAGGCATGTCATTATGTGTCTGGAGACATGTAACTTTGTGAGAAAAAAGGAAAGTAAAGGCTGTGCCAATTGTCAAGGGTAGGTTGTGACAATTAGAAGTGCAGAGAGGAGGAAAGGAGAATGACAATTTCACTATCAAAAGACACAAAAATAAAGATCCACCATCGCTCCTTCCTAGCCGGTTCCAGGTGCACAGAGGCAGTGACAGCTTTGAAACAGCACCATGCCCCTGGCCTGTTTGCCAGGGCTACTAATGAGTCCTTTCAGAGTGGGAAAATGTCTGTGCCACAACGGATATGGCATAACCATCTGGGCACAGAGATCCATCCCAAAAAGAGACTCTTTCATTTAGATTAGTGCAATTTTCATTGCAGCTTTCACTGGGTGACCACTGGAAATGCTTCAGCAAAAAATAAATGATGGCAAAACCAATTGAGTCAACACCCTGTACTTGCTTAGTCCTTTCTTGCCTTATGAAATGCTGTAGCTCACACATCTGTCAGATAGATCCCTTAGACTGTAAACTCTGGGAAAAGGCTGTGTCTTTTGTGAAGTGCTTAGCACTTCTAGGCAATAAAAAGTAAATGGAATACAAATCATCCATGTAGAAGTTTTTGCACTCCACCCTTTGGCGTGGTCTCGCGTGGCCTTTTGTAGTCATACCGGCAGTACTGAATAGATGAACAGCATACAAGAAGAAGGTACAGTTTTCGCTCAGTAGCAAAACTCCTTTTCAGGAAATTGCTTTACAGCAATTTCTTCGATTTTGTGAGATTTTTTTCCTCTCATTTTAACCCTTACTATTTTTCATTCATCTAAATTCTGGGGTAGAGAGAACAGTTAATTATTTTTAATAATACTTCTCATTAAGAGTTTTTATTTTGATACTGAACAACTGTAGTACAATGCATCTGGCTTTGAACGTGTTCATCCACTAGTGCTACTCCTTTCTACTGTGGTGCATGTTAACATCTTTCTTTGCAAACCTAATGACCTGAAGAAATTAAAGGGATGCTGTGGGACACCATGATCATGAAAGGAGAAGTTGTTGTGGAAAGTGAAAAATCTTGATTATAATTTAAATTGTGCTGATATCAGTCAGGGAGTTTTTTCAGTCTAAGAAAAATGTGGTAACATTGTTATAATTAAGAACTGCCTTATTAAGTTAAACTCAATGTCCATTTTAAAGAGTATCTTATGTGTAACATTAACTGATAGAGGTTTATTAGGGAAGAGTATGAGAGCTGAGCAACTTTTCTTATAATCTTTAAGGGACTTTGGAGAGGTTATTTCTTGCTGAGTCCTCTGACTTCCTGACAGTAAGAGCTTTGAGGCTTCTAAACTAAAGATTTTCTAGAGGTCCTGGTGTTGCCTCCTTATTTTTACTTTCATGTCCAGCAGCATCCCATGCACATGCACTCCATAACCTTATACTAAGAAAACAGTTTTCTTAGTTTGATTTAAACCTTATTTTGTATTGACCATTTCCTGGAAATTCCCAAAGGTAATAATAATAATAAAAAAATGTTTACCTTGCCATATCATCCATAGCTTTATATACTGTCATAAATGTCACCTTTCAGTCACCTCTTTCTGCCTTCCTGTATCTTTAATCTATACTATATATCAATCCTCCTTGCCACTATTCACTCTCCTACCACTTATGTCTTTCCAAAAAAGATGAAACACAAAATAGGATACTTTTTTTTTTCAGGTGTACAGCTGATGTCTTAAGTTTCAGCTTTCATATTTTCCAGATTCTGTACTGCCTTAGTGTGTGACTCTGAACTTCATATAAAGTGTTAGCAAGTTCTCTTCACAGTTTAGTTAGACAGAACAATCTTTTTCCAGCCCAAGAACAAAGGACACCATTACAGCTTCAGGCCCAAGAAATTTAAACAACAGAGAATTGAGGAGGGCAAACTGGGAGGGTGGGACTTGATAACCCAAAGCTATAATTGGACAATCAACCCCAATATGTAAATGGACCAAAACTTATAAAAGTGTGAAAATGTGTGACCGGGTGTCCATCCTGGGTGGAGCTGTGGCAGGGCTCTTGTACTGCCCAAGGTGTATCCTTTGAAGGCTTTTTCAATAAATACCTACTTTATTCCTTTAACTCTGTCTAGCCTCTGTTCCAGGGTAGCCTCTCAAGCCATCAGAATTGGTTTCTGCTTGGTTCATTTTTTTGTCTAATCATTCCTAACACATAATTTTCCTCTGAGCATGCAGATGGTGTTTTCAGGAAACTATCCACAAAGACTTCCATATCTCTTTCCTGGGTGGTAATAGCTAATTTAGAGCCTATCATTGTGTATGCATAGTTAAAGTTGTTTTTCTCATGTACACTGCTTTGTATTTTCTTTGATACAGAATTTCATTTGTCATTTTATTTCTCAAGCACATTTTGAAATTCATCTGCAACCCTTCCCTGGGAAGCTTCAGTTCTTGGGAGTTTGATAAAATAACAAAATCTGAATCTTCCCTTTAGATTTGATCTTATATTGATTACATTTAGAATGGCTTAATAGTTTTTTTCCTGTCCATATTTATAACCTGGGCTGCATCATGGATGTACCTGATAAAATACAAAAGTTTGAAACAATGTTTCTTTCCTAAGTACAGCTTATTGCAGTAGTAAATGCCAGGCAATTCTGAAGGATGGGGCAATTTCCTCATCAATTAGAGATGTGCTTGTGGGGAAAATGCAGCAACTTAACAGCATTCCACCTGAGCCCATCTGGTCTTGTTTATACAGGGAAAAAAGATCAACTTTTGCTAATGCTGGTTTCTGCCCATCACTTATAATAATTCCTGAATTCAAAATGAGTTATTGCTAGTCTTCTAGGTACTAGGCAAGTTAGACCAACTGTCTGTAAACTTACATGAAACAGAGTTTAAATTAAGTGGTTTTCATTTCCATTTTCTATAGTAATTCGAGTACTTTTCTAAAGTAGCAAAGGAAGAGCTCCCCTGGGTATATCTGAGGACTCTAGTTAGTAATCTCCTACACCAAAAACTCAGGTTGGTTCCTGAAAGGGAAGGTGCAAGCTGAGAATGGTCATTCACCCTCCTGTCCCTCTGCTGTGGGCAGGAGACAGGCATATGGCTCTTCTGAATCATGTAGTACTCAAAAATTCCCTTTTTTATCCGGGATCAGGACATGGGTTCTACATCTCCTAAGCAAAGAACTGTCACAGTAACAAAGACAACTCCCCGCAGGTGAACGCTTTGTAGTGAAACTGAATTCAGTGTGGAATGAGATGGGAAGAAACCAGAAGAAAATCAGGAGATGGAAACTCAATTTAGGTAATTACAGATATTTGGAATGTGAATTCTTGTGAATAAAAATTTGTTTTTCCTAAATAAGAAAAGACTGTTTGTTAAAAACCCAACAAACCGAAACCAAACCAAAAATCAAAACCACAAAAACATGTTAAAACATCACATTAATTCCATGAGAAAAAAAAAATTTCCCTCTAAACATTTTTATAATTTGGGGGTGTTTTTTTTGCCAAAAGTTGATGGAATATATTTTTCATATTCTTACTAGTTCTTATTAAAATGTTTTGCCATGAACACTGTGCTACAACCTGCTCAGCAGAGTGAGGAAGATGTCAGAACCACATAGAGTAGCTTCTGTTCACTACCCATAGCTTTTTGCTGTATTGACCTAATTGCCACTTCTTGTGAAAAAACACCCCGAAGTTCACCTTTGTTTGAAGGCAATTTTTTGTTCATTTCTCTTGTTCACCTCCCAAGTGCTGTCACCCACAAGAAGGAGTGAGCTTGTTTCTGTGTGGCTTGTGCCACTACTATCAGACAATCACCTCATCAGGTCCAGCTGCAGAAGTCTCAGTATTGATGATGCTACATGAGCAAACAAAGGACGATTCCAGATCCAGAGAGAGAAAGGGAATGGTGAAATTGCTGAGACAAAGCCTCTGCCCTGTCTTTTTAACTCATGAAGTGAAACAAATTTCATAAAAAACATTTCAAGCATGATAACCAGGAAACCTTCAATGCTGTTTCTGCAAAATCGTAGTTATAGAATGTAACTGCAGTTTGATACACTAAATTGCTCATAAAAATTAGTTTGAGTGAGGTTTATTGCCAATAAAAATGATACTTTTCACTTACATCCTGTGATCTTGTCTTGCATTTCCCAGTCCCTAACAGAACTGTCTGCATGTCTGAGAGATAAATATCCTGCTGTCATACCATCTATACTTTTGTACCAAAGCATTGCCTACTTACATGAAGCTATTTCTCAGCTTCAGAAAAAAGCATACAATCAAGTCAAGCCATGCTTTTCTCAAATCACACACACTCTCAATTTTCTGCTAAGTTTTCACATTAATTAGAGCCCGTAAAATATTGGCTGGATTTGAAGATGCTTTTTCAGCCCACCGTTTTGGCCTTTCTGTATTCAAAATTGTCTTATTCACTCCATGGTAGGGTTAAAGTTTATCTCAAATAAATCTGTCTCTTTGGCTCAGCTCTACCTGGCTTGCAGCCCCTGTCCCCCCCTCTGAAAAAGCTGCAGACTAGGTAATTGCTGTCATTCAGCTATAGGCATGTGCTGTGTTTGCAGAACTAGAATCTGTTTTCCTAAAGAATCAGTCTTTCATGCCTTAAATACTGTTAAGTTCTTACTAGTACTCCGATAGTCAAGCCATGTCAATTTTTATCCAGTTATTTCTTCTTCAGAAATATGTAGTGAAGATACAAGGTGGGTTTATCTGTTGCATTATTAAATAAAGTTTATGAAGCAATTTAGTGCTGTAATGATCCCATCTAGCACTAATGTTCCTGAAAATAAATTAATTTATAAGCTGTTGGTTTATTTAATAGTTGATACACACTTGATGATTCATACTCTAAGGACTAGGGATTATTGCTAGAAAGTTTTTTCATTGAGAATCGTTTAAAACAGGTCAGATTTTGTCATAATCATTGATTTACACATACTTTTAAAAATTACCCAAAATACATTTTATGTTAACTTTCTCAGTCTTTTGCTGTGCTAAATAGCACTGTAATCTGTAAGTAAGTGCAAGGCAAGCAGAGGTGCCTTTAGGGGAAGAAGATGCTACTTTGTAAAAGGGTGAAATTATCTAACCTTATGTCACTTAGAGCACTCTTTTAAAAAACCCATGAGTGGTCCTTACTAAAGCACATCATGTGGGCATTGAATTAGAAATGCAGAGGTGGAACAGATTCCAAAGGTTATATTGTCCAGTCCTCTGGCTCTGGGGAAGGAACAAATACACCAGAGCTTCCTACAGAGATTTTTATCTGCTACTTTTTTTTAGAATTTCTGCTGAAAGAGTCTCCAAGGGTGTCCTGTTCAAGCTTTCTCCTCTCAATTTTTTTTATTAATATATGACCTATATAGTCTTCACTGCAAGTTATACTGAGTTCTTTTTGTCTTTCCTTCACATGAACAATTGATAACAATTGATCATTGCTTTTTCTATTAACAATCTGCCGTATCCTAAAAGACCTATCAAGTCTTTATCTGGCTAGACTAAAAGAAACCCTTATTTTTGCAGTCTTCCTTCACTACTGATACTTTCTGAGCCCTCTTCTCTTTCCTGCTGTTTTCTTCTGTGTTTTTTCTGGAGTGACTACATGTGTTTTGGAATACGGCACTGAAAGCCACTGGCAGTCCTTCAGCTACATTCTCCCTGTAAACAAGTAGAAGAAAATGATTCTGACCCATATCTTACCTGCAGAATTCTTGTCAACAGATTTTTCCTTTTCTTCTTTTTAAATAATACTGCACTGTTGACTCACAGGTCTTTTCTAATACTCTTAAACTTTCAGGTCCTTCTTTCCTCACTTGGCATTTTCAGTTTTTTTTTTTTTTCTCCTTACTAGTTATTTTGCTCTGAACTTCATTTCTTTTTTATTAATTTCTTTTTAATTCTAGATTTTGTATTTATTAGTACAATTCTGGATTCTCAGGTTGTTCTCCAAACTTCTGTAACCTCACATATCCTATTTCATCTACAATATTTTGTAACTTTTTCATCCATACTTTTAATGAAAGCACTGAACAGAGCTGGGCCTGAAATCTCTGAGGGACACAGTCCGAAAGAGAATCCCCATTTGATACTGATAGTTATTCTTTGAGAAGAGCTTTCCAAGGAGTTACACACAGTCTCTATATGATTTTTCATCTAGATGACATTTCCCTTACTTTCCTACAAGAATTTAATATGAAAAAATCCTATGAGAATTTAATATGAAAAAATATTAAATTTCTTGCTGTACTCAAGATACTGCAAATTTATTCTTCTTCTCTGTGTCATGGTTTGACCCCAGCTGACAACTCAGCATCTCACAGCCACTTGGTCACTCCCCCCAACAGCGTGTTCAGGGAATCAGAATGGTAAAAATCAGAGAGCTCATGGGTTGAAATAAAGACAGTTTCATAAGGAAAGAAAAAAAGCACACACACAAGCAAAGCAAATAATTCCTTCACCACTTCCCATGGTCAGCCCAGCATTCACCAATCTTCAAGAAAGAAGGGATCCACCATCCCATGTAACCATGACTTGAGAAGACAAACATTATCACTCTGAGCATCCTCCCTTCCTTCTTTTCCTCTCAGCTTTATACTCTAAGCATGGTGCTGTGTCATAGTTGAGATGGCCACGGCACTCAGAGTGCTTCTTTAAAAACTTCAGGGGGCTTCAAGTAACAGGACTTTGTTATGCAAAAAGCCTTTCATACCTTTTCTATGTATCTTTCTACGTGCAGCACCACACAGCTCTGGCTCCTTCTCTCCTTCTTCTCTCTTCCTTCTGCAGTTCCAGCTCGCTGCTTCCTGTCCCTCGTAGAATGGCTCACCTGATCTGTCCCTTGACTGACCTCCTGTCCCTTTGTCCTCGCAGCACAGCCAGCAAACCTCAACTACCTCCAGCTCACTCTTTATCACACCCTTAGCCTTGAGGGCAAGGCTGTTTCCACTCCTCGGTGATTAACACAGCTGCAAGGTATCAGCCGCAAGATTGTCTTTAGCTCTATCTCTATCCACAGTGCTGAATGGTCTGGAATGTCTCTTGGGTCAGCTGGGGTCAGCTGTGTCCCTTCCCAGCTCCTTGTGCACCCACTGAGGGTGGGGTGAGAGGTGGAAAGGCTCTTACTCTGTGTAAATGCTGCTCAACAATGACTAAAATATCCCTGTGTTACCAATGCTGCTTCCAGCACAAATACAAACCAGAGCCCCCAATCAGCTACTATGAAGGAAATCAGCCAAAATCAGCTGACCCAATAATATAGTTATCCTGCCCCAGGAGATTAGCTTGTTAATTTTTGAAAAATACACATTGTTTGATTTTATTATTCCTTTTTTATTCTTCAGGTATTTCTAAGTTTTCTGTGTACACATCTATTCCATTTTAATGCAGTCTGTAGTTAGGTGAAGTGTCCTGTTTTCTTTGGATTCCCCATTATCCCTCTTTTAAAGATACACATTTTCTTATTTTCTGAAGCTATCCTTCTCTATTATGACTTCACACATGTAATCACTGCTTCAAATATAGTATTGTTTATTTCTTTATACACTTGGAGGTAAATTTTATCAAGTAGTGGACACTTTAAAATAAAAAACTCATTTAAAATGTTAGCTATTGTGTCTTAACTACTGAAATTCAAATTTTGTCCTTCAAAGAGTTTAGAAGGTTCGAAAGCAACTCAAAAGAATCATCATCATAAAACTGATTTAGACTATGCTAGTGGTGTTTGAAATAACAAAAGCCTATTTTACACAAGTAGCCAAGACACTTTTAAAGCTTTTATTTTTGCAGTTCTTTTGGAGCTTTTCACTTTTTGTTCCATGAAATGTTTTCTTATTGTGTTATCTTGCAAGGTAAGGAGCTAAAGCAATAGTTCAATAAAGCAGTATTTCAGGCAGAATCTGGAGTGGTGGAAAAAAAGATTGTGTAATGCCTGAGGTGAACAGATTATTTTTTTTTGGAGGTATTTTGAACAAATTCATGTTGTACACGCACCTGCTGCACTTAGCACATGTAAACTTTGCAGAGAGATTTAACATTCAGATCAGGTAAGCTTCCAGCCAAACACACTCATGAATACAGAAGTAATTACTGAGCTCTAAGGACACGTTGCGAGGACATTATCATTTGTCAGCAGGGTACCAGTGACTGCTGTCATGGAAAATTTACATTAGCATCATTGTTAAATAGTCTGTTTACTAGTTTCTTAATGACCTGCAGCAAACAATGATTTGAACTACTTTACCAAGTTCATTGTGGAAGGCTGCAGTTATGTTGAATGTATTTTCATAGGTTAATTGTATTAAGATGGAATCAACAGCAGCTGTCAAGTCATAGGCAACCAAATCATCTGTGAACAGGTCTAGGTGGCAGTTGCTTCTGTGATGCTAGTGTGGGTTGGAGATGTAAAGTTAGTTTTAAAATATGCACTTGAAATATAAGTAGACAGATAGTTGTGCTGAAGCATGAAGCCCAGGGAAGACTCTGAAAATCTGTCTCACAGGTTAGGAAAAGCAAGACTTCCTAAGCCAAAGCTGCCAAGAGTCTTTGTAGCTGTAGCAGATCAGAAGTTTCTAGGATAGAAGTGTGAACAAATCAAAGCATATATGATTTTCTTGGTAATTACATCTTAAGAGTTACTCAAGAAACACTGGACAATGCTAATAGGCTTAAAAATATTTTCTTAGGTTCCACTGGCAATTACCTACTACTCAACACTGAGAATTTGGAAATTTCTTTTTAACTTTCACAAATTATGATTTGATCTATGATCAAGTGATCTATGATGTTTCTGGAAAGATTTAATTAAACCGTATTAATTGAAAAAAATATAGAATGATGATACATGACAAAATTTACATGTATTTAATATTTGAAGGAATTCTTTGACTGAGCTAACAGGTTTCATGGAGGAAAAATCAGACTTAACTGTTCTTTGGCACACCTAATAGAAGGAAAATAATGTTCTTGTAAAGGTTAGTGTGCAATGTATTGCTTTATTTTTCTTTATCAAATATAATAAAAATATTGGTCTATTTAACTTGGGAGCAGGCAAAATTCATAAAGACAGATTTATTAGAATTTTATTTTTGTAGGATAAGGGGGGTGTGGGCATTGTGATCAGTCCACGCTTTTCAAACTCAGAATAAAACTCATAAAGCGATGTGAGCTTTGGCACAAGATTAAGTATTCACAGAACACCTTTAATAATTTTGTGAAGCAATACATAAATTATGTTATTAATGTAAGAATCTGTTATTTTATCTTACTTACTTGAAAGGGTCTTGGGGGGAATTTTGTGAACTGTTCTCCAACCCTTCTTTCATTTTGAAATTAAGGACTTGTGTTTTTCTGTGAGTAGGTTGTGCTAACTCTCCAACCAACAAAATGTCTGAATCCCTCTCATATCTTCATCATTACAATATCAGTAGGCTTTCTACCCTTTTAAAAATTATTTTGTGTATTTTATTAAATTATACAGAACAAACTGTTCTTTGAAGGAAACCAATTCTCAGTGAAAATGTCTTTGCATTTATTTTGAATAATTACTGCTATTCTGTGTGTACAAGATGAAATGTCTCCTCATTTCTGTCTTTTATAAAGTGCCTCGCAGTACTGAGGGCTACCAGGAGCAACAAGCAGTGGGCATTTCTACATTCAACATTTTTTGACATTTTTAGGATTTAGGCTACAGTATAGTCCCGGAAAAAGAAATGACAGCCTTAGAAAAATGGTGTTAGTTCCGTCCTGTAAATGAATGTTACATATATTCAGGGAAGCTTAATGAGGGAAAATATGTCAAATTTAGGATTTGCTAATGTTATTGGCCAATGCATCATTGTAGCACATTCATCAGATATCCCCATGAAGGCTCTCATTGGTCATTTCCAACCTAAACCATTCTGTGATTCTGTGATTGTAGATAAAGACGGGTTGAATTTTTCCACTAAATATTTACTCACTTGAATAATGACTACATACCGAGTCAGAATTATGTGGAAAAATATCCAAAGTAATTGTGTAATGACAGTTTATAGTAATGACAGTTTAAATTATGTCTTAAAATGAACAAATTTAAAATCACAAATGAATCTCCAACTCCTTGATTTTCACAGTTCTAACTGCTTGATTTTATTATTTTAGCTGCATAACTTGTAGGGCTTTTCTTCTTCTGTAACATAACTTTAAGAAGGAAGTAAAAAAGCTGCTCCAACAGGGTAACTAATGAATGTGAAAATGAGAAAAATATGTTTCTCAAGGTTCATTGTTGCATTCTTCAAAAGGACACTGTACTTTTCTTAAATTTTCCTCTTAATGTTAAGTGTGTTTTGAATAGATTTATATCTAGATATATGGAAAAATAGTTCTTTCACTGTTATGCAAGCTCATTAAAATGATTAGACTTAGACAAAATTTTTTTTAAAAAATCTTGATTTCTAATGGAGCTGGGAAATTTATGAAAATTTTTTCCAAATTTTTAGCAGAGTCCTGACTTAACTAATAAATGAGATTTTTCATTAGTTGAAGGATGAAGTCTGAGTAAGGAAGCAGTAACACTTACTATAAGAAATTAGGGGAATTTTTGTAGAGTAGAGAAGGGAATAATCAAAAAATCTGAAAACTGGTAATACTGAGCTAGTTTATCCCGATCTAAGCTATTCCACCTAAATCCAGAATATTTGCACAAAGTGTGCATTCATAAATTCTGTTAAGATTTAGCAAATTGGAAAGTATTAGGCATATTTAGCTTTTTTTTTAGTAAAATATCTGTTATCTATAATTCAAGATTTGCCATTGGCACTAGCTGAAGATGCCATTGACATGGGAATTGGGAGCTGGAGATCTTGACCTAAGGGATCAAATATGTTCTTAATTTGAAAAAGCTTCAAACAAAATCAGATCAAGCAGTAGATATTGCATAATAAAGGACAAATCACGTTTACAGGCAGACTGATACCTTGTTGTAATCCATTCTCTTCCTAATCTTGTTTCATCTTTACTGTGTGGCCTACCACTATGAGGAAGAAATCATATTGCTTGATTTATTTCCAAGCTTGGGTTCTTAACACAAACTTGTCACCCCATTTCTGAATACCTGCACATCTGGCTTGAGTGTCCAGTTCAAAGTGTGTGATTTCAAATTTGAAGAGAATCTAGCTCTTCCAGAAACACTGGATCAACCAACTTTCTTCCTCATTATTTCTTCCCTGACAGATAACCAAATCATACCTTTGGAAAGTTGACTTAAAGGCTTATTGATAAAGCGTCATTAGATTCGGGGAAAAAATCAAAACCTTGCAGAATAAAAACAACCTAGTATGTTTCCCCTGCTGGTATAAACAAAAATGGAAATCCCTGTAGAATAATTTCATTCTAATAGATTTCTGGAAATATCACATAGCTGTGAAAGTTTACAACATCTGAATGTACAGTGCTGGTGTTACTTCTTACTTTGCCAGCTCACTTCTGCTTGGAAGTCATCAAAATACGGAAGCACCTATTCTATTAATCATAAGTTAGAAAATTCTAGGTTTGTGTTATCCCAAATGGAGAAAAAAAAAAAAAAAAAGAAAATGAATGCTGATTTTGTTTTTTTCCCTGGACTTGGTACATCTTGCCCTGGAAGAGATCTAAGTCACATCAGGAAAGCTCTTCTCACAGTTTGAGAGCACTTGATCCTTGCAAGTGAAAATACTGACATATATTGTGGTTACAGTGAAGAAGCAAATATATCCAGTTAATTCTGAATCTAAAGGCATCGTCAAATTGCAAAATAAAAAGTCCTGCAATGTGCCAAACATACAATAAAAACAATAGAAGATGGTCTGGAACAGTATCAGCTGTTTTGTACTAAATCAAAATTGCTGTGTTTCTCCCTTGGTAGCTCTAGAAAGCTTCAGTGATTGCAGAGAGGAGTGTATAGCTATCTTCTCGTATTCAAAACTACTGAAAATTATAGCAAATTGAACCAGACTGGTTTTCTGATAAAATTTCCTGGAAATCAGCTGTGACTTTTTCTCTCAAACAGCATCACTTTTCATAGTTAGTCTTTTGCTCTTAAGCTGACACTGAGTTGGTGAACTTTTTAGTAAAAATGCTTTTCAAGAGCTTAGGCCTGTTTTCTCAGGCAGAGGAAGAAAGAAACCTTGTAGATATCTAGGGGTTTATATTCCAAGATATCTGAAGTTGCTCTTGTTATTAGTGCTAAAGTGTTCTGAGATTCCTTCAGGAACTATGCACATGAAGAAATAAAGTGCTTTGCTTTGGATGGCCCACCAAAAAAGTTCTTAATAGGAAACAACCCTAGCCAAAAAGAGAAGTGGGAGCTGGCTGGGAAGGATGTCAGGTAATAATAAAAACAGTGATAGCTGAGAGAGGTTAAGACATGATCAAATTATTTCCAAGTGGTTAAGGCTTACTGTAGTCGCTTTAGAATTTTGTCCTCAACAGAAAATCAATCCCAATGTGTCAGCACATCTGAAAACAGCTATCAATTATTGTTAATAAGAGTTTAAGAGATTATAATATGTAAACTTTAAAAGTTTGACTGTTTGTGTATTATGTTCAAAAACAGACCGTGTTCAATCATACAATTCAAATATACCTTAGACATACTACATGACCCAAATATTTACACAGTGTGGTCTTGATCCTGTAAAATTATTTACATATATAAGTTAACATTGAAATAATCCTACTACCTCTGACGAATTATTCAAAGTTAACACAATGCAGGATGATTTAGCAGGATGCAAGGATGAGATACAAAGATGACATGTGAGGTAGAGAGCTGAAATGTGGGGAAGGACCATTGGGATGCTTCATAACTTGCAGCAGCAAATAGTTTAAATGGCACGCCTGTGCATTCAAAAAGCAGTCTGTGAAAATCAATGCAAACAGATACTGGATTGATTGACTGGCTGATATTACATACTTTGACCTTTACTCTGAGTCTCAGTGAACATTTACAGACATTCATCATGTGGTCATGGTTCATGCTTTTTGAGCATAGATGTAGAACTAGGCTTTGAAAGAAGACTACATTTCTATTTATTGTGTATTGTTTAAAAGCCTCTTTTCATGATGCACAACACTGTCTCTCATCTGTAACTTCTGTCTTGGGAACTGGGCTCTTGTTTCAGTTCAGGATCATAACTTAGATTTGTTGAAAAAGAATACCAGCTTTCTGCTTAAAAACATTGTTTTCAGAAAGTTAATGAGTATGAAATTAAATTCTCCACTGAATATTTACTGCCATGTCACCAGTTTTTCAGAGCTTCAGCATGCAGATTCTTTGACAGTGGGGAAGATCCTCAAAAAGTGAGCAGACTTTTTAAGAAAGACGTATATCTGCAAAAATTACTGTCTTTATTTCTTCTTGTTGTGCACAACTTTCAAGCATAATTTGACTTATTTCAACTATAAATGTCTTTTTTACCTATAAAATCTTGTTGAGGACATACAGATAGAAAATTAAACATTCAGAATTATGATTTATACCTAGATATTCCCAGGTAAATATGGATATGTTATAATTATTTATAAATGTAGATTTGCCACATATGGTAGATTTAGTATTGATGGTATTTTTCATGTGAAAAGGTGTTATGCTTGATAACACAACGAAATTGAAATTGAAGCAGCAGTACACTGATATTTGGGTCTCTGAGTGAAACAAAAGCATCACATAATCTGGCATGTCCTTTCATTGCTCTTTTCTCTTTTTTTTCCCCACTGCTGCTGGATTTTTCCTCTAGCCTAAAGTAGACTAATCAACTGATATAGATAGTTTCAAAGTCAAAGCATTTTAGTTAGCAACCATGATGCTTCCTAGGGTTACTAAAATTTCAGAATTGTAGGTTAGTTTCTTTTAGTCATCAACACATATTTTGTTCTTGGGTCAGAAGAAGATTGTGATGCACAGAGCTACTGTAATTTGGAAATTCTCTAAGGAAGTTAGGTATATGAAATGAAAAGTAATGAAAAGTCACCTTTACCATGAAAGAAAGAGAGAAACTAGTTTCTAGAGTGATACTGGAAAATGACTGCTCAATGGTACTTTTAAAAAAGCTCATTATTTCCTGTATATTACTTTGTCTTAAGGCCTGAGAATTTATTTTTGTGACCACAGGGCCAGAAGTCTTAGCAGCAGACCTGTTCCAGCATGGGCTTCTCTCTCCAGGAAGCCACAGGTCTTGCCAGGAGCCTGCTCCAGCATGGGCTTCCCACAGGGTCACAGCTCTCTTTGGGCATCCCTCTGCTCTGGCATGGGATATCTGCATCTCCATGGATCTCCATGGGCTGCAGGGGCACAGCTGCCTCACCACGGGCTGCACCGAGGGCTGCAGGGATATTTCTGCTCAGTGGTGTATCCATCTGGAATTGGCTCTGTCAAACATGGGGGAAGCTTCAGGCTGCTTCTTAAATCAGCTCCCCCTGTAGCCCCTCTGCCACCAAAACCTGGCTGCACAAATCCAGTACAGTAGAGGTTGGACTTCTATTTTTCATCAAGTCATATCAGTTACAGAAGCTTTTCTGTATAGTTCCTGTTGCCTGAACACTGGAGAAGTTTTTCCCCTCTCATAAGCACTGCCCAAAAATGATGAAGCAACTATTTGAAGTTAATGCGAAATGCTGCTATAAATTAGCTGTTAGGATACAAAGTTAGTGTATTGATTTTTTTCCATCTAGTACATGCTCTTTTTATAAACAAACTTGATCATGTGCTTATTGATATATTGCAGATATAAATTTTATTAGAAAACGGACTGGAAAGTAATAAAAGCTTTAAACAGGCAATCATTATCAGCAAATTTCATTAGTAAACAGATAAATTTTCAAACAAGCTTATTGTTTTTTAAAGAGGTTTGATTATTCCAGGATTCTAAAATTGTCTGATGCGAGATGGTCCCCAATCATTTTAAAAAAGAAAGAGAAACCTTTTCAGTGACTGGTGGGGAATAGAAAGGTTTCCATACATGTTGATTTTACATATATAGTGATTCACAAGCAAAGCAGCAAGAACAAGACATGATAAGCTGTAAGTAACCCAGGCAGATTCTGTGGCAAGTGTCAGACTTTCTTTGAAGCTGAATCATGGATTCACCCTCAACAACAGTGTTTGAAAACGTCACACTGGGATGGTGTCTTCAAATGGTGTTAAAGTGCCAGGACTCCTTAGTCTTGTCTTAGGGAAATGAATTTATTGAGCCCCACTGTAGAAAAATGAGATAACTAGGTACTGAAAGCAGACAACCAGTGAGAGAAGAAGGAAAGAGGGTGGATGCCGATGTGAATTCCCAGTACAGACTGGGTGGGTGAGAATTACAGTCAGAGACAGCATAGCATCACTGTCTCACCTGTTCTGCCACTGCAGCTAGCAGCAAGTAATGAGGAAATGTATTCTGCAGATGCAGAACAGGATGGAAGCATTATTGCTGGTTTTCTGCTTAAGGCTCAGGCACCTGGTTCTGCTCTATATTTTCTGCACAGTCCTACCAACAGTTTACATTATAGCAGCACCATTGTTTTGATGAATTGTTTATTGTCGTAATAAGGATGCATACAACCTCTGTTTTGTGAGAGTACTATAAAATCGGCTGTTTTTTTTAAACCCCACACATTTCTATTTTAAATACTTTTGTAAATCAATTTAGTTATGTCAGAGAGTTTCACTGGAAATGTGAAAATAACTCTTTTACAGTGAGCTAAGCTTGCAAAGGGCAGTATGCTATGATTTTACAGCCCAGTACTTTCCATTTTCCATTTCTGAGATGTGCATCTCAGCTCCAATGACAAGTATTTTTGGACACGATTGTTAGGTGCAGTAGACCTTACCTTACATACAGATTGTAGGGGTCCTGAGGGCATGGATAGCCCTTGATGGCCTCAACAAGGCTCACCTAGGACCTCTCCACACCTCTGAGTGAGGGTACCATAGAACTCTAGTCCAGGATCATTGAGTCCTTGCCTGAGCCCTGTTGTAGGGGTGTCTGCCTCTGCTCTGGTTCCTAGCAAATGGCCTTGATCTTCCTGCTGCCTTGCTGCCTTGCCATTGCCTGATGACCACTGGGCTGTTGACAGGACCCTGTGCTGTCACCCCCCTGCCCTGCCAGCCCCTGTGTCAGTGGCACTGCACCCTTCAGGTGTCAGGACGGTGGCCCCTGGCTCACCTCACCTGGGGCTATCCCTGATCTTGCTGCATCCTTCTGATGAGCTGCATTCATCCCATTAAATAAAGGTTTGGTGTTGCAGTGCCTTTGGGGTAGCTGTGTGTGTGCACTGCGAGGCTGCAGAGCTTTGGGGTGATGGGGAGGATGCAGCTCCAACAGAGCCTGCTTCAAACAGGCACTGCTGTTGCTCCAACCCTTTACACATGGCATTAGCAGTGTGTGGCTTGTGACAAGCAGGCAACTTCTCACTCTGTGCAGAATTTTGAAAACCTGTCTAAGATTCCTACACAAGATTGCTCTGCAAGCACGTGGATTTTGTGTGTTTTCAAGTCCTGCTGCTTATAGTAGCACAGAAAATGTGTTGCTGCTCTGGCATTTGTGATTGTCCCAACCTCCATTTAATGGGCACTTTCTGATCTGCAGAAGTCATGTTGCTAAATCACAGAGAGATTTTAAAGCAGAAGAAAGGACCCAAAGCTTCAGAAGCACTATTGAACTTATCAAGTAGTTTCTTTTCTGTAGGATAGGTCAGAGTACTTTAGGTGCCTAAAGCCTGTGTTGAAGATTAGAAAATCCTGTCCCTTCCTGCCCACTGTGTACAATAGGCAGTATTCTCTTCTGCAAACTGATGGGATTTGTTTCTGTGCTTTTCATGGCATAGAAGAATGCCTAATACATGCTGGGTACTCCGATGTGTGAAACACTGATGTACCCTGATGGCAGTGCACCATTGTGTAAATAATTGATTATTTTGTAGGTCAAAGGCATGAATCCAGTTGAGTTATTTATTTCCTCATATGACAGTTCAAATAACAATAATCTGGAAGATGGAGTCATGATAATCAAGACCTAGTTTGGGCCAGTTAGCAAAAAAATAAACCGTTGAAGCGTAGAACTAACACACCTCATGAGTATGTCTGACCTATCTGGAGTCCTCCCTGTGTTTTAACCTTTCATGGCATCCTGCAGTCATGAACTTCACATTTTATTTAATTTTATTTTATTTTATTTTATTTTATTTTATTTTATTTTATTTTATTTTATTTTATTTTTTATTTTATTAATTTCCTGTTTGATCTATACTTACTGCCTGATTATTTCCTATCATGTTCTCCAGTTACCTTGCTGTGATACATAAAGACATATCTTTCATCCTTTTTTATGTCAATGGATATTTCCTGTGTAATCATCATATTTCGTTTTCATGCTGAAATCTCTGTAATTTCCTGTAATATGCAAAATATTCTATAATTTTGTTCATCTTCTAGGATACTTTCTTGCAATGATTTGTCCAGACCTTTATGAATTTTTCCAATGGAAACTGTGAATTCAAATAGTGATGAAATGATTTCTTGGAGGTTGTTCTCAATTCATTCTGTAATGACCCTCAACATCCTGTTGCTACCTGAATTCCTGGTTGAGTGTTTTCCTGACATTTTCAGAGAACTATTCACAGAAGTTCTCACAGTTTTTTCCTTAGTAAAGATGGTTGACATGGAGTCCTCAGCATCCATTAACAGATTTTTTTTTTTCCTCCTTGCATTGCTTTTCATTTTGCTGTTGAATTTCAACAGCCATTTTATCAATTGGTTGCTGAAGTTTGCTAAACAAAATATAACAACAACAGCAACAACAACAAGAAGTTATTTATCATAGCTGGGGAAAAAATGGCCATCAAACAATGAGTTTTCAAGTGATCCTTACCTTGCAGTGATACTTCTGTGCCTAAGCCATTGTCAGAAGCTGTCACTGGGTCAGCAGCTGTCATAGGACCAAGCAAGTTTTGGAGAAGTGCTTTGAGGTGTCCTTGCCAGGAATAATCACACTGCTACAAAAATATCCACAGACGGCTACAACAAGAACCCTGTCTTGGAAAAGGAAATGCTAAAAGTTTTTCACAGCAGTTTTCAGAGGCAGGTCCTTAAATTCTGATGTAACCTTGTCTCTTTGCACAAATCTGTGGGTCCTGACTTATCAGGGCTGTAAGGGGCTCTTAAAAATTCTGATTGTTTGCCTGAAATAGCAGGAAAACAGGGCTTGTATTTGAATCTAACCACAGAATTACACCACAGACAGATTAAATAAATGAAATCATGAGGAAGAAATAAAGGTTTAATTAATTTCAAAGAAGGCTTAATTCATGTTCTTTTTCTGCCACATTCTCTTCCTTTCATTAATAACTCTTCCCCACCACTTGTAAAAATCAAAATCCCAGTGAAAATGTTTTCACAAAGGATTAACCTTGCTAGAATTACCTTCTGCACTGAAAGCTGTTTCCATTTAAATTTTACTGGACATTTCAAGCATTCAGCATGAGGAACAACAGAATGAACTCCCCAGTTTAAAAAATGTAGGTCTGTGGCAAGAGATTACAAAAAGCTGACATATTCAGAGTGTCCAGTGAGGAATATGGAAATATGTAAATTACTTGTTTAAAACTTAAAAATAAAAATAATCAGGTCAAACTGAGTATTCCATAATAAAATAGACATATTTTTGAGTTATAGCTGCATTAGACAGACAAGAAGGTAATTTTTCTTTTCTCCAATAACCTGATGCATAGAAGATACTCCTATGATACATAAGAAAAGTGGATTTGGGGATAGAAAATACTATTGAATAAAATAACTGGTGTTTTTCCTGGAATACTTGTTTTGTAGGGGTAGATTTAAATCACAGTAGGTTTTACAGGGCTGTGTTTTGAATTTGTGCTGGAAACAGTGTTGATATCACAGGGATGTTTTAGTCACTGCTGAGCAGGACTTGCAGAGAGTCAAGGCCTTTTCTGCCTCTCACCCCCACCCCACCAGTGAGAAGACTGGGGGGTACACAAGGAGTCAGTCTTAATTTTACCTCCCCTTTTCATCTCTCACTGATGCTCTGTCACACACTTGGAATTTATTTTATGATGAGTTACAAGATGAAAATAAAATTTACATCCCTGAAAATTCTGGTTTATCTGTAAATATCCAATTGGACTGTTTCCTATACCCTAAAAGCATTTACTGTGTGCACCAGTGAAATGCTGAAGTCGAAGTTTTGAGCAGATTCTCCTGTTCTTACAGCATGTAAAGACTTTTTCAGTTCTGAAATTTCCTTTTGTAATAATTTTATTCTTTTTAAATGTATAGGACTTCTCTCAGCATCATCTTCCCAGTGTATTAGTTATGCCTTTATATAACGTGCAGAACTCCTAAACATCTGTAATCTAAGGTTGCTGTTATTTTGGGAGGGGAAAGGGAAGTTAGGTGCATGAGTAATACAGATAATAGTTGGGGGTTTTTTTTGTTTCAACCAGCACATTAGGCCAGTCATTGCAACATGTAAACCATGCAGTAGTTTCTGGATTACTGCATTAAATGAAAGAATTATGTGTTGTCTTCACCAAAAAAATGCAAATAGCATGCAGACATAGGCTATTTATTAAATAAGTTACGACACTGCTGGAGCAAGGCTGGAACAAAGAGATTTAAGAATATATCTTATACTTTCATAGAAGCATCATGTTGTATGAAATAGAGGTTTTCCTAACACTCCTGTAGCTGACCTTTCAATGAAATATTAGTGGAATTAGGCTAGACATTTTCTGCAACAAAGACTTGGATGACAATTTCTGTGTGTAGCAAAGATCCTTTTCCTGGGGAAACACATTAAAAACAATTAAGAGATTGCCAGGATTTTATTCTGATTTTTTTTCCCCTGACCTAAACTTATGGAGGTTCCTCATTAACCTCCAGGAAATTAACACTTGGTCTATGTCTTGTAAAGAAAAAATGTCCCATTTAGGAAAGCCTATACATTTGAAAAGTTTGAAGCGGCCTTTTGAGGTGTCATGGTGTAATGTTTCAATTTATTTCTCAAGCGTATTCCTCACTCTCCACAAAGCCTTGGCTTCATCAGCATCTCCAAGGGGAGGAAGTAAGTAGTTTCAGAAGATGAGCTGTTTTCCCCTGAGCACAGGAGACAGTGCATGTGCAGGTGGGTCTGGTCCCTGCTCTTACCCTCAGCCCGTTTCTCCAGTGTTCCTTGGTGTCTGCAGTGCTGTGAGATGTTGCAGCACTCAAGAAGTGGGTGCACCCTCTGTATTTGTGTTGTGCACTGCAAGTCTCTCCCCATGAACAGATCTATACACACAGCTCCCAGACCTACTACACTCTCTGCTTTATTTTTTCTCCAGTTTATTCTGAGTCATCCTGCAGCTATTAACAGAACAAAATCTAGCAGATGACTATTTCTTCAAGATTAAGGAGCACAACTAACATATTTAGATCGTTAATAAGATTATTTTCTTCAGTTTGGATTTATCTTCCATGGCTTTTGCATTTTATTGGGAATCACTTTTGACCTTAGATTACTTTCATTTGGTAATAGCAAGAATAAAAAAGCAAGTGGAAGCTGCTGACTGTATTTTCTTCTGAGCTTGTACTTAAAAATGTAGCAGATGTTCTGGAATACACGGTTGAGTGTCTTGTCTGGATCAATTCTTTCAATTCCAAGAACAGAGAAAGTGTAGAAGATGTGTCACTTGAATTATGATAATATTATATTTCTCTAGCTGAGTTGTTTTTTTTTTTTAAACCAAATTTACACAGTAAAATTACCATAAAAGTATTGACACCTTTCTGTAAATCCATTAAAAGAGTGTTTCTGATCAAGTGAAGTGCTGAAGTGTCCCAATATAGAAAGTTTTGGGATACCATGGTGATTGTATCTATAAAAATCTATACCCTGTCAAATTTCAGGGATTAAGAGCAAACACACTCTGCAGTATGCCTTGAGAAAAATCATTAGTAGGAAAAAAAAGACTACAGCACCTAAGTACTGTGATTTTCTTCACACGTCTGGAGTCAATCTACCATGTTAGCTGTTTTGAGTGTCACTAGAGTTTGACAGTAGAGACCAAGAGCTGAACAAACTACACTAATTTCTGGAAGATTTATAGTGCAGTACTGGAGATTAAGGCTAATTTTTTCCATGTGTCTAATCTTTCATTTTATCAAGATTCCTTGCTATGAAGCTCAATGAGCTCCTTGAACCAATATGAAGTGTGGCAGCTTCAAGAAACCCCTGGCCTTTAAACTAAAACTCACTGCTATCAGTGAGATGACCTGGTCAGGGCCATAGAAAATTTAGATATGAGTACCCCTCTATCCACCATGTAAACCAAATGCTTGTTCCAGAAGCTCTCTACTCTCATAACAGAATCCTAATTTTCAACCTGAATTTATTTCTGTCTAGCTTACATATTTTTCGTGTCAGTCTCTCCTGCAGTTTATGTGATTCTTCTACCTCCACACTGGTTCTCTCTCCATTTGACACCATCCTACTCCATCTTCCTACACCTTCCTTCATTCCTTCATTCTTTAAAAAAAAAAAAATGTAATTCCATCCACAGCACAACCTTCATTTTGGTAAAATGAGCAAGTCATGCTCTTTGCTGTCTGTGAAGCCAACCTTTCTCGTTTCCCTGTTCATGCTAGGAAGTTTTCTCTCCTGCTTTTGCAATTTTAACTCCTTTTTGTATGAGGATAGCTAGAACTTTATGGAGTTTCCAGATGAAATCTTATGAGCATGTTATACAATGGCATTAATATTTCCTGAGCCTCTGCAAATACTTTTATTGATACAGTCTACCACTGCACAATTTTTTTTTTATTATTTAATATTATATCTCTTGGGTGAAAGAGATTTTAACATCTGCCTTTTGCTGCCATTTGTGTTCTATCCAGTTCAGTAGGTAAGCACCTACATTAAAGTTTAATAATAAGTTTTATTAGTAGTATCAATGAAATTCATCTCTCATTACTTGACAACATTGTTGATATGCTTTATTAATCCTTGGTTTCATCGTTTCTCTCTGTATTTTGAGTTGATTTGCTTCTTTTTTGCATGTGTTCATTTTAGTATTTTTACTTCTCTGCTTTGGATACCTTTCAGGAAATAAAAAACAGTTTACAATCTTACTGTTACATATTTAAATCTTGTTGCAATGAAACTGAAGGTTAGTATCCACATAATGAAGTGTACAGATTTTTTACAGGAACCGTATAAACAGTAGTCAGCATTATACCACATTAGAAAAAGAATTGTAGAAATGTAGAATTGTTTAGGTAGGAAAAGACTTTTAAGACCATGAAGTTCAACCATCAGCTGAGCAGTACCACCATGTTCACCACTAAATCATATTTAACAAAAGTGTCATATCCACATGTTTTTTGAACACTTCCAGGAGGGGTGAATCCACCACTACCCTGTACAGTCTATTCCAATGCTTGACGATCCTTTGTGTGAAAAAATTTTTCCTCTTATCTAATTTAAATTTTCCCAGGTGCAACTTGAGGCCATTTTTTTCTCATCATATTACTTGTTACCTGTGACAAAGGACTGACTCTCACCTGTCTACAACCTCATTTCAGGTACTTGCAAAAAGCGTGAGGTCCTCCTTTCATCTCCTTTTCTCCAGTTTGAGCACCTCCAGCTCCCTCAGCTGCTCCTCACAGCCCTTGTGCTCCAGACCCTTCCCCAGCTCCGTTGCCCTTCTCTGGACACGCTCCAGCCCCTCAATGCCTTTCTTGCACTGAGGGGCCCAGAACTGAACACAGGATTTGAGGTGTGGCCTCAGCAGTGCCCAGCACAGGGGGACGGTCACTGCCCTGCTCCTGCTGGCCACACCATGGCTGATCCAGGCCAGGATGCCATCGGCCTTAATAAAAATAATATCCATAATAAATTCTAACAAGGCTGCTATTTAGACGGCAACATATTTATGAGACCAAGTATAATTTAATTTATGCAATTACTCATACAGAAAACTGTTAGCATTATTATATAGACTGTATAGATTGCAACAGCATACAAAAAGGAAAACAGTGAGCGAAAAGAAAGTCAGAATCTTACTAGACATTCTGATGTAATAAAGCAGACTTTTATTGTATATAAAGTGTAGTTTTATGACTTTAAATTCAAGGTGATTGAAGACTGAGACTTATAAATGCATATATTTCATTTTATGCAGCCATAGCAGTGTGATTTAATGATTGTAAGTTGCATAAAGTATTTCTTAGTTTACTAATGTATGTTATGTACAAGGAATGTATTTACCTAACTTTAAAAGAAATAAGTCTCAAAATCTATTGCTACATTTAACATTTAAATCACTATTGTTTCTAGGACCTTACACTATCCTAACCCTAGCAGAGCAGGGAGATCATTTTAAGGAAAATGAATGCAAGA
>VZSR01003803.1:10653193-10730719 GCA_013398615.1 Brachypodius melanocephalos | reverse complement strand
CCCCCAGCCTGTGCTGGTGCCTGAGTTTATTCTTCTCCAGGTTCAGGAACCTGCATTTGCCTTTGCTGAACTGCATCAGCTTTCCCTCTGCCCAGCTTCCTAGCTTGTCCAGGTTAAATTTTATATGCTGTCACATGCAGAAATTGCAGTGTTCAAACCTTAAGGTTAAGTGAAGCCCAGCCCAGGGAAATCTCACTGCACCAACAGAAAATGTTTTATAATAGAAGGGTCACTGAAAGGTATATGCTTCTTCACAGGCTCCAGAAAGACTATCATGTTATAATATCATGTTACTAAATTTATTTCTTATTTATCAAATAATCCCAGTAATGGAAAACTTTAGCTCAAAGGAACTAAGCAATTGCAAAGTGATCATAACAGTCCAGACAAATCCTGCAGTTGTCTTCCCAGGAAATTCTTGTTTATTTAGTTCATTACAAAGGTGGTTGTGTGCCATGTACACCACATAGGTGAAAGTACTGATTTTGGTGCTTTAGGCTAAATAAACACAAGCACAGAGCAGAATGTCACCAGCAGAAGAGATAGAATTCAACTTGCTTTTAATATGTTATCAAGTCTCAGGAAACAGCTGATAAAAGAATAATTGAAAAATATAAGGGACATGTTCTGGTGCAGAAGTGGCAGGAGTACCTTTCTCTTTCCTTTGCAAAAACAAACAAAAGAGATTTCACAAATATCCCACTACAGCAAAGGGATAAGACCAAGATCTTTAATAAATAATAATAATCGGAAGAGAGCAGACATGATAGAAGAATTTGGAGGGTATATTTGCTTTGAGTGTCTGAAATCCAAATGTATCTTTCAGTTCTTTTACCAGGGTAGTCTAAACCCTTCATCTTGGCCCTATTTGGTCACTTTAGGGTGGTGATCTCAGGCTCTCCTTAAGCTACACAAATGTTCATTGCAGTAAAGCTTTGTTCAGTTACTGAACATTTGTGGTTTGGGCCAACCCTGCTGCAAGGTCTGTCCCCAAAGAGGGAGCTTTGGATAACTTTGAAATTTGTATAAATGATTTTTTAAGCAGAAACAGAAAAAACGTCACCTATAAGTAACTGGCATTGTCCCTCTGAAAGTGAAGTTTCAATCTTCAAATTCAAGTGACTGAAACAGCCACTGCAGGTGAGAATATTAATTTTACTTGTTCTACAGCTGGATTTCATTTCGCAGCAGAATGCCATGCATTAATAAAAACCATTTTCTTTATGACACATCATACAAATCCATATTTGACAACATAGAAAACAACCTTAAATAAGAGAAACACCTCATTATGTGGAAATTCTATTTTACTGTATTTTCATTAAATGAAGGCATTATTTTACTTATCTATACTCAATGCCTCTCTTAATATTATTCTGTTAGCTAAAAATGAGAGAAAAAAGAAACAGGCAAATCAAATAAAAAAAATATAAAAGAAAACTTCCACACAATGTTGGCTTAATTGTGTTTTTGCTAACAGTAGAAACAATTTTACCACTCAGTTCAAAGGAATCAGGATTAGGAACAGTTTAAGAGTCCTTGAAAATCCCAGGTTATGGACACTACAACTGATTCCTACCCAGATAAAGAAAGGCATGTTTTATAGGGAATATGCAGCAAATCAGGAAATAAACAATCAAAAATATCCACTGAAGTCTGTAACATTCCTCAGAGGTGGAATTTGTGAGTTAACAAAAAAAAAGTGTTATCTACACAAGGAATTACATTTTATTAGAGTGCACATATATTTCTGCTTGCTACAGGTTAAATCCTTGGGAAAATGCAATGTATCAAAATCAGAAGTGCTGCTTTGCAAGAGAAACTTTTTTTTTTTTTTTTTTTTTTTTTTGTTCTCGTAGCACTCTTCCCTTTTCTTTAGAAGCCTGTTTTTGACTGGATGTTGTATTTTGCTTTATTTTTCCTTGCTTTTTCGATTCTCTGGATTGGAAGAAAATAAAGCCACTCCATGCTGTACTTGAAAGCTGAGCTCCATGGACTGTTCCAGCAGTCTGTCTCTGATGCCCTATATACATAACACTGCCATTGGTTGCTCCAATTGTTTGGTCCTGGTGCATCCATTTCAGGTTTAGCAAGCTAAGATTTTATATCCCATTCATAAAAATTCAATTCAGCTCATTTAATTTGTAACATTAAGGGCTTGGTGTGCTCTTAGTGCACACAAAATGCCTTGGTTTATTATGTCTGGTGCATTCTCAGGATTATTTAATTCAGTGAGAGATAGGGCAGGTCATACACAGAGGTGGTTGGGGGGATCCTTAGAGATCAAGCTAATATTAGGTCAGTAGCTGGTGCCTAACCCATCACATGATATGTTTCAAAAGCAGGTTTTTGGTAAGTGATTCCTCACAGAGTGAGACAGGAACAGGAGCTGTACAGGCACAGAGGACCGCTGAAGATCATTGGAAACCAAGTGCTATTGGGAGTCTCTCAAACCCAATGTAGATTATGTTAAACAAATTTCCTCAAAACAGTGTTTTTCACACTTCTTCACATCCAGAACAACCCATCCACCCTCCCTGGAAGGATTAATTTCATTTTTGATAGGAGCCACTGCCAGCTGTAGTTATAGCTAAGGACCTTCACCAGAAAAGTAAAATTATTATAACAGCTTTTAAAGACAGTTTTGTACTTTGGAAAAATAGATGCTGTGGCATCTGATAGGGGACACAGCAGAGAGATTTTTAGTAACATTTGTTCCATGAAGATAACAGTACCACAGCACTTCCTAGTCTAATTGCATTTGTGATATATATATATAAACCCAATGTGTATTTATAGATCTTACACAATGGCGTTCTGCCCTCCCTCTTGATGTTTTATCCTTAACCAATTAAGTCTTCTCTGCAGCAAAATTTCCCAGAAAAAAAAAATTGAATCTAGTTTTTCAGTTCTGAACTAAATAAAGGAAGCCAACTTCCTCACCTGCTGTGGCTGGCTGAATACAGAGAGAAAGGCAGTGTTAATTCAAAACAAAATCACACAGTGAAGATCCATTCACAGCTATTCTCATGTCCTGCTTGCTTTCCACAAGGAATTAAAAACAGGCATCTGAAGCAAATTTTCTTTCCGAGGGGTGCCTTTGTAAGTGCAGTTTGATGGGGAGCACACCTGCCATTCAGTGAGCAAATGTGTGCTCTGATCTCCCATGGATCTTGCCTTCCACCACAGCTTCCAAAATATCTGGGGTGTGTGTCAACTCTGCATGTTACTAAATCCTCACTAGGCCATGTCAGATGAAATAAATAATCTTTTTGTAATGCCAGAAATCTCTACTTGCTAGCATAAAGCTATGACTGTCTCACATAAAGAGGCTGATTTTCCACAGTGTTTTATCTGTTTTCAAATAACTGCATTATCTCACCTTTCCACACGAGGCAAGAACTCACAGATGCTAATTTCTAAACACTCTGACATTCAGAATAAAAGGTAAGAGTACTGCTACTGACTCAAATGGCAATATTGCTGATTTCAGTAAATTCCAGTTCAATTATTTTAAGGATCAATGGCCCCATTAATGCTAGAGAGAAAGTGCAGCTGGACATTAGGATTATTTTTAACTCTCTGTCTTATACATAATAAGTGTGGCAAAACATAAGATAACTTTGACCTTTCACCTGATTCTCGAAAACATTCTTCAGGCTTCTTAGAAGTTAAATTTTTCTTACTTAGACTTGAAATAGACAACTCTGTCATGTCTTTTGTATATCTTTCAAACATCAGATTTGACCCTGAAAGTACAGAACTACAGAAGTGTGTGTCTTCATGGAGATAATGCCTATTAACCTCACAATTTTTACTTGAGAAGATTTAGTTTCTGCTTTTTTTTAAATCATGAAAAAACTTTGATTATTATTATCTGTTAAGATGACATTTCACCTTGTATCCAAGTTTTAAAAGACAACAAAATGTTTTCTAAAATTTCTTGATTAATATGTCTTTATTGGAGTATCCAGATATCGATATCCTTTTCCCACATCTTTGAGAAAGTGTGGCTGAGGATAGACTGCCATCACCTCAGACTGGAGATTGATGTTCTTTCTGAATGTGGACACATCCCCGTTTTCATGTGCACTTCTACTGAAACAGAAACTTCTCCACTTTTGCATTTTAATGGCTAGATCTATTTTTCTAGTGTCATATCTTAGGATCTTTCATATGCAGATGTTGTACCCAAACACCTCAGATCTTCAAAGTAAAAATCTTAGTCTCACAATGCTACAGTGATGAACTAAAGAATTATACTCATTTTGAAAGAAAGGGGAATAAGGAGTACAAAATTTAAATATGTTTCACAAGATAATATCAAATGAACCTGTCACCCAGGAAGAGCAACAACTCAGTTCTCACTAATCTGTGACTTATCATCAGGATCACAGGATGATCACTGAAGCTGCAGGCAAACTGCTGCTCAAGATTACTGATACTGGGAATGTCAAAATAATGTGCTCACTTACAAGATAACTTTACCATCAGAGCTCAGGTAAGCTGTAATAAAAACCATTTTCATGCAGTTCCCTCTCTCTTTTGTATTCATGACTGCATTATCCCAAGCTGATCACACCACACTTCATTCAAGACGTTGTACTTTTCGGTGGTGGGAAACCATTTCCAGTGACCGACTCCTGAGATGCCAGTGGCCAGCTAGTGAGACACTAACGAAAGGAAGGCAGGACCCAAGTGGGTTCTAAGTGCAATGCTGATCTTACAGCAGGCTGTATCAGGATTAAGCTGTCCCATGGAGGCAAGAGCGAAAAATTGAAAGATGGACTTCTGTCATTTCCCCTGGTACTGCCTCTGGCTTTGCACAGCGTTTGGATGAGAGTGGTAATGCATGTGACCCAAGATGAAGTGGTGAGATTGTAAAAGGAAGCAACCAGCAGGAGAAACAAGAATGGAAGAAGCGTGGATGAGCACTCCACAACATTTTTTTCTTCATTTTTATCTTCTTTTTAAGTGATAATGGTATCAGGCACAACAATCTCTACGAATATATCTTGCTTTTGGTTATCCTGATGCACATTCAGCACATGATGTCTGTGATTTTCTAGAAATGTATCTGTCAATGCTGATACAGATTTAAATGTTTCTGCTGCAAAAAGGAAAAAAAAAAAGAAAAAAATTAAAAAGAGGTGTTCATAACCATAAAGAGCTAGTTTACACCTTGTTCTGACCAATCTAGACCAGACACAAAATTGTGACATTCCAAATGAAATTATTTGTACACCAAAGGCTCTAAATGCAGTGAAGTATTTTCTCATTCTTCGCTTTTCTTCTCTGTCTTTTGTGGTATTCCACATCTATGTCGTATTTCTTCCTATATACATAATTATATCCCATAGTTGTTTTACCATCCTCCTTACAGATATACTCATAACACATCAATTTTAAGATCAAGAGAATAACAGAATAGGGAAAAAAAAAAAGAAATGCACCATTCAATCTATTGACTCGAGAGAAGATATAATCTTTTCTGAAAGATCCCTTTCTGGTCTGTTTTGGGTATGTCACATTTAAAGGGTTAAAGGCCTCTGCATACAAGCTGGGAAAGCAGAATTGTGTAGCTCCATGCTGGAAGGAGATAAGGGAGACTGTGAAATATTAGACAAGAGAGAAAGAAATTTTAGCTGGGAGTAGGTCACTCTTCTTTCATAGAGCAATGGCTATTATTAATTTTCTGCAGCTTACATTTTCCTCTCAGCAGAGTATTTATCTCTCCAGCTTACTGTTGTATAATAGTAAATGCTTAAGGTTTGCTTTTCTATTAGGTCACAAAGTGCCAGATAGCTTTACAGCGTGTCCAAATATCAACATCTCACAAAAAAAAAAAAAAAAAAAAAGTTGTAGGAGCTATTAATATATGTGGCCCTCAAGGCTAACATAGGAAAACTGGAGCCTTTATTATTTTTTTCATTAATTTCTAAAATGTGGGCTTGCTGAGGTGTGGGTGGAGGATGGTGTAAATTTTTAAACAGTGGCACTCTCAGCAGTTCTGCAGACTTCTGTAAATACAGCTCGTCTCAGAGGGCTGTAGTATTTGAACAGTGTTCTCCATTGGAAAAGCACAAAAGAATTTCTAATTTCTATTAATCTGTGGATCTTAGGGGTGGCCAGTATCTGCTCACACCTTCCATAAGAGACCCAGAAGCAAGCCTAGCATTAGCCATTGGTCACACTGGGGATGATTGGATGAAGTTACACCTGATATAAAATCATTATATTCAGGCAGTTTTGGCTTCTCCATTCAACTCCATCCCCTCATCCCCCACCTTCTGTCCATGAAGGAGAAGAAAAAGTTAAGGAGTATTTTTATATTTCTTAAGCTGAGCCATACAGAGTTAATTGAAACAGACTATCTGAATGCTGTTACAGGATGGAAACCAACGAGCATTTTTACTACCACAGTGCAATTCTGGCTTCAAAGTCCTGCTGACTGCATTCCTGAGCTGATTCCACTGCTTCTTTGGGTAGGCAGTGGGGAACAACTTGGTCTGAAAAATTCTTATGTGAAAATCACCTTGAGAATCCTGTATATGCTACACTTTCTAGCGAGTACAGACGTATCTGATACTGGCATTCTTCACATCTTACACAGAGCGTGAATTTAGTTTATGGACATTACATCTGAGTGCTGCATTTATCCCTTGCACTCAGAGTCAGCAGCAAGGACTGAAAAAGTCATGTAGAAAGATAAATTTCATTTGACTGCAAATTTGTTCTGTTGCAGAAGTTTCTTGTA
Organism: Brachypodius melanocephalos; assembly: GCA_013398615.1. NCBI lineage: Eukaryota > Metazoa > Chordata > Aves > Passeriformes > Pycnonotidae > Brachypodius > Brachypodius melanocephalos. Next base: position 10,723,962 of record VZSR01003803.1, on the reverse strand, counting down.
TTTTTTAACAGCAAAATGTACATGCTATTACATGCCAGCTGTGATAGTGTTCTATGGAAGAAAAAAACAAATAAAGAGGAGGAGAATGAAGGTAGAAGTAGGGCTGTGATGTGTGATAAGGACAGAGAAGGGACAGTTCAAATCTTATAAATCTCAATATAAAGTGAATGGCTGGTCAAAAGTTTTTATTGCAGTGGTGATGCTGCCTGCATGCTGTGGGAAATAAAAAAGTAGAAATGGAATAATATTCAACTGAATTTAACATAAAATTGTCTTGGGCACAGATAATTTTTAAATAAGTGACTCTAAGTAACAAATCTGCTAGTAAGGATTTGGAGTATTAGTAAAATCAAAAAGATGGACAGGAGGAGTTGAAGGGTGCAGGAGAAAAATATTGTGTGGTAAGTGAATACATTGTGGAATAGGTAGTGGACTGATTTGGAAAACTGGAAGCTTTGAAGGAACAAAATGAGAAAAACGTGAAATGGCATAATAAAGAAAACGTTTCAGAGAAAAAGGAGATTAGGCTAGACTGAAATGATATCTCTCTTTCAAAAGATAATTGTGTTTTGTAACAGAAAGATCTTAAAAAATCTAATTGATCTGGATCATGACATAACTCACCTTTTAATAAAGCTCACAATAATACCGTATGGAGATTGGCTAGGAAAAATTGAGATAAATATAAAAGTCTTAAAGTGAGTACAGCTTACAGGAAAAAAAAAAAAAAAGAAATGGGTAATGCTGAACCGAAAAGTCTTCAGCTTAAGTGTTAAGAGTGAAAGTATTAGAGAGTCATTTTCAAGATGCTCATCCTTTGTTGTTGTGATTAATAAACTTCACTCAGATAGTGGAAATGTTCTAATGAGATGTGTTGAATATTTGAAAATGGCAAGTAGTGTTAATATGAAGTAGTAAAAGGATGCTACTCAGAGATAATTTGCATTAGGATTGGTGTAATGTAAATAGAATAGCATATAAAATTATGACGTACAAAGGACTTTAATTATGAAAGGCTAATAAACGAAATCAAACAAAACCCTTGCAATAATCTTAGAGCTTATCAATGGAATGCCATGGGAAGGAAGTGTCTCTGAGTGCATTCATCAATCACGGGATAATTTGTGTGCTGCCATTGTGAAGTGATGGTGAAAAAGGCTCGTAAAAGACTGGGATATGTCAGGGGAGACATTTCCAGTGGAGAAAGGGAGAATATTAATGTGACTGTGGCAGGCTTGGGTGAGACCTGATCTGGAATACTGTGTTCAATTCCTCATTCACAGTCAGGAGAGATGAATTTTAAAAAGTGCAAGAAACGGGCTGTTATGATTCTCAGGGGAAGGAAGAGTCTATTTCATGAAAGGATGCTGAAAGAGCCTGGAATTTTAGCAGAATAAAAGCAGAGAAGGGATAAGATTGCTGTCTTTAAATACATCAGAATGGTAAAGCCGGAGACAGGAAGGAAGTGTTTAGGTTAAAGAATAGCATTGGCTCAGGAACAAGTGGGAACAAACTGTCCACGAATAAATTTAAGCTGGAAAGGAAATGAGGGCAAAATGCTCTGGTTTTCAATAGAACAACTTTTGGAAATTGTTTATATTATATTATGTTTCTTATGTTTATTATTTTACAGCACAGCATGATAAGATTGCCTTCTATAAGAGTGTCATAGGAATTTTACTTCAGTTCCCTGTTTCTTATTTTGTGTGAATGTGTAAATGCCTGCACATATAAATATTTAATTTGCAGTAAAACTGGAGGTCATCTGGGATTATTTAAACAGAGATGCAAAAGGCAGGCCAGCTCTGTGTATTTACACAATAGTTGGAGTCAGGGGTTTTGATGAGTGGATACACTTAATACCCTGAAATAAGGTAAATGGTGCTTTAGAAATAGCATATCTAAGCATTATACCTATAATATTTAGGTAAAGTTGTGGATGAAATTGTTCAAATTCTGTTCCTATGCTCAAACCAATTTTGTTGACTTAGCTAAAGCACAGAAAAATATATTAAAACTGGTGACAAGTAAGGCTAGAAATATACCCCTGTGGTTCCATAATTGGGTTTTATTCTGTGAAGCAAAAAACAAACCCTCTCTGTCTCTGACCAATTGGGGTTTGGGTTGGTTTTCTTGGTTTGTGGTTTGTTTGTTTTTTTGGTTTTTTTTTTTTCCTCTGTAGGATTAACTTTTTATGAGTGAATGGATTTTAGTGGGAATATTGTAAAGGAGTCTGTTATTCTAGTCTAGTAATGATACAACTTACCTAGAAGATGATGTGGGAGAGTGCATGGTCAGTTTTGAGGGAGAAATGCCTCAAAGAATTGTGTCATGATATTAAGCAAATCTCAAAAGAATACCCAGAGTATGGAATGGAGATAAGAAGACTGTGAATTATAGGGACTTTAACATAGAAGTGGAAACTTTAGAAGGTAGGGCACAAAAGTAAATGATGGAGGAAAAACATCTGCAAACCTTTCAGAGGCTCAGATGCTGGTTTTGTATAAGCTGTTTGGAGAGGTTTCAGGTGTGAAGTGCTGAGGGAAGTTTTTCATGTTTCCAGTGAAAAAGCAGTGAAGTTCACAGGAGTACGTGCTCAGAGATGGGTCAGTTTTTTGTGTTTTGCAATGTAACAGGAGTTGATTTTTTGAGAATATGTCCCAGAAAGATTGGCTCATTTTGTCCTCCCACTAAAGAAAAAAATGTTTTGTGATACTTTAGCTACTTCAACACAGTACTCTTCCTTGGGCATGTGTGTTACACAGAAAGAGCATCCTCAGGAGGATTCAACATCAAACAGTTGCACAGTCTACCACCTGGTGAGCTGACCTGCTTTTACTGAGTGCTGTTGCTCAGAGATACAGCACAAATGCAGATCATTGTTTGCATTCTTCTTTCTCTGCCCTTGAATTGGCTTTTGGTCTCCTGTTGTTTATTCATGTCTCCATTCCTCACTGTTTTGTTATATTCAAACAGTATATTAATTTGCCTTTTCAAAATTATCATACCTTGGTTTACAATTTTAAACAAGAACAGTTTACTCTGGCACCAGTTTTTAATATCATTAACTTTTGCCACATATTATACTTAAGTCCTTGTTTCTGTAAAAGGCAGATGAAATTTACCATTTTCTGAGATGGTGTAAGGTTTCTGAGTATTTTCTTTGACATTGTTTGCTCTCAGGCTGCCAAAACTACTATCAGTAGTGGATGGAAAAGCTACAATTATGGTTCTTAGAAACAAATTTTAGGACAGGTCATGGTGTTCTATTCTTTTAAAGTGATATTGGCCTATTCACCATTTACTGCAAAACTTTTTTTTTTATGTATATGCGTAGAGATGCTTTTTATGTACATTCATTGCCAACCAGACAAGACCATCCTAAAGAGCTGCTCAGCCAAGCCTTAGTTTTACCTTTTCTGTTACTTGAATTTGTAAATGTCGGTCAGTGAGAAGAAGGGATGGGAAATGGCCACTCCAGTGCAGATACACCCAGGATTTTCACCATGTGCCAGCCTGCTTGTGGTTCATGCTATCATCATCATTTTGTTGAGGGTCAGAATTGAATTCTAGCAGTCTTATTTGGCACGTTTCATTAAAAATTTTGTGTTAAAACAAAACCAGCACAATTTTGGGTATAGCTGTACGGCTTTATCTTGTTTTTTTTTAACATGTCTAACACAGTGTGGGTTCAGTGCCATCGGTCTTGCATTCTTTTCTTCCTGAGAAAACTCATAAGTGAAAAGGGAAATAATCCTCAAACAACAACTTGAATTTGAATCAGTGTGGTAGTTTTCTTATATGAGCCTGCCAATAGTTTGTATTAAAAGTAGGAAAGTCATGACCTTCAATGAGATGCAAATGAGAAATTTCCAACAAGTGCCCTTTCAGTACAGAATTGACTGAATATTTCACTGCTGCTGAGCTACAAAGCTGATCTACTATTATGGGATGTACCATAGGGACCAAGTGTGGGTACCACTTGTCAAATTATTTTGAAGCTGAAATAAGGTGGTTTATTTTCGGAATTGCAAGTTTCTCTCTGCTGTCATTTCTTCATGAGCAAAGAAATCTTCAAGGCATGGGAAGATAGTGATTGTTCTCAACACTAGTTTAATTTGAATCTTTGAAGGGAGAGGTAAGGACCTGTTCTATACGGGAAGTCTGTCTGGGTAACCTGCCTCTGTGGCATTTAATTTGCATGGAGGTCAGAAACTCCCCATGTCTCATTGCCTCCTCTGATTATAAGGAGATCAGGATGTCCCAATTCCTTCTCACCCAGTATTGTATTATCTTGAATTAAAGATATGAGCAGAGCAGCAGAAATTGTCATGGCAGTAGCTGGATTCAATTTGAAAATAAGTCAAGAAATTGTACTGAAGCAATAATGTATTTAGCAGATGTTTAGATAGTTGTCTCTTCACATTTATTCTCTGAAGTGTCCTAACCATTGTCACATAGGGGGGCAAACAAGTGATTTCAAAGCTGGATAAGTTTTTATTTAATTCATATCATCACAGAAATTTTTCTTAATTTTCTTTTTCTTTTCTGAATTATTTCTTATACACAATAGTTAATGTGCATTTGTACAATACATTAGGGGCCCCATTACCTTGAAAAAATTCATTTGTTTTAAATTAACCTGAATGCAGAAGGTAGAATTCCATTTGGGAAAATTAATATAATCTTAATGTCTCTGGAAGTTGTAAAGCACTCAGAAACCCCCAAAAAATCATATGAAACATATGTTTTTTTCTACAGGGTTTGTTTTCCCTTCTATTTTACTAAGCAGATCTCCCAATGCTTTACCAATTTTAAGGCCAGTTCTGGACTGCCTGAAGACATTATGGGGCAATGCTTGCTCTTTTTGACATTGATTTGTTAGAAAAACTTCTTTGTGTAGAGAAATTGTACTCTCCTTTAAACAACAATCTCACCATTTCATGGGAAACCACATAAACTTCTCTATGTTCAGTTTTTACTGTAGTTCTTTCACGGAGCTCTTGCCCAAGGTGGGATTCGTTTCAGCTGCTTCTAGATTTCTACAGGTTAGATGTTTAGGATGCATCTAAGCCAGGCAACCTTTGCTGCCTTCTAGTACTGGGGAGAAACAGGCACTTTAAGGGCTGTTCATGTGACCTAATTCAGTTGTTTGCTTTTGGATGAGATGAATCAGAACACACATTTGATCAGGCTGAGTCATGGCTGTTTCAAATACGGTGTACTCGGACTGTTAATAGCTCTCCTGTGTGACTCCTGGGAGTCCGTAAGTGTTTGCTTTCCCTGGGACAGTGCTGATCACCACGTTGTCTCTAGTGCTGGGGATAAGCTCCAGGTACTCCAGAGGCAGCTGGACCATCGGATACTCTTCAGGGTAGGGAAGAGCATGTTACAGAATGGGGAACGTTGCTGTGTTCTTGGTAGTCCAGAACTTCTACCTTTTGCATAAAAATCAGGCAAACTTGCCAAGGAGGTAAAAAATACCATTGATACTGAGATGAAACTTGTAATAAAATAAATATAATCACTTTTTACAACTTTTGGACTTATCTACACATTGTGTTATTTTGTCTGGGGTCATAACTCCCATGATTTCCAAAAATGTAATTTAGGGATTAAGATGATTAATCTTTCTCATCTAATTTATGCCATTATTTTAATCCATCCAGAGTTCTTGGGTGTTTCATATATGCTCTCAGCACAGATGCATTTTGCAGTACAAATGTGCTATGTCAGCATCCTTTGAAAAGGCATACAAGTGAAACTGGTGTGCTGACAAAGCAGTTCTGAGATAAACAAAGGGAAAATTCCTTCCCCCACCTGCCCCATCCATCCCTGATCTATCCATGTACTCACTCCCTTGGCATACCTTGATAGCTTTGATCCTATTTCTTTCTGTGAGAAAACAGAACTCACCAATACAAGAGAAATCTCTGTCTTGTTTCCTTTTCCTGCTGGATTAGGGGATGGAGTTTGCACGCCGAGGAGCAGCATGGGCACCAAGGCTGGCTCATAGTAGTGGGCTTTTAGAAGCAGCAAGATATCAGAGTGGTTAAATCTGTCTTGTATGACTGTGCCCTGCATCACACCATCACACATGGTAAAACACTCATCTATACTGTGAAAAAGCAAAGTCAAACCTTCTCTGTCTCTTTTCCACAAGCCCTCTTTGCCCCTGTGATTCTGGCAAAGAGCTCCATATGATCCAACTGAGCCTCTGACTTTCTTTCTGCAGTCCACTTGTGATGCTGCAGAGCAAGAAGTGACTCTGGCAATGCTTACAATATGGATTGGTTATTCTGATGCTTTTAGCTTTTTATGCCTGTTATATTTGGGCCAAAATTTTAAAATGCAGCATAAATTTTGGGGTCTCAAGTTGGCATAAGTCTGGCACACAGAAACCAAGAGGGCCTATTTTTGCTAAGTATTAATAGATACATACATCTCCTGTACCTACACTGGGGTGAGGGAAGAAGGTCAAAAAATAACAGTGAAGGTGAGGGAAGGATGACTGCATTTCATTTGTATGCAGGTGAGCTTGAAGTCACAGAAACCTGCAGGAGACCACCCTTGCTGAAAATTTGATCTAGGGCTTTTCGAAGTAGTTTACCAAAAATAGGATCACAGAAAGCATTTTTATAAAGTATTTTCATGCTCAATGAAATCTACAGCAGTAAATTAACTGTTGCAAGAAATGTGTGGAAAAAGAATGGGACATATTGTGCTTGGAAAGAGACTTGCTTCAACTCGCTGTCAGAAGAGATAGCAGACGTGGAAACAATTTCTCAATGTGTATCAGAAAGGGTCACAAAGACTAGGGAAGGATTTAATCTGACAAGTTAATTTACAGTCTGGAAACTCTACCAAACACAAATTAGAAACAGTGATTACTGCTATGAAACTACTTTGCAGGCTGCCAAAGTTGCTGACTGGTCTAATGACCGGGTCTAATCTGATGGACATATTTACTCAGAAGAATATTACTGAGATTTACCAGTCTGAGTACTGTGTCAACTCAGAAAAACTCTCACAGAGCTGTGAGATGGCAAAAAAAGCAATTCAGAGAATGAAAAATCTGCTAAATGAACAATCGTGGTCAATACACAACATTGTGACAGTGTAGAAATGTATAATTATATGGATAGTCTGTCCCAGAATAGATGGTTTATTTTTGCAAGTGAATTTGAGAATGTAGTTGATGTTTACCTTACTAAGAAAAGTAACAGAACACTTATAGCTGATATTTCAATAGTCACTACTGAAAAGAAGGCTTCCACACCTGAAAGTAGATGATAGCTGGCTTGAGTTTCAGACCTCTGTTGGACACAGGCAACCTGACATGTTGATCTTTTCCTGTTTCATTGCTTTCATTCCATGCCATCCATGGAGTAGAGCTAAACAAGGATTTAAAAGGTAAACAGTTGAATTGCATTTTCAAACTATGCAATTTAAAGAATTTAAAAAAGGTAATTTTTTTTTTTTGGCTTTGAAAATTTCTCTAAAAATAAAAAAAGTAGAGTTGATAGTGATCTGGTTTTCTGGATGGAGGATTCTGAAAAATAGAAAACTAGAAGTTTTGCTTTCCCTGTCTTTTTTTTTTTTTCCCCACAAAGAAGTTTAATGAAGATCTAGCAAATATAATTGTAATGTCATAAGGTGAGCAACACTAACAAATGTTACAAAGTGTGCAATCAGCCACTTCAAAGGTCAAGGTTGTAGGAAGAACATCAAACTAATCACATCCTTAAAACTGTTCTGAGTCGTGCAAGTTTTTTTATATCATTTGGTTTTTTATATCATTTTTGGAAAGTCAAGTAATTTTAACCTTAGAGAGTACAGAAGATACTGAGTTCACAGCTTATATTTTATAGTTATTTAATATATAATGTAATATAAAATAATTTTTTTTAAAAAGCCTAAAATGTTCTTCTCTCATGCAAATAATATGAGATCTTACTCTAGTGATGGGCTCTCACCCCAACAGTCTTCCCAGTTTCTTACATCTGAGGGATATATTCATTGCAGCATATATATACATCTATGGAATAATGACAGCATTGCTGCAGTCCTCAGTTATATCCAAAATGGTATCAAAAGTATAAACATTCCAAAATAACTCCAGGAGTAGTAAAATTAGGGTTATTCATAATAGTTGTTTTCAAACTGGTCATGGGCTACATTTGCTGTTTTAAACCAGCAAGAAGTGCAAAGTGAGATGGATTTGTGCCCCCGAGGTCCTTGGATAAGGTTGGGAACAGTCAGGTGTTACAGCTCATGGTACCTCTGCTTATCAACCAGCTTAGCTCAGACCTTCCTATGTCTTCAGGGACTTCCATTCATTTGAGAGACTTTTTCCCACTTTTTCACTATCTTGAAACTTCCCTGATATTTGGGAGCATTTGAAACTTCCCCAGCTTTGGGTCTCAGAGACCCACCAGCAGCATTGCCATGTTTTTATATCCCTAGCTGCAGTGCCTAAGTTCCTAGACTCTTTGCACCTCCCCTGAGTGCTCACTAACATCAAGTAGCCTGGAAGGAGAAATATTTAGAGGTCTAAAATAGGTCAGATGAACCTCTCCTTAACACATGTATATATTTTACCTTTTCCCCTTTTTTCTTTATTCATCTTGGAGTGACTCACTCCAACATCTGACTTGTAGGTATGTAAAAATAGGAGCGACAAATCTCATCTTTTCTTTAAAAATGATTCTTGGATCGCAGGTGGCTTCAGTAAAGATAATGACAGAGAACCAGTGGGGTGGTTCATGTGGTGTGGTTTGATTCAGAACAAGCTAACATCTGACACCACATAGTGCAAATGTTCTTTTATTACCTTTGCCATTTTTCAGTGGCAATTTTCCTTTTTTTAAAAGGGAATAATAGAATTTCTGTAACTCCTAGATTTCATTTAGACCTTCAAATTAAATTCATTAAATGGAAAAAAAAATCAGCTCAGCCTTTTATATTTAAAAGGCATGAATGATAAAAATCTTTGCTTTAGCAAAAAAAATTGATTCATAAAAATATGTGCTATCCTTCTTAGCATAACTTGGTTTGGAGATAGACATTAAAGGTGTCTCTTTTTTCAGATATTTCTTGCAACATTTACATTTTTTACATCTTAATCACATGATGTTATACATTCAAAATAATTAAAAGTCTCTGGATGAGTATAGAATAAATTATTACCCTTGCAAGGTCTGAGTGAGTGATGGATCATATAGGACACCTATGGTGCAACCACTTAAAAAGATGCCAACATGGAAGAAATTTATTAGAAATGTGCTTTTCTGTATAAGGAAAAAAATATGATTTTCCTAGGAAGAGAAAGCAGTATCAGCCTTTGAAATCAAATAATAACTGCCAAATCAGCACATGTCAAAAAAAAATCAGAATCAAAGAAATTCTATGATCTTTTTTAGAATTCATGGTCTGAAAAAATAGTACATGGTTGTGAATGGATTCTCTTTTCCTTCTTCAGTGTATTTTGACAGGTATTTTCTCCTCTCATTTAAGCCAATTGATTTTTTAAAAATGTGAATTTTAGTATTTTTGTGTTCCTTCACTCTTCTCTGATCTCAGAGCATATATTTGATATTTTCAGCATGCAGTTGTTTAGAAATGAAGTTAGTGACAGAATTTTCTGCAAATTCAACAAGACCAATGTACAGTTCACAGTATAAGTTTGGAACCTAAGATTTCTATTACTTATAAAATTGATAAATCTGCTTCTTCAGTAGAGTATGAGAAAAAGATATTTTTAGAATCTAATTTTGTAAACATTTACACATGACACATGAAATTATTTTTTCATTTTTCTGTATATAATAAAGAAGTTGAAACTCCCATAGGAAACAAATGGGAGACCAGTCTTGAACCAGCTTATGGAAAACCAGTATTCTCAGGTCTAAACCAAATCTCAGATGTAAAGTCTTCAGCAACCACTTTTGATGCTGAATGCATGTGCAGCAATCATCACCTGCTCCTGCATCACTTCTAGAGGCTGTATTTATCTCTGTTTCCAAAACAGTTAATCTCGATGATTCCTCATGTCTTTTTCTATTTTCCTTCTCCACGTGTGAGATGCATGAAAAACAGCAAAGCAGCTTCACTGATCGTGAGTGGGAGGAAGCCTCCATGGCAAGATCTTGAGCTATGTAAAGCAAGTAAATGACCATTGCCTGGAAGATCCAGAATTTGTGTGGTCACACATGATGCATGATTGAACTACACAGCAGCCGGCTAAAGTACATCCTTGTAGCACCATAAATATCAAGCTTATTATCTTATTATAATGTCTGAAATGATCATAACCTCAGCTTCTTCCTACCTTTTTCTATATTTAAATCTGCATGCAGCCTTCCTTATTTACACACTCTGCTCACCAGCCAAGCGTATTAAAAAAAAAAATTAAAAAATTGATATATCCCTTTTTGGGAAAGGCTTGCTGCCACTCTCACAGATGAATGCATTTGTATAAAGAGTGAGAAGACAGGATGTGAGGGAAATCCCCAACACCTGGTTTTAAGCCTTCCTTTTCCACTGTGCATTTTCCTGCCTGGAGCAGGATCAATATTATCATATATTTACACAACAGTCCATCAAGGTCCTTGGAAAAGCTGTGTTTTGGATGATTACATAACTGCAAAGTGAAATTCTCTCAGAAATAATTTCCATTGAGCTGGGATTAAAACAATCATAGTAACAGGAATTGCTCTGGACAAATAATTTTGGAGCTTTTTGTATTAAGACAGCACAAAATGCACAATGATAACTTCATTATTCCCTCCCTCCAGTGTGTATATCTGACAGTCAAAACCAGGATATGACCATTTTAGAACAGATGATAGTAGAGATCTTAAATCTATGTGTTCCAAAGAGTAAAAAACTCATCAAGTATTGCCTATAAAACCAATTTTTACTCCAGCTGGGAAAGCTCTATCTGCTCTCTTTGTCAAGCACTGTGGATCCAAAGGTAGATATAGAGGGGGAAAATCTGAGGTGTGAATTGCTTACCTAGGTAGAAAGGGTGAAAATTATTTGATGCCTTGAAGTGATTTATTTGTTTATTCTCTGGATTTATTACACAAACAGAATTATTTAGGTTCTTGGAAGAGACTGCAGGGTGAAAGTGGTGGGAGCTGAGTGATAACTGTTTTGTATGGAGCTGAACTGAGGTGGTTCCAGAAGATGAGAGCAGGGCTGACTGATTTACTGAGCTTCCTGACGGGTGTAGAAGAAGGACTACGGTTGAAATGCATCAGTTTAAGTGTTTTTCTCAATCAACTATGGCACAATGAGAGGTAAATTAGAGAGCTGGTGAGCTACAGAGAGAAGGAGAGATTTAGTGAGAGAGCAGGTAACAAGAGGCCAGAGAGGGAGAATTTATTTCTAGCATGAGAATATATTTTTTTGGAATAGACTTAGTTGTTATAGAGAAAAACATCTACTCATCCAGACAGAACAGTGCTGCAGCTGAATCTACTTGCTCCTTGGCTGATTCTGTGTATTTCTGAAAAAATTGCTTGGACATCAGATTTAATTGCTTTGGTAGAAGGGACTAAAAACCCCCACAAAGAAAAACACTCTTGCATGGCTTTAAAAACTGGAGATTTTACATGGCTATCACTATTACCTTTGAATAACTTAATGTATCTTGTAGTTCAGTGGGTATGGTTTCCTTCAATGGCAGATGCGTGATGATGAGTCAAATCATGCAAAGTTAGTTCTAGAAATGAAAAGCTTTGGAAAGTGTTAACTGTAAGCGACTATTTCTTTAGTTTCTTTGCATTTCTCTGACAATATACCTGTGGGGGTGTAGGGACTCCTTCCTGACCTCATTCTTGGTGTCCATCTCTCAGTGCCAGCATTTCCACTGAGCTCTGAAACAATTTTGCACAAGGTCAAAACTAAGGCTTTTAGCAGGTCTGTGTTTTACATTCCTTCTATAATGAAATATGCATAGATAAACTGTTATTAAGGTTCAGATTAGCTGCTGTTTGAAACATTAAACACAGAAACTATGATGAAGCTTATACCATCTTGAAATTTTCATTGACATTTAATTGAATTTACAGTGATGGCTACTTTGTCAAGGTGGATACCAAAGTGCAGCTGTTTTTTAAAATACTATTCTGTGTACTGTCCAGAGTTGGTTCTAATTTGTTTGCCTTCCTTTCAAAGCACTGCCTTTCAGAGCTTCTTTGTTATGAAAAAGAAAGGAAAGAAATTAATTGCTATCTTTAACGTAGCAGTTAGTTAAGAAGGATACATGGAACTATTCAGCTTTGATTTTCTTTTGCTATGAAATAGTTCTGCAGTAGAATATGCTGTTGTTATTTTTAATTGACAGGTATAGTGTGCAGGATTATGTATTTCATGTACTTGTAGTTTTTTGGCAAAAAAATTGTATTTGTCTCTTCAATTTCAAATTGCCCCCTTTTCCACTGATGTATAAATCTTAGAGGGTATGTCAGGACTTTTTCTGTCAAAGATATCTTGCCTGTTTGCTTAGATAAATCTTTATTTTCATTCCTTTTTTCATTTCATTTCTAGATTGCTCAAATCCCTCCTGTTGTCAAAATGCCATAGAAAGGCATGACAACATTTCAATGAAAAACTTGGTGAGCTTGTGGAAAAAATGCCTTTGATTTTAGTGGACTTTGAGTTTCTTTAATAAAGATATCCAGACCCTGGATTAATATAGAAAGATATTAATGTTTTTCAGTTTTGTTGTCAAAAACAAATCACTTGAATTTTTTTCATTTTTCCTTTTTATAGAATGGTCGCTTGTTTTGACACATTTAATTTCTTCCCAAAAATTGATTGTGAAACTATCAGCAAACAACGTGGCTTAACATAAAGAATTAGTATTTGATACACTATGCTCTAGAAACTTTCGGCATCCAACAATACTATTTAATTTGCACTTAAGTTATGCATGGGAAAGATGATATGCTGGACATAGAGTAAAGCTTTAACTTAGGTATTACCTTACTGTGAAGAATTCCTTTTGATAAATATTTTAGTGCTGTGGGAATAAGAAAGAAGTGGTGTCCTATCCAAGTAGATGTCTCTCAGCAACTAAATCATGTAAGATTTCAATCCTTAACTCTATAAAAAGGACCTGATCCTTGACCTAATCAAATGGTAGTAAAACATCCAATAACATAAAAAAAGATATTCTTCTCTCTCTGTTATACACTGTCAGACTTGTTGTGTACATGATATACACGGAAATTTATGTATAATGATAATAATATGCTAGAATTCTAGTAGTCACATTTACTGATTTATAGTCAAGTGATACATGCAGACAGAATAACGAATATATGCCATTTATACTGCTCGAGTAGAGCATGGGTAGGACAGCTCAAGTGATTGTGGAAAATGCTCAGATGAACTTTCTTATCATCATTTTTAAAGCCATGTTTGTTATGCTCCTTGGGGGAGTGCACATACAGGAGAAATCCCCAAGTCCCTCCCCACCTTGCAACTTTTACTTACACCAAAGACAACCCAAATTCAATACTGTAAAAACAAATCAATTGCTCAGGAAAACAACTCATGGAGCAACATTTTCCTTCACTATTTTTTTCTTGTATAAGCACATGGCCACAGTCTTAGATATGACTTTCAAACTGGAATGCTAATGTTCAGTTTCCCAGTTGAAGACAAATGCACATTGTAAAATAATGTCTTACCTTCAGATTATCAAGAGTGTGTATGTGGCTAAGCTGAAAGGACAGATCAAGGAGTACACCTCATAAGAAATATCTTAGCCTTTTTTTTTCTCTAATGCTTGCAGCAGTTCCTATGAGAATTAGTTTTAATTATGCATTACTAATAATAGTGGTCCCAAAAATTTCTGAGGAAGAAAAAATACATGAAAGCAGTTGTGTACTTTGGACAATATTTTATCCTTGTGTGAAGCAATCCCTGGTTGCTTGAGGTTTTTTATGTACAAAGGTGCTTCTGTAGCATGGTCCTTAAAATGTACTGCAGCTGGGTAGACCCTGGCTGTATGCCAGGGGCCCACCAAAGTCATTCTGTCACTCTTATCCACAACTGGACAAGGATAGGAAATACAATGAAAAGCTCATTAGTCAAGATAATGGGAGAAAAGTGCTTACCTTCAGTTTCTACTGACAACTTTTCTTCTGGTACGTGTATACTACATCTGTTTGTTAAAAAATAGATAACTACAATTATTCTCAAAAGCAAGTAGAATTATGTGAATTAGTTATTTTATTTATTGACTGATACAGCAGAGCTATATATTCTATTTCATGGTATCCAGCCCTGGGCTACCAGAGCATGTGAGATCCCTTAAAGAGAAATACCTGTTGTGAAGTAATAATGTGAGCTAATAAATAGTGGCTTACTTGTCCTACTTTTTGATATTTAGCTCTTTCTGTGGTACGACCTCTTTTTTTTTTTTTTTAAGTAAAATTTAAAAAAGAAAAATGGGAGTAGAATGGACAGAACAGAAACATCTCACTGTTTTAATTTCAACAAGGATATATGAATCTTTTTTTAAGCACAAGGTGTTAACAAATAGTTTTCACCCTCATATTCTCCACTTTTTTATTTGTCCTTGTTAAAAATAAAGGATGAAGAAGGCAAGAATTCCGAATGGTACTTCTAGTTTTATTTTTCTTTAAAAGATGGGATAAATGCATTTTAAATTATTGAATATTACATTAATGAATCAAAAATAAAACCTTACAAAAAGCTAATATTTTAATAAAATACTTCCCCAAACACCTATTAATAAAAGGACATGTTCTGGAATAAAAGCTGGACAGTCATCCTTATTAATAAGGATTGCATTTGTAACAACTTTTTTCTTTTGCTTTTAATTTAGAACATTTTTTGGTTTTATTTTCATTCTTTTTTTTTGTTTTGTTTTCCCTTTTATGAATAATTAGCATTTTCATGGAGAAAAAACAACAGATCTTACTTGTGAAGTTCACTTTTGTCAACAAAGCCTTCTTTTTTGTTTTGTTCTTTTAATGCAAAAGAAGTGCCAGTATCTGCAATCAGCTGTTCTCAGAAGTGTAGCCCTCACTGAGTTTCCTTGTCATTAGTTTATCATCTGTGGATTTAATGGAACTCACATGTTTGACGTCTTTTGAAGAGTATCTGCTTTGGTATTTCATTCAGCTGAAGCATTAATAAATGGTATTGGCATCAGTAGATGAGGAGAATAATTAATAAAACACAAGCTTACACAAGTAAGGGAGAAAGGGAAGGTTTCTGGGACTAAGTGCAATAAACCCCTAAACATATATTGTTTGTATTTTGGCATGGTGGTCTTTGCATGAATGCACTGAAAATTTGTGAGTTTGAGATGTTAAAATTCAGCTTAGGACAATGTGGATAAATCCAACCATATACATTACAGGTACTTTTTAAAGACGATACAAGAGTCACGTTCTCATGGCTCTGACACTGATTCTTGCAATGTCCACAAAGTACACTCTGGAGTGCAGGAGAAGATGTAGATATAGAGAACAAAAGCATCACTGGTATGAAGAGGAGAGATGCAGACAATACTGTTCTTGTGATGGAATATGGATCTGGATTCCTATATCTAGCTTTTATGCTTTGCTTTTTTAGGTCTGTATTACCAAGACAGCTAACTAGGATGGACCAAGGATAATAATTACTATAAGAAGAGAGTTTTTAAAAATAGGGGTGTTTTAACTCCATTTTAAAAAAATGATTTCAGAAATTCTGAGAACTGAAATACCATTTCAGATGACATATTCCTTTTTTTCTTTCTCTTTTCAGCCAGAAAATAGCTGAAAATATGGGGATCAAATGTTTTCACTTTCTCTCAACTTCACAGCTATTTGGCAAATTTTATTCCAATTTGTAGACACTTTCGTAACTTAGTGTCATGATTTAAACCCAGACGGAAACTAAGTACCACAGAGCTACCTGCTCACTCCCCTCTTCACAGTGGGATGGTGAGAAGAATCTGGGAAAAATGTAAAAGGTGAATCTCATGGATTGAAATAAGGACAGTTTATCAATTGTAATAAAATACAATAATAATGATGGTATTATTTGATGAAAAGAGAGACAACAAAAAGAGAGAGGAGGACCAAAAGCCAAGAAAGACAAGTGATGCACAGTGCAGTTGTTCACCACCCACTGACTGATGCCCAGCCCACCCCCAGTTCATACCTTGAGCAGGATGCTCTGTGGTGTGGAATATCTGGAATATCCCTCTGTCCAGTTTGGGTCAGCTGTCCTGGCCGTGCTGTCTCCCAGCTTCTCATGCCCCTCCTCACTGGCAGAGCATGGGAAACTGAAAAGTCTTCACTTAGAGTGAGCACTAATTAGCAACAACTAAAACATAAATGTGTTATCAACATTATTCTAGTACTAACTCCCACACCCACAGCCCTGTACCAGGTACTAGAAAGAAAATTTACTTTAACACAGACAAGACCAGAACATCTAGAAATTCCATTTTCTGATAAGTGTTTTTCCTGAGTAGTTACAAAGTTACACTGCTTAACTCTTTAATATATACACAAGCTCAGAAAACTTGTTGAATTTGCCACAGTTATACAATTCCTGAAGTAAAGAGACACTGAAGAATTTATAACACTGCTTGCCTCAATCCATTTTAGACTCTTAGGAATATATTTCAAAGGTAATGAGTGGATTTAACACCTTTTGACTTAAAAAACTGGCAGCAGATTGTTTGTCTTAGGAAAATCAGATTTAGTAGAGTTTATTTAAATCTGAGTTGAGGAGATCTATTATAGTCAGGCAGATTTGAAATAGTTTGGTCTTCATTTGTAGCAAAGCAGCAAATGTTGTTAACAATGTAGTACATCATGACAAGTAAATTGAAGGTGAAGTAAAGCCAGAGAAAGCTCAATCTATATTGAATGCCGACTTCAAGTCCACCTGAAGGTCATACAGAGATAAGATGAAAAAAGGCATAGCACAGACATATAGTGCTGCCTGTACTCGTTCTGTTTCTATTCTGATAGTTTGGGGATAAAGCCGTGCAGATATGTCAGGATGAATGATTTTTGGATTTTGATTTCAAGAAAGTGCCCTTGTGGGAGTCTGCACAGGAGTAAATTAATGGAAGGTGGTGCTTGAAGAGACTAAAGCATTCTATGTAAGAATTTTGTACTTAGAATTTAAGGGTCAGTTATGACTTTCCTCAGTGAAAACCTCAGTACATGTGTACAGCTTACATTTTAATTCCATTGGAAGAATTTGTAGATTACTGCAAAGCCGTTTACCACCTAATCAGAATTTTCAAAAGAATTTAAGTGTATGTCAAATCTTGTAGTTGCATTTTCTCAAATGAACCATTTACTGCACGTTGTTTTGGTCTTGAATTTCAAAAGACATTTGATTTCAATATATATGGTTATGATATACTGAAACACTATGATAATATTTCAAAGAATTTATGTACCATCTAGAGCCAGGAAAATACTTTTATATCTGAATGCCTTACACAGAGAGATAGGGCATCCCTTTAAATCACATATACTCTTTTTTAGCCTATTTACCATGAAGATGCAAACAATCTTATTTTTTTCCCTTAAGAAATATTAGTCTACTATTCTCATACCTGCTCATAAATCTGGCAGTGAAAATATTGCTTCCAGAGATATCCTGGGTTGTTTCCCTCTCACCCAGCCTCATGTGTTCTGCAGTTTGTATGTGTACACACTAGCTAGTAACCCAATGCTCTCTTCAAGGTCAATAGAGAGCAATATATAGTGATTCATCTGACCTATTTTAATCATCTATTTTAGGATGAGATGACTCATGCTTTGAAAGTGCCAATTTTACTCCACTCACTGTGAAAAAGTCTTGACAACTAGCTAACATGAAAATATCTGTACTGCTGATGTCTATATTTGTGATTTCACAAATGCCATTCTATGAGCTATCTTCAGAACTCTCTGATTTCCCCATCCTTTATTTATAAAAGTTCTAGTCAACCAATCAGTGAGCCAAAATAGAATTGTACAGCACTGTTGAATATGCATATGCCATAAGTATCAACTAGTTAGTAGCATATTCTAAACAATCTCCATGAAAGAAACTCACATGGTCGACTGAATTCAGAAAGTCATTTTTTCAGAGTGAAAGAGCTTCAAAAACAATTCTTCTATTGCTGGGCTAATAGAAATTTCACTCAAGAGAAAACATTTTGGTAAAAGATACAATTGGTGCTAATATAACTAAAAAGGCCCGCCCTTGTTTTTTGCATGGTTGGATGCAGTCATGTTATTGTTAGAGTATTGGAAGAGCAGTATGCACAGCACTTTGACTGTTCTGATAAGGCTGGGAGGTTTTGTACCTTCTCAATCACATCTTAACAGTGAAAAAAGTGTTTTGTATGGAGCCCATCCTGAACATAATTCATGTTGAATGTGTGAGGGGAACAAAAGTTGTTTGACAATTTATGAAAAATGCAGTTGTTAAACATTATGACAATTGGGTATATACAGTAAAAGTGGAACCCTGCAGACGAGTTGACCTTTTCCAGTACACTCTTTCCTGCATATAATGAATGTGACATTTAGTATAATGATATCACTTATCTTTTTGGACGTTACTAGAGAGATGAATTTTCATCAGGAAGGTGGGAACTAGTGAAAAGATTTCTAAGCCAAACATCTTACTCCATGCATTAAAATCACATGTCAATGCCTCAGATATTGTATAAACAAACCTACTTCTCATAAGGTACCCTTGGTTTCCTGTATTTTGGCAATTAATTCTTATTCATTAAAAAAACCCCTCATTTTGATGAGTACAGAATCTGATCCCTAAGTATTAAAAGTCAGTAAGAGCTGAAGCTTATTTTTGTATTTTTTGAAGCATAATCCCAACATTTAACAGTGTTAAACTCTACTGAAACATGCATAAGCATATGAGTTGACAGTTTGTGAAAACAGTCATTGTCTCAGGCTTCACTGTAAGTGTAACAAAGCAACTAACTGTAAATTACTGACAGTTGCCAGTTTTGCAGGGTTTTAGAAGTGTGATATAGCATTATAACATATAGCAATTAATTTTAAGAACAAGGAATATTCCTCTTGCTCTTTATTGGTCATTTTACAGGACTAATAGGTTAATTACATGGCTGGTTAAGGAAAGGCAAAGCCATTAATATCTCAGTATAAATGAATTGTGTTTTTACAGAAGGTATTGACATCAAAAATCAAGCCAGGCAGTCACAGGATAATGATGAAAGGGACCTGGCCCTTCAACCTGTGTCTTGGTCAGCATAGATACTGCCAAGAGCTCTGTCTTAAAAATTGTGCCTTTCTATATTGCTTCATTGTCTGTATGAGCTGCCTTGCAATTTCAGCCTTTGATTGTCTTCATTTAAGAAGTTAAATGCTTTACTAAGTTTCCTGTCATTTTGGCAGAAGGCTGAAGAAAGTGTTATCAGGTGTATCTTCAGCTTGCCATAGGATGGAGTTGGGTTCAGTTTTTCGTGTGCTGGTCTGCTATTGCATTTGTAATTGGATTCTTTGCTTTCATGGTGTGCAAAGGGATTTTCAGCACCCTAGATGCATGGTGACCTCCTTGAATTTTTTTTCAAAAACTGTGTCTGTGAAACCACCAATAATTATTTACGTGTCTTTTATGAGTTTTTTTACCCCGGCTCAATTCTACAGAGTTGGGAAACCCAAGGAATGTTGAGCATGTCCAGGGTCTATAAAAATCAGTGGTGCTGGAGGTCACTCATTGGATTATGATATTCGATAAAATGAGATATTTGGTGAGCCATGATCTTTCCGTTTAAATCAGATACATTTGTGCAACTTAATAACCTCTGCCTTATTTAAATAGCTTTGGGTATACACAGATAGAGCACAATAGCATCATATATAAAATACATATGATGCATTATTGGTCTTGATTTGCCGCATGGAAATATTAAATCCCATGTTCTGTTCTTCTTCTTATTATTGAGTAGCAACTTAATTGAATTCAGTAAGCAAAAAATACAAGAAATTGAGGGATGGCAAAGCTGCACCATTAAGTGATTTGTAATGATGAATTAAAGAACTTAACATCTCAAAACCACTATTACTTAAGAAGAAATGCAAATATGTCTAAGAAGTTATTTAATATCTAATTTATGATGTTTTTCTCAGCTTTAATTGCATTCTAATTTTCTAATTAATTTTAGAAGGAATACTCAGGGGCATACCTATTTATCTGCCAATTTTAAGATGTATAACTTGTCCTTGAGTAACCAGCATAAAATATTTAAAAAATTCTGAGAACAGAGTTATAAAAGGTAACACATTTGAACAAAACCAAAAAAATTACTTTTTAGTCTCATAAGAATGTGCTTTTTTTTTTTTTTGAGAATATGTTCTCTGAAACATTAATAAATGTAAGCATCTTTAAAACAATTCACTGACATGTTATCTGTCAAAATAAGAGTTTTCAACTGAGGAATATGTTGCATATTTTTTTCCAGAAATGTGTTAAAATGCATTGGGAATGACAAATGTGATAGGAAAAGAAGTCAACCATTTAGCAGAAGCAGTGATAAACTTGAAAGTTGTTCAGAGTTAGAAGCAGTATAGTCACTCCCTTTGAGAAGAAAAAGTTGAAGGATGAGAGCTCATTCAAGAAGTGCACACTGAAAAATATATGGACACATAAATAAATACACATATATGTGTGATTCTGTTTATTTCATATGCAGTTAACTTTATTAATGATCATGTTGTTATTTAGTGACAGAGAAATTCAGTCATATGTCCAAGATGAAAAGATGAAAAAGATGAAAAGATGTCATCTCTTAACAATTACCGCTAAAAACCTGATATCTCTTTATGATCAGAAATGTGTTTTTGCATTTACATTTTTATGACAAAAACTTCACATCTCCTTAATAACTTTACTCATGTATAGATTTATTCATTGAATGCTTATGAACTCTTACACTATGGATAATATGCATTTGTTTAAATTTTCAAATAATTTCTTTCACTTAATTGTCTTGAAATAATTTTTAACTGCAAAACCAAGAAAATATTTTAATATTTTTCAGAGCTATGTTTAAAAAAATTATAACTGTCCTGCAAATCAAATACAGATTTTCCCTAGAAATAATGATCCCTGAAAAACACCCTGAAGGGTCCTAGTCAAATGACATTTATAGAAAGCCTACATGCAGCTGATTGTCTTGCCTTAAACTGAAGCTTCAGGTCTGAAAGCCCAAAACTGTACAAAATTATGATAGTTTTGGTTTCATAACACTATTTCAAAGTCTTCTGTAAAAAAAAGATATTAATAACATCATTAATGATGTTATAATGACTTTTATGTAATTATATGAGGGGTTTTTTTGAGTGCTCACATTTTAATTAATTAAGAAACCTCGAAGTTTTCTAAAAATCTTCAGTATTTTCGAGTAATAGACTGTAGTTGAATGCTTTTCTTTTTTTTTTTCCTTACGACTACTTAAAAATGCATGGGAATTTTTATTGTATAACATTGTATACCACTATTACAATACTAAATAGTTACTGTACCACACATATGAGAATTCTTCTGGCCCCTAGATCAACTTTGTTTCTTTCTTTGCTATTTAAAAAAAATTAACAACAACAACAAATTACTAGCTTCATTCTTCTCTCAAACAGGAATTTTAATCTTTATATGCTTCCCTGAGGAAAAAAGAAATCATAAGTCTTGAGAACTTACTGCATTGATTTTCTATTAAGAAAGTAACAAAATCAGCAAAATACTATGCAAAAATTAGTAGACTAGAATTATTACAACATTAGCCAAATATAGCAAAATATTAAGCAATCAAGTCACTCAGATTTATTTGTTGGAGAGATTTCATTAGTAAGTATAGCACAAGTAAAACAAAGATACCACTTTGTTCAACCTAACTATAAAATTAAATGGGTTTTGTGTTCCTCAGCTTATAAAACTGTATTCCCTGAAACAGTCTTATCCTAAGAGATTCAGTGTTTTCCACATTTTCATAACTGGCATAAAATATCTGCAGCATCAACATGTATGTATTCCTAGGATTTGCTTTTTTATCTATTTTAAATAGCTGGTCTGTTTAGGGTCTGGCTCTGCTTCTGAGGCTTCTTAATGAAGAGCTGAAAGATAAGACCCAGCACAACAAAGTTATTCTTCATTTCTGTTGCTTAGAAGAAACATAGACTTTTGGAAAGAAGTGACTCCTCCTACTTTTTACACCCTTACATCTGGTAGTTTGACCCCAACTCTGTACCCTAGACCACTATGCCAAAGAATCAGAGCATGCAAAACCCTCACAAAGTTTTCCCTTCACTGTGTACCATCTTTTGAAGAGTAGATGATACAGGATATAAAAGCTTAAGTTGACACCTAAATTGCTTTTGGGGTCTATATTGTGCCTTCTTTTCCTCTTTATTTTTGTACATGTCAAATTAGTACAGAAGCTTCCTGGACTACAGATTGTATATTGATTTTATATTTCATTCTCTGAATTAAAAATAAAAATCCAGATTCATGAATTCTGCAAACTGATGGAGCAGTTTGAAGAAAACTTTTTTATTTTCCCCTTGGAGAAACGTAAAAGTTACATTTTCTATGATTCATGGGATCAGGTACTTGGAGGTGACCTGAAATAATGAAAAGGTGCATGAGCATCTGCTAAAAACTGAGTTAAATTTGGAAAAAGGCATACGAATCTGCAAAGCAGCAGAACAAGCAAAATTGCAAATGCGCAATTTCAGAAATGAGGAAAATCAAGACAGAACTAAGGAGGTTATTGCAAAGCAGAACATGCTGAGATGAGTAGAGAGAAGCACCTGAGCTCATCTCTTAGCACAGAGACCAGCCTAAGGAACTGGGGGAAATTATCATGCAGACCAGATCCAGCCAGCAGAGCTCCCTACAAACACAATCTTGTCATTGCTGCCGTACTTTATGCTTTCTCAGAGTGATGGTTTCCTTGGACACTGAGCTGAGGAGAGGAAGTGGCTGCTGCTGTGCTAACCATTTACCTTAAAAGGAGGCAAAACAGGCATTAAAACAGTAAATTAATTAAACCCTACACCGTGTCTTTTTCCTGAACACATCATCTGTTGTCAAAGCACTCAGAGTGCCCTGAAAGAGCAGGGCCAACAAAGCTGTGAAATGGCACAAGAACACGCCAAATTGTTTTCTGGGCACAGGAAATAAAAGGTCAAGCAATCTTTCTGGTACACATTGGTAACTGGTCAGCTGTTCTGTTCTCCTGGGGAGAAAGTGAATCTGGGGAAAAATGAGGATTTTTTTCCCCCACTGTTAGTGGATTATATTATCCAAGCAAAATTATCAGTTATTTTTATTGTACTTCCTTCTCAGGGCAAGTGTTAGCCCAGGCATGCAGTCTCTTCCTTGTCTTTGCTGCTGTTCAAACAGCCAAAACATTCTCACTGGCACACATTTTTGGAAACAGGTCTCAACAAAATAAAATCTCCTTTATCTAAAGTTATTTTCTGTTTCTTACAGCAATGTGTTGGCTGCTGGCTCTACAATTGGAATAGGGGTCTCCTGGACAGCGACTTGTCTAACAGCAGTGAAGACAAAATGTAAAATCTAGCTCTCACAGCCATCCCTTACACCTTACTCAGACCCAAATCAGTAAGTGATGTTCCAGTAAGTAACTTCCATGTTTCTAAGAATCAGAGAAACATTACGGATAGGTCCTGCTCCTCACCTCCTAAGAAGATGATATATTGTGACCATGTTCCTTAAAGGTGGTGTCCTTTATCTTGCACTTTTCCTTCACCATAGAAAGAAATCGAGACAAAAAAGGGAGGGAGGGAGGGTGGGCTGACCAGAGGTGAAGTTAAGAATCTGTGTCTCCTACTTTTCAGGCTCTGAGAGCCTTAATGTGGAATTTCTGAAAGTCGGGACCATTTCAGTTCTGCACATCAACAAAAGATATAAATACCCAAAGTGCTTCTCCCAGTGTGATGGTGAAGGTAAAAAGTCAGAAGTGATGAAGAACATGGGCATATGATTGTCTTGACAAAAGGCAGCATAACCAGAGAGGATTAGAGGGGAAATACAAATTATAACTGCATTATAAACCTTCCTCCAGTGGATGTAGGAAGCCCAGAAGCTAGATACTCTTAGCATTTATTTTTATTTCCAAAGAATTGCAAATGGATTTAGCGCATCATTTTTGCTCTTCAGCATCTTGACCAAAAGCAACCTCAACTGCAGCAAAGTTGTGGTGTATTTAGGTCAATTTATCATCTCTGTTTCTACAGATGTTTCTGTTCACACTCTGGGTGCTGCAGCAACTAGTATTACACAGTTAAAGGAAAATCTTGTCACAGAACAATGAATCCATGCGACCTTGTGTTCTGGGACTGACACAGATTTAAGGGCCACTGGAGCTGACAGGACCTGGCTGTATTGTTGAAAAGGAAAGCTTGTTGATTAGGTTTTTGGTTTTTTGTAAATGCTATGCAGATGACATTCAGTTATTTCATAAAAGTATTGCCATGTGGTACATCAGTCAACAATGCAAAATTTGTCATAGATGCTGGTAGTACCCATTACTGTTCTCTAGGAAAACTCAACTTAGCTGACAAAATTTCTTCATCCAGTTTAATTAAAGGTTTACTCTGACAATCTTAGGTAGTTAAAATGCTTTTCTAATTGCTAATTGAACAAAATCAACTATTTACAAATTATCATTCTTGAAGGAAGCAAGAAAATCGCGATTATCTGCTCAAATTTTGTTCTGGGTAAATGCTTACTTGAGATCTTGGAAAACATTGAATTGTGTATTTATAAGTAAATGTAATAGTGGTTAGAGACTTCAAAGACTTAATCTCAAGAAGATTTAATGTGAGAAAATATTATTAAAGTAGAATTAGTATCACCTAACTTCAGTTATGTCAGTGTTCTGCATCTAGTAAGTTAGTCTTCTTTTATTTTTGTAATCAATGGCAATGGACAGACGAGTCCTAAAGCTATTTATTAGTCTTGATTGCATTAGATGCTTTACATTGGGAAATATTTCTCTGACAACTGACTCCAAAGGGAGTCCAGATAATGAACTTAGATTTGATGCCCAACTCTTATAAAGCTAAATGAAATGAATCTCATTCTTCATTTCCAGATAATAATAGATGCAATCATTACAGTAGCTCCATTTTCACAAACACCCACAGTTCAATACAAGTCTAACGCATAAGCATGATATTATTAACATAATTATTCTGGATAAAACACAACTATGCACTTCAAAAAAAATAGAAGCAGCGTATTTTATCATCCCTTTTTTCTTTTTTAGTTGCAGTCCTTGATGTACTTCACTATTCCTCATTCTAACATGAGAATATTATGTATTAGGTCTTCTCTGCTTGAAATACTACTTGTTCCTGCTTTTCATTATGCCCTTCACCTCCATTTGTTCTCTTATTGATAAAATAGTTTTCCTTCTTTCCTTAAGAGCAAGGATACATCTTTCCATGCCCCACTGTATGTCCTGAAGTTGCATTCTGCTTTCTTGGTGTGTATCCACACTGCTGCTTTGTTGGTTATCATTCTCAGGATTAACGCTCATGATTAACATAATCAAAACCACTTTGGGTGAAATCCTACTTTACTATAGAGGTCACTAGAAAAATTTCACTTGGAAAAGTTATCAAAGGGACAATATGTACTTCTGTTAGTGAAGAGACACATTTGAAAAAATTAGCTTTCTACAAATCACTCAACCAGTCTGAAATTCTCTCTTTAGAATGCTAAGGTATGATGCTACCCAGGGCACACAAAACTTCACCCACTTGTCAGGGCTTAACTCAAACAGGAAAAGAACACAAGGTATGCACTTGATTACTATGGTTATGAGCATCTTGGTGATATAAGTAGCAAAATATAAGCTATTACCTGAGTAGTATTTTCTTTGTTTCTTAACAAGTCCAAATCCATAACATTAGACTAGTCTTATTCACATATTTCAGGTTTCACTCTGAACACCTTTTGTTACATACTTCATAACTAATTACTGTTAAAGCAACATTGTTCTACAGTAATATGAGACTTAAATGCTTTTAAAAACACCCACGCAACATTCTCCTGTTCTTCTAATGATGGCTGCCTTTCTTCTTCATTCCTTCATCATTGCCCTGACCATAGAATCTGCTGAGCTTAGATTGTTCTTGTTTTCAAAGGTGCAGATGTTCAGTTTTTCCATGAAAAGGCTATGTTTGCAGCTCAGGTTTCACCTTTAAAAAATTAAGAGCCTTAAGCCTTCTCGACTTTGCAATAATTCACTTTTGCAAAGCTAAATTACTTAACAACTGCAAAATATGCTGAGATCCTGCTGCAAAGAAGTCATGGTATTGAAGCTGCAAAATTATAATATAATGCTTACAAATGCAGAGAACTGGGTATGAGAACAGAATCAGCATTTTGGGTGACAGGTCATTTGCAAAGAGAATGTGAGAAAGAACGAGGTCTCCAGGGAGAAGTTTACTTCATTGTCTGAAGATTTGTACCTGCTAGTGTTGCCAGCTGAATAGGTTTGTTCCATACAAAAATACGAGTTGATCTATTATATGAATTTTTATAGTGCTTTCAAGTCTTTATTTCACAGAGAGATGTTATCTTGTTAATGTACATGCTGTTGTAGCAGGATGGGGTGGTGGATTTGAAATATATCAGTTTATGTCAACTGAATCCTTATTGCAGAAAATTTTTGTGACAGGCACTTTATTGTGGTATCATTAATAATGCTTGTTACAATAATATTCATTTGTTTAGTGTGAACCATAGGATTTGGAACTGGATGTCATGCTAGGGCTTCTGCAGAAGATAATATTCAAACCAACAGAAAGTCTTAAAGAGAAGCCTCGTGATTTATTCTGTCTCTGAATGTTAACATTCTTATACGTATTGGCAGAGTTTTATGATTGTTGTAATGGTTCTGAAAGAACTTTTCAGATTATCTTAATGATCTAATAATTACGTATTTTAATAGGATTTTTTCTTCCTGTCATACAGCACTTTTTCTTCTGCTCTTGGTAAAAAATGTACAACTGAAAACAAATCTTGTCTTTTTTTTTGTACATTTCAGTGTTCAATATCGTATGAAAAAAGCTGTCTGATGTAATTGTGCAGAAAATCTGTCTTCCTATTAATATGAACTCTATAAAAATGCTTGCCTTATTTTTGCAGAGCTCAGTTTTATGTTGAACAACCTGATTTTCTCATAAAAAGGATATGTGGAACTAAACTTCTTACTAATTCTCACTATGTCACTACTCTCAGGAGAGATGCAACTGCCAGTCTGAAGCATAAATGCTGCTTGACAATTCCCAGAACAGCAATTAAAAAATTATGTAAAAGTAAAATAAATACTTTGTCCATTACCTGGCAGAGTTCTTTCTCTCAGTCCTATCAGTGGCAAGACTCTCTTTCCCTTTCTATCTCACCTTTTTCCGGTTTGGTTAAAGAGTTCTCTTTGATTGAAAAGAGATTATGTAAAGGGAGTAACAGAGAATAAGATATTGAAAAAACACACCAATTCATCTTGTAAAAATAAACAGAATATAAAGATTGGATCAGATCAGAATTCATAGATTAAATGACTGCCTAGAAGAAAGTAAATGGTAATCCTCATTTCTAATTCTAGGGCAGGAAAGTGAATTATTTTATGAGAATTAGGATATCATTGAAGTACTAAAGGACAACACTAGAAGCTTAGAAGGCTGTTGAGAAGAAAACTTCTGAATTAAAAATACAGCTGGCTTCTATTTTTTACATTTTTCTTTTTTTTTTTTAACTAGCCCATACAAAAGTGCCTGCGTGTATTAGAAAACATACGCCCAGGAATCTTCTAGTGAAGTGGAAAATTGCAATAGAAATATTTCTACCAGTGTCAGTTGATAGGAAATATAAACACAAGTGTACTAAATAGCAAGAGAATGAGAGCTATAAAAATTGCTGACACCTACAGGAGCAGGCCATCAGGAGCCTACCATGTGCCTGCCTCCAGTTCTTCAGGACAAGCAGAACCAGAGACAGTGAGTAAATCCTGATAACTCACACAGGTGGGATGGTTGACTCCTGATACATCCCTGACACTCATCCACAACTGATACTCTCCTAACAAGAACCCTGCAAGTGGGGGAATAGACTGGAAAACTGATGCTGCTTATAATTGCAAGCCATCCTGGACAGCCTCCCTGGATACCTGCCAGACTACTTACATGCATTCTGGTGCTTGTGTGCACTAAAATGTGAGTATTAGGGGGCTGAATCAGTGGTATTTTAAAATAAGTTGGTATTTCCATCCACTGAGTCCTGAGAGTCCTGTGAGACCATGCTGTGCACCTGAGGTACTGCGTCGACCTTCCTCAATGCCACTGATACGAGGATGAGGAAGCACACATAGATGGGAAGCACCCATCTGTACTGTGCCACTTTCCCACAAGCAGCTGGAGACTTCTTACGGTTGTGGACAAGGGAAGCTCTCCATCACCTGCCTCCTCAGCATAAAATTGACCTGGAAATTAATTTTTTTGATTTGTGAACAACTGACTGGTTCTTTTGTTTTGTGTGCTCTTACAGGGAAAATACTCTTTGCCTTTTCCTTATTGTCCTTATTATATTGAAGATCTTTATGTATATCTACAGGTAAACATATAGATATCTGTAGATATTCATATACATACATGTGTTTGTGTGTATGCATATCTTATCTTCCTTCTGGGAAGGAAACGGAGAGTCAATTAGAGGCTGCTCTCAGATCTTCTGGGTGTGACACTTTCAAATCACAAAGCCCTTTACAGAGCAGCATGAAAACACGTGGTGTGAGCCAACAGCCGCCTCCTTGGATCAGTCAGGTCAGGCAGGAGGCAGAGTTCAGCCTGTGGCACATGGGCAGATCTCAGGATGGAGTAATTTGTTTTGAAGAGCACAGCTAGGACGTTTTGCACCTGACTCTAAGAATTTTCACCATCGAAGGAAAACATTTCACCTTTTTTTCTCTATTTTCTTCTAAGAATTATCCACTAGCCATTGAATTCTCCATGGATTCACATAAAGACAAATATTTTTCTTATTAATTATTTATTGATTAAAATATTTTTATATTTTGCATCGAACCTGGGAAAGACTTTATTAAAGAGTTTTTCAAATACTTCATTAAAAAGATTTTATTTAAAAATCCTCAGATACTCAGTAATCCATAAATATAAATCAATGACAATAAGACAATACTGCTATCTTAATTATATATTGGTACCTTCTCCAAATCATGTTAGAATCTCAGCTTAGCCAGGTATATAAGCAAGTTTCAATGATTCAGATATCTCCACATTAGAGTATGTTATGAAACCAGTCACAGGACTCTTAATTCCTGTTAGTGGAATCTGGTGGTTTGCTGCCTATGTACAATTCTTTTTGTTATTTGAGTCAATGAAATTGCTAACTAAGTAATATGAAGTAACTAATGTACAGGAAGAGGCTAATGTCTAAAGGAGACTCAGAGCCTTACATTCATTTAGGATTTAACATCTGTGGTGTTCACCTGTGGTGCTGTCTGTTCTGATTCTTCAAGCCACATCTCTCCGAGAAATGTCAGTGCCTAGAAAGGAACGGCATAAAAGTCCTGTTTGACACCAAATATGGCATCCTCATGATGCTCAAAATGTTGAGAAAAGATACTGGTGCAACATAGAAGAAGTGCAGTAAAAATTAAAAAAAAATCTGTCATGAGAAATATTAATTACGTTGTAACACAGCAGGTGGAGGTGTTGAAGTAACTCTAGGACAGGTGCAGTGCAAGGCTCAGTGGATTAGACTAAATGGAACATTGCCTTGCCCCACTCTGTCACCCAAGGACAAAAAGAGTGTAAAAGAGTTTTGAATTCACATTGAAACAAAGTCCTTCCTCAGAGCTGAACTCTCATTCAATCCCATGCAGTTCATTGTTAAGGTACCTCTCATGCATGGTGATTTACTGACCTGTGATGCATGAGGTACCAAAAGAACTCATATTTGATTCAACTCAATTACTTCTTAAATCCCATTAAATCAGGTCTCTTAATCACATTAAAAGTGCCTTATCACTCGATTTTAATTATCCTGGATAGTCTGCAAAATTGATGTCTTGTATTTCAGTGGTGCCAGCTTGGGATTTTTCAGTTCTTGTATGATGTCTGAACATTTTTCTTTACTGCCGATCAGTGTTCACATGTTTTACTATCGTACCTGTACTAAATGCCTCAAGAGATATGTAGATCTTCTTCACAGGCCATTGACAATCACATGATAAATTCTGAAGATGGTTTTCTTTTACAAAACATTTCAGTGGACCTCATCTTCCATGGCCTAGCAGAGAACAATGTTCATTTCTGTGGCCTGTGCTAGTGAACTTAAATGTATTACATTATGCATGTGTTGGAATTATTTGTTAAACAGCAGAAAATGGACCAAACAGTTGTTAGAGGGGAGAATTAGCTAATCTCTTTTTGCCACATATGATGAAAATTTCTCACCTTCTGAGGCTTCCTTTTTAGCTACTACAGAGAAATGGGTGCTTTTAAGGATCATGTGTTTGGCCTGCTTCAGATATAGTTTTATGATCAAAAGGTTTTATATCTTACGAGGTGATTTTTTGTTTTTTTTTTCTAATTACTATGAAGTGAGTCTTGAGTGTATCTTAGCAATAAACATGGAAGAGTGAATTTCAGTGAGATGCAAATCTTCCCAGCAGACTAGGAGCGATATAAAGGACTCTATGTCACGCATGCTTATGCCATCTCCAGTTATTCTATCTGTGTTTCTGCTGTGGTTCAGACAAATGCTTTGCCTGCTTTATATTGAACTAGAGGTTGCCCCAATGAAAACCATTGCCTGATGCAAAATAATTTCAGTTAAACAATACTGAGCCAAGTACTGAACTTTGGGGGACACTGGTGGTGACAGGCTTCCAATTAGACTTTGTGCCACCGATTATGAGTCTCTGGAATCTGCTCTTCAGGCAGTTCTCAGTCCACCTCACTGCCTATCCACTCCACACCTCCTGAGTTCATCTGTGAGGATATTCTTGCTCTTTTGGAAGGCTGGGATGATATTTGCTTTCTTCCGGCCCGCAGGTATCTCTCCTGATGACTGCAACATTTCAGAGATGATTGTGAGTGTTCTATTTATGGTACCTCTCAGCTCTCTCAGCACTCATGGATGCATCTTGCCAGGGCTCATGGACTTGCTGATGTTAAGTCTCTGACCAAATACTCCATGACCAGGCAAAAGTCTTCCTTCCAATGTTCTTTACCCTTCTCTCTTGGGTAAGAGATTCTTGAGGGTTGGTCTTGTTGGTGAAGACCGATGCAATGAAGGCATCATTTGAAAATAGCCTCTTACAGTATCATGTTGTTGTCTTCTGGGAGAAAACAATGTTGCTCCATGCAAATAAAATGCTGTGAGTCCTGAACTCCAACTCAAGTGTCACTTGGGATTCACAGAATGTTCAAGTCACACGTCTAGAAATCTGAGCCTTATTGCTGACTGTGTTGTCATGGTGATTCCCTTTCTCTGTTGGTATTATGAGAGTGGCTTTAGAGGCCCACAATACCTCATAGTATGTTTCTAAAAGGTCAGCAATGCTCTTGGTGGTATAGAGTCTGGAAACCATGTCTGTCAGTAGTCTTTACTTCAGTGATGGTTGGTGGCACAAAGCAGAGCTTGTTTGGGAAACTGACCATCAGAGCAGTTTCCACTTTTAATTTTGCAAGGCAAAAGTCTTTGAAGCCTCAATACATGTGACACTTGAAATACAGACTTCTCTTGTTGAAAAGAAAGTGACAGAAGTTCAGCTGTCCTTCTGCCCTTGTTACATACTTGACAAAGTCATACTGGCCAGGTTTTTATGCCCTTTTTCTCTTCAGTGTCAGAATATGAGGGAAATTACCTAATGCTGAGATTATTTCTTCAGCTCTGGTGAATGGACTTACAGAAAATAAACATAATTAGCCATCTTTTACATTATAAGATATTCAGTTTTTCCTCCCTCAGCAGCATTTAAATAGCGTATATTATTAATTAGCTAAGTTAGTAACTTTGTGTGAATGTAGACCGTCTTAAAATTAGATGATGTTTTTCTCCTAAATGTTCATGTTTAATTTTCAGTGTGGACTTTCTAATCTCATAGGTAAGCCCAGAACCAAAACTATTAAAGGGATTCTAAAAGTGTCATTTAGTATGTTTCGAGTCAAGTTCATAAAACACATTTTACCAGCAGGTATGCATGAATACAGCAAGGAAAGTTGGCATGTAACCAAAAAGCTTTAGTGACTTGAAGCCTTGTGAAGTGAGCAAAGGAGTTGTAGCTACTTTATTGGGAGCCTAGAAAGCGATAATCCAAACCCAAAGATTCCTAAGGTAAGGATTCTAGAGAACAATATTAAACCTTGAGAGCATGAGTAGTGAGATTTCTATGGCAAGAATCAAAGGAGCCGGACCAGAGTCTGTAGTCTCCTTTATCCTTTCTCGTGCATGTCACATTGACTCATGAGCCCTCTTTCAGACTAAGGTTGAGACATTTTCTGTGGAACAGAAACAGTATCCAGTACTTTTCTTCTTCTGTGTGATCTCATGATTCTCATTTGAACTTCTACATACAGCTGTAATCGGAATAAACCAGGTTCATCATCTACTTTGCTGAAGTGGTACTCACTAAACGTGAATAAAAAATGCAAAGTAACCTAAACTTAAATTATTACTATAATTTGCAGATAATTGTTGTCTGTGATGCTGATAATTGTGAAATCCATATGGCTTTTTTGCACTCATTATATTAAATGCTTCTTAATGACTGCTCACTTTTCTTTATGCATATCCTTGTCCTTATACATTATGACTGATGCTGATAGTCAGTGAGCCTTGCCACGCTAGCAAGTGACTAAACACGGATCCAGAGCAGTCTTCAAAGAAAGACAAAGTGCAGATCCAAACACCACAATTTTAAAGGCATTTAACATGTGTGGTTAATTTGTTAAATCTTGTGACAACATTTGCTGAAATGTTTATTTACCTCAGAAGAGTTTTCACAACAGTGATGACATGTGATATGGATATTAGAAAGCAATAAATCATTCCAATAATTATTACTACTAGTAAATCAATCGGAGGCTTCTCAACATAAGGGGTGGTTGCCTTTATTTCAAACAGTTCTTTTATATCTTTTTAGAACAATGACTGAGTACACAAACTAACATATTCCATGTTAGTGACTAAATCCACTTGCATAGATTATGAATAGATTATTTTATTTTCATATGCTTAATATTTTAGAAGAGTTTTTAGACAGCTAGGAGATGATCTAAGGACAGTGTAGTAGGAGAGCCTAAAATCCCTGAGGTAAAAATAAAAAGTGAGAAATTTGTTTTATTGGGTTTGCTTCATTGCCCTCTGTTGCACTGAACTCAATTCATTTTATAATAAAATTCAAAATAAAATTTACAATATTCAGAAAAGAGCTGATAATCCAAGTTCACATCTCCCATTCAGAAGGAGGGAAATAGATACCCAAAAAAAGGCAAAAAGGAAAATTAAAAAACTGGAATACAAAGTTTTAACTCAGATTTTTGTTACTATCATCTACAGTAAAAAGTATATCATCCTGAAACAACAAGAACAATAACAACAACAACAAGAAGAAGTTGAAAACACCTCTCAAATGGGGGCATACACATGTTCTGTGGAGTTTTTAATTTTCTACCAAAAAAAAATTACTTCTTAGACCAGCCTTGTAGTTGATACTAATAGACAAATCTCTGCCATCATCAAGCAAGAGTAAATAAACTGTTAATTCATCAAAGGCAAGCAGAGCCCAACCTAAGATTTTTTGTGTTGCAGGTAGAACGTATCTTCAAATGCTTGAGTGCATCAGAGGGTCTTCTGTTCATGCTCAGCACTTCACAGATGTGGTTTATCTTCCCAAGAAGCAGAACATCTTTTATTTTAAGGAATATATTGCATCCTCCTTCCATCACTTGTTCCACAGTCAACGAACTGACTCTAAAACACATCTTTATCCACTGGTTTGTAGATCCTTAGAGAGCTGGTAGGCAGGTGAATAGAGTCTTTGCTCATGTTCTACTCTTTTTCAATGGGATGCTGTCCTCTAGATGCTGCTCAACTATCTACAGCATTTATTTCTATAGATCTGTATTCCATTTATGCTATCAACAGTGATTCTCTATAGAACCAAGATCTGTGAAAAGAGGTCACAAGATCTCTGGCGCAGATGACAGATCTCCTTAGTGTTATTACAAAATATTTGCCTTTTCTGGAGAGCTGTATATTTCTAAATACTTCAAAAGCACAGAGTTCATTCAAAATAGTTCAGGATCAGACTATATATATATATACACACATATATATATATAAAAATGTAAAGACGTGGATTTTTGACAAATGCAGCCAGGAACAAGAAAGTATAAACAGATTGGCCATTTGTGTACTAAAATTAAATGCCATAAAATTAGAAATCAGAAATGTCCCTTTTTCAGATTAAAGCATGAGATTTTAAGTCAGTTTTTCAGATAGCAGGAAACTGTTAAACACCCTATAGCCACAGGATTATTTAGGTGTAAGACCATCAAGTCCAACCACCAACCCCGCACTGCCAAGTCCACACTAAACCATATACTTTAAGCACCACATTTACACGTCTTTTAAATACTTCTAGAGGTGGTCACACAACCATGCACCTGGGCAGCCTGTTCCAATGCCTGAAAATTCTTTCCATGAAGAAATGTTTCCTAACATTACAATATAAACCTTCCTGGGTGCAACTTGAGGCCATTTCCACTTGTTCTATCGTTTGTTACTTGGGAGAAGAGACTGATCCTCCCCTGCCTACACCCTCCTTTCAAGCAGTTGTAGAGATCTGTAAGGTTCCCCCCGAGCCTCCTTTTCTGCAGGCTGAGCACCCCCAGCTCCCTCAGCTGCTCCTCACAGCCCTTGTGCTCCAGACCCTTCCCCAGCTCCGTTGCCCTTCTCTGGACACGCTCCAGCCCCTCAATGTCTTTCTTGCACTGAGGGACCCAGAACTGAACACAGGATTTGAGGTGTGGCCCCAGCAGTGCCCAGCACAGGGGGACGGTCACTGCCCTGCTCCTGCTGGCCACACCAGGGCTGACATAAGCTCAGATGGATACACAGGCACACTGCTGGCTCATATTCAGCCACTGCTGGCCAGCACACCCCTCTTGGAGTTGGACAATACCCTAGGGCATCTACAATGTCACAAGTCACCTAAGTTTATCTAGCTTAACCACTCACCAACCACACCACGGAAAGCTAATGGGACTTTTGTGGTCTTGGGGCATAATTTCTCATACTGTTTGGATCTCCCATGTACAAGGTCACCAGGCACCAAAGTTTAGAGATTTGAATGTCTCCATTTTCAATATACCACAAGGAAGAAAATGAACAGCGGCTAAGGGCATCGGGCAAAGCCCAAAACTTTTCTTGTTCTGTGGTCTTTTTGGGATGTCATTCTTTTCTTCTCACAGTCTCTCTGGAAGCAGTAACCCACAAGAGATTTCCATGAAGGGACATGTTTTAAACTAAACCTTAACCTTAATTTTTACTGTGATTTTGCTCTCATCAGGATGAGAATATTTTTCTAAGGAAAAAACCCCATTCAAAAGTACTGAAAAGATATGTACCAACAATATTACAGTGTGGCTGCCAACAACTTGACCAAAAACTATCTGAAACCACAATGCTCCTATGAATAACTTCAGTTTAGATAAACCAGCCTTACTTTTTAGGAGCATCTATAAAGCTTTTGCATGGACCATTTTCATTCAGTGCCTAACCAGTGTTCTGATGGATATCTGCTCATAATAATTTCTTCCTGTCGCAGGACATTCAGGGTTCAGTGATGCTGAATGACCCCATGGCTGAGCAGTCCTAAGTGTTTTCCAGTGCAGAGCAATGTTGCAAGGTTAGAATGGGAGAATCAGGGTGGCTAAGTAATTTAAAAAATATGACATTTTAATATGCCTTAGCAGAACAGTTTGGGCATATATATGATGCAGATAATGCATGGTCATTTACAGAGTTTGCACATAGGTCTTCTAGAGCTAAAAAATTCTCTGATATTCTGAAACTAGGCCTCCAGGTTGCTAGTGCCTCAGGTAAGGCTGCTCAATGAAATGTGTACTTTTATGTCTGAGTGAAAAAGGCCTAAGTTATTTCATACATATTGCTGCAGAATGAAGAGAGGCTATGCTGCTGCAGAAAGCAGGAATAGGACTCTTCAGTGAGGCTTCTTCTTGCTTTTACACTTTGCAGTTTTCACATCAGTATAAATTCACTGATTCCAAAATCTCATTTACAGTGATCAAAATGAGAGAAGGTGTGAGTTGCTCCTCATATGGAATGTCTCAATATTTTTAGTGTTTGCTTTCACTCCTTTTTAATTGAATAGCTGCATGGATGCTTGAGTACATTACAGACCCGTTTAAATTCATCTTTTTGTCTGATGTAATTTTAGAATTTAGAGGAAAAGATCACATGATTTTGAAAAGGATTTAAAAATCATCCATCTCTGTCTTTACCACAGATAGAGAAGCTCCTTATAAACGTGGGTGTCTGTCATGTAGGCACTGAAAGAAAAAAGTGAGTACAAAGTGATGATTATCTCTTTTTAATGCTTTGAAGAACTCACTGCTAGCAACATACAGGCTTCCTCTTGTTGTTCACGTCTGCCTTTTTTTTGTTTGAACAGTTTGTTTTACAGAAATAGATCTAGGTTCACAGCACATTTCTTAATAGTCTCTCATTCTCAATACAGATTAATGTCAAGTCAAATACAGTATTATGTCACTTATAATACTGTGAAGTATTTATGCAGAATATTATGAATCAGAGAAAATGAGGTTGTAGGATTTTATGTTTGTATCAGGGAAATTTGTGCTTTATCAGGCAATGCTTCCAAGACAGCTACTTTTCACATCTCTTTAATTTTGTGACATCATTCCTCTCTGACAATTAAATGCTACAGTTTTCTCATAATGAATGAGTAAAATGGAAGCCAAATGTGGTGGGAGTGAGCACTATGGATAGGTGAGGTTTTAGAAACGAGAAGTAGCTGATCACCTATTCCAAGTACATTTGTGTTGGTAATCTGGTGTCTTTTAATTATGACTGAGGTGGTCTCTGAACATGAGGTGCAGTTTTATTATGAGATAAAAATACTGAGCAAAATTTAGGCTAAAATAGTAGAGAAAATTGAAAGGTGGCACATGCTGAAGTAATTGTGGAAACTGGTAAGCATTTCAGAGCTCCACTTGCTTTCAAAAATCAACAGGGAGCTGGAAAGAGCAGTAACACCTTTACATTCAGGGAATGCAATTCAGGTATGAACAAGCTGATATTCATAGAGTTTTCCAGTTCCTATTGCATTGTTATCTGCTCCACACTACAAATATATATCCCCTGTACATGCCATTTGAGAAATGAAAAAGTGAGTGGGAAAAAGCAGTGCATTTCATCGAAGCATGAGAATTAGTCAGATGCTTCAACATTCTCTCAGACTGATTTATCTCTACAATTCTGTGCAAATCATTACCGTTTCATATTTTAGTGAGCCAACCAGTCTGTAAAGACTGCAATATTTTCTCA
Source organism: Brachypodius melanocephalos (assembly GCA_013398615.1). NCBI lineage: Eukaryota > Metazoa > Chordata > Aves > Passeriformes > Pycnonotidae > Brachypodius > Brachypodius melanocephalos. Next base: position 10,686,276 of record VZSR01003803.1, on the reverse strand, counting down.
TTTCACAAAGATGTTGCATGTATTCATTTGTATGTAAAAAATATTTTTACAGATAGGGCAGCTATTATTGTTGCTTAAAAATGAAACTGGTATTTGCTTTTGAGAGAGAAAAACCTTTCTGACCAAATCCCCAGAGAAATTTTAAGTTCCTGGTTTTGTTTTACTGCTTTGATGTTTTCAATTTCTAAAGAATTAAAATGTCATTAACAAAAAAACCTTCATCAGTCTGAAATGCTACCTACAGCCATGACTTGTCTGGAATGATCTCACAGACCACATTTTTTGTATTTTAAATGAACGCAGAGTTAATGTACTCTCTTAGAATAAAACAAAGTAACTCTGATTATGGCTGCAAAGACCTGATCTGCATTTCTTTATGCAAAGCCAAATCTCCTCTTCTGCCCCTCCAGGAAGTCTTATCTTTATCAATACAGAGTCATGTGTCTCATATTGTGCTTTGTATTGCAACCTGCACATACCTGATGATTAATGGGATACACACAAAAATTATTAGAGTGTAATAAATTAAAATTTGGTATTATGGAATTTATAAAGCTTAAAAAATAAATAAGCATACAGAATGTCTCCTAATTAACTGCCACTTTCATTAACCCAATCTGCAATATGAGCTGTTATTACTTCTCTGCAAACAAAGACCAATGGACACAGGAAGTCCTTTCAAATCAGTTGTGTGCATCCATGATAATCCAGGTATCCACATTATCATCTACATTACTGCCACAGGATTTTTACAGCTTCCTGTGATGCACCTGGTATTGACCACTGTCAGAAATGAGGCCCTGGCCTCCATGAACTCCAAGTCATGCTTATTTCCTACATTAGATAAATCTGTCTTCAGTTTAACACTGACTCTAGTGTGAAACTGCAGAGATCCAAATGGAATTAGAGTGAAACAGTAGCTGGTACCTCTTCACTACTTTGGAGATAAGACAGGCATAAGAATTATGACGTCCCTGATCTGAATCTCTTCACATATTTCCAAGACAAGCTCATGTAATGTTTTCTGACTTTTATACTTGCTCCAAGTTTTGATACTGAGCCAACTGACCAGGACTGAAATGACTGTACCACGTAACAAGAATTATTAAAGAAAGAGGCAGAAAGTACTAATAGTTTATGACTATTTTATAGAGTTTTTTTTCTGAAATTACAGAAGCAGTACCCATATCTCACAGGGGATATAACTAAAGTCTGCAAGCCACAATAGTGAAAAGTATAGTACTACAATCAATATGAACCAAATTTTGAAATTGTTTAATTCCTCATCTATAAGCACAAATAAGATGACACAGCTGAATATTAATCTGATAAAGAGACATTTAAAAGTGGTCAAACATATTTTATTTTATTCTATTACTGATTGATTGGTAGACTTGATTGCTAAAATAAGTTCTAAGATCTTTGATATCTGAATTTTTTCTCAGGTAAAGGTTACATATTTCATTGTCCTGGACAGTCATTTAGAAATTTTAACTATATCAGGAATCTTTTTATTAAAAAAAAAAAAAATCCCTGCAAAACTAAACAAAACCCCAAATACCCAAACAAAAACCTGAACTCCAATAAACCAACTCACGAAACAGAGGGTTTGAATATATGGTAATATGGTAATATTTTGGTCAGTAGAAATGGGAAGATACATACTTGTGAAATAAAAGTCAAAGAGATTTATATATAGAATAGAAACTCACTAGTCTTGATGACCTTATTTAGATTTCTATTTTACACCTGCAGTAATATAAGAACAAGTAATTTTGGAGACAATTTATGTAGAGTTACAGATTCACTGATTCACCAGAGAATTATTCTAGGACTATGTCAGTGTTCCATGGTGTTGTAAAGACTCAATATTTACCTTTTAAGTGTAATTAGGCAGTTACATATCCAGATTAGATAAATGGCATAAAAATTCTTGAGGATGTAAAAACCTGTTCAGTTTGGATCTGTAAATTTCTCTAAAGGAACACAGAAGGTAGATCATACTCAAATATCCATCTCTATCTTCTGCATTTACACCTAAACCCAGGGCTAGATGATAATTTGCAATTGCAAGACCGTAAATCAGTAGTAAAACTATGACTGTGTCCAAATGGTGGATACTTTACTGTATTATTTTAATAGAATGTTATCTGCTGAGTTGAATTTCTGATGTGATACCAGAAATAGTGCCCTAACATGGTGATGCTCAGAAACAAAGTATGAGTACATTACAGACCCGTAATCTGATGATTTTCCTGAAGTGATATGAAAATAGGATACAAATTAGCTATACTCATACTCCACATAAAATTTCCCATATGCTGGATGATACCATGGAAATGAGATTAGGAGAGGGCAGGAGGAGGGGAGGATAATTTGAAAAAAAAGAATTTTGACTGTTAAATCTGTTCTCTAAAAAAAACTTTCCTTAGCCCTCTTCAGTGAGAACATTTGAAACTTTCAGAGAATTTCATGAACGACATGTCCACATATACAGGCAGAAAGCCTGGCATTCAAAAAATCAGAACTCCCTGGAATGACAAAAACTTTTTCTATATTAGTAAAACAGCGACCACAAATTGAAAATGTGTAGTGTTTCCTTATTAGCTCATTTTCAATGAATTTCGATTATGAAATAATACTCTGATAGGAATACAACTATATTTGCATTAAATAAAAGTTTGTTGAAGAAACATTTCTGATGGTTTATAGTTTCATCAATATGTTAATAGAAAGTCAGCCAGGTGTGCTATCATTCTTTCTATTGCCTTGAAAGTTATGCTTTAGAAAACTTTACTCAAATCAGCATTTCCATTTGGTACTTGAAAAGCATATAAAATTAGAAGAGAAGGAAGAGACAGAAAACCTGTTGTATCCAGTTTACAAGAACATCTTGCCATTGATTTATGTCTCTGCTTTTTGAAAGTGTAGTTTAAGATCTGTCCTTGAAAACACGGATCGTATCACACTGCCAAGTATTTTCCAGATATTAAGAAATGTGTCTTTTGCCACTGCTATGAAATCAGCTTGCATTTCCTGAAACAACATATAGAAATATTCAGTATTAGTGCAGTTTAGGGCATGTAATCAGACTTGATGTCTTCTGTGATTTTTGCAAATTGTCTAACACAGTCACAAATTAGCTACTGAATTCCAAATGAGAACCACTATTTCATCTTGAATTTCAATTCACAATAGATTTACTTCTGGAATAATTTCCTGGGACAATATTTAGATATATAAACATTTGTGTATTTATGAAGAGACATGTATATATATATACATATATACACACACACACATATATATATAATATAAAAATTGTAATGTTTTTTTCTCAACATGTTTTCCAATTTAGTAATTCTATCTATGAAAATGAAAAGTATTTACCTCCTTCTAGTCTGTAGCTGCTCCAGATTCAGTGTGGTTGTCCCCAGCTCTCTTGAGCTAAACAGTTGCTAGAAAAACAACTGAAAAAATTCTGACAGGTTAAGTTTTATGGGTAGTGTTATAACTAGCTTTTTGTCTCTGAGCAGAGTGTTTAAATATTGAAATATCTCTCCTGTGAAAATTGCTAATCCTTTCACGCTTGGGGTTTTTTCTGATTGGGATAGCAAGTTTGACACTTTTTTTCACAGAATATTTTAAAGAAAGTTTTTTTAAAAAAATATACATTATTGTAAAACAGAAAGTTCTGGAAAAGGATTATATCATGATGTTCATGATTATAGTAAAATACTTGGACATTTTAAAATCAGAGCAGCTTGGGCTGAGATTAATAAATGTTTCCAAGGCCCTATAATATCATTCTGATGACTTATGACTCTTCCTGGCTAAGTTTTGTTGCATATTTTCTGTTTTCAAATCATGAAAATGATATGATTTTCATCATGTGTTGCAATTTCAAACATGAAAAGTGGTGATATGTCATGGGAAATGTAATCCATTCACAGAGCTATTTCTGTTTGAGAGAGTGAGGAAGGAATGTGCTTGAATTATAACCCCTGCAGTGAAATCCTGCAGCAGCAAAGCCCAGACTGAAGTTAGTGCAGACTTCGAAATAAAATAATTCCATTAATTTCAAAAGACTCCAAACTTTTCTCATTCTAGTTGATCTGACCATATTTTTTTTCCTAACAGGAAAAACAGTTTTCTTGGAAAAATTTTTTGCAGAAACTGCGTTTTGCTGTTAAAAAAAAAAAAAAAAAAGTTAATTACCAGATTTTTCTGTGAATCCATAATAAACAAAGCCCTTAAAATAATATTTGAAAGCATTTTGCTGCTGGATATTGAATTTTCACATGAAATTTTATCAAGGTCCCGATGGTTTATAACAGCACAAGCCGAGTGAACAGGAGAAGAATGGACCTGCCTGGGATGTGTGAAGGTGTGTGTAATGAAGTCCAAAGCAATGAGCAGCAGGCTCAGATGTGCACAAGCTGTTTCTGAGTCCCTGAGCTTTATGTACAGCCAGGCACTGGACAAGATAATTGTGCCTGCTGTGCAGCTGGAGGTGGGATTTGACAGCCCCCACACCACAGCTGAGCGGTCAGCCCTTTCCCAGGTGAGAGACATGGAACCCGAATGCTAATTACCAGATTTCAACCTGCTGTAACAGCTCCCAGAAGGGGCTAACAGGTATCCATATACACTTCTCTCTTGTTCTGAAGAAAATTCTTTTTTTCCCAGTTATACAGACATATGGCAAGCCCTGGTTCTTCATTCCTGCAAGGTCCCCTCACCTGGGAGGGCCAGCAGCTGTCTGTGTCCCACAGAAGGCAAAGAGGAGCTCCTGACTGCACTTTGGGGAAGCTGTGGCAGGTCCAACCTACACTTGTGGTGATGGTTCTGCTGCAAGGCAGCCCTACACAGGCCTGGCCACAGCCCTGCTGATCCACAAGCTGAAGTCTCATCCCCATGATCTTCCTGGGGCTGTCTGACGCTGATTCCCCTCACCAGCCTTATCCTGGTGCGTGTTCATGGGAGGCCTTCACAGTGCCCTGATGTCTCTCACCAGCTGTTTCACAGGTAGCTGGAACAAGTACTGTGGCAAAATTAATGAACTCCTTTCCTTTCTCCTCAATGCAAAAACCCAATGCTTTTTGTTGTTTTGCTGCATACTGTGGTTTGATGAGATTGGATCCACCCAAGGGTACTGAGAGAGCCAGCAGAATTGTTCACTCGACACTTTCCTTCATTTATCAGCCATCCTGGCTGACCAGGGAGGCTCCAGGCAATTGAAAGCTAGTAAATGTGATGCCCATCTACAAGCAGGGCTGGAGAGCAGATCCAGGGAGCTACAGACCTATCAGCCTTGCATCGGGGCTGAGGAGTGTCATGGAGTAGATCATCCTGAGTGACCTCTCACGGTATGTGCAGGGCAACCAGGTCATCAGGACAGCATGGGCTGGTGAAAGGCAGGTCCTGTTTAAACAACTTTATCTCTTTTTATGACAAATTGACCCACTAAGTAGACAGGGAAAAGGCAGTGGATGTTGTCTGCCTGGAGTTTAGCAAAGTCTTTGGTGTCTTTTCCCACAGCATTCTCCTGGAGAAACTGGTTCCTCATGGCTTGGACAGGTGCACTATTTGCTGGGTAAGAAACTGGCTGGATTGCCAAGCCCAGGGTGGTGCTGCATGGGTCAGCCAGCATTACATCCAGCTGGGTCACAAGTGGGATTCTCCAGGGCTCAATTTTGGGTCCAGACCTGTTTTATACCTTTACTGATGACTTGGATCAAATGCATCCTCAGCAAGTGTTCAGACATCACTAGGAGTGTCAATCTGCTGCAGGGTAGGAAGGTTCTGCAGAGGGATCTCAGCATGCTGGATCAAAGGGCCAGGGCCAACTGTGTGAGGTTCAACAAGGCCAAGTGCCAGGTCCTGCACTGGGGTCACAGCAACCCCAGGCAGTGCTACAGGCTGGGGATAGTGGCTGGAAAACTGCTCAGTGGAAAAAAGACCTGGGGGTGCTGGTCAGCAGCAGCTGAAGATGATCCAGCTGTGCCCAGGTGGCCAAGAAGGCCGATGGCATCCTGGCCTGGATCAACCCTGGTGTGGCCAGCAGGAGCAGGGCAGTGACCGTCCCCCTGTGCTGGGCACTGCTGAGGCCACACCTCAAATCCTGTGTTCAGTTCTGGGCCCCTCAATGAAAGCCACAACCGAGGCACCCTGAAGCCTTCTCTTTTCCAGGCTGAACAATTCAATTTCTCTCAGCCTTTTCTTATAGGAGAGGTGCTCCATACCTCTCATCAACCTGGTGGCTCTCCTCTGTATTTGCCCCAACAAGTAAGTGTCCTTCCCATACTGGGGACCTCAGAACTGGATCCAGTGCTCAAGGTGGAGTCTCACGAGAGCAGAATAGAGAGGCAGAATCACCTTCCTTGAACTGCTGGCCATGCTTCTTTTGATGCTATGAGATTGAATTGAATGTTAGGAAAACAGGTTGAATGTTAGAAAATAATTCTTCCCCTAAAGGGTTGTCATGCATTGGAACAGGCTGGCCAGGGAAATAGCAGAGTCTCCCTTCCTGGAGGTACTTAAAATACATGTAGGTGTGGTACTCAGGGGTGTGGTTTAGTGGTGGGCTTGAGAGTGATGGGTTAACAGTTAGTTTAACAGTTGGTCTCAGTGATTTAAAAGGTATTTTCCATGTTCCATGTTTCCTTGATTCTATGATTTACATTCAAAGCAATTCACAACTTCAAGATGTTTCTTACTTGAAAATTAGTTATCCAATTTGCATCCTTTTTCACACCAGTACTACACACTCCTGAACTGTATACTAGTAATGCCCACACATACTGTGTTGATCACGAAGCAGACAAAGCACTGTCCTATTCACTAAAATATATGGAATCCAAAGGCATGATTTGCTATTCTGAATCCTGGATATGGTGTCAATTTATCATTGAAGCTTTATGTTACCCTGAAATGACTCTCTTAAAATCACATGTAGCTGCTTGTTGACTAGTTTACACAAAGTATTGTGCCATTTTTAAATGTAGATTACAAATTTAAGGTATGAAGTGAGATGTTGATTCATATTTAACTGCTAGAAAATCAAACCATGTAAACGGCCTTAGTAAATATTTTAGACATATTAAGAAAGCAAAAAAGTACTGACAACTGGTAAGAGCTTTTATACTACATTTGACATGTATTTGAATATCTTTCCCAGTTTCTGTACTTATAAGCCACCAATAAGTGGTTAATATTATAAATTATTCTTTATGAACATGAAGAAAGAAAAGCGCTTTGGATTTGTCAAATTCGTTTTTTATGTGAGTTATGATTAGACAGGGAAATACTGCTGCTCTGTTACTGGAAGGACCCAAGCAAGACATGCACATATGATTGAAATCCTGGTCATATAGTCAGTCTCTAATGAGTTATACCAGTATTTAGAAGAGTTATTTGTTCATACATCTTCTGCATTTCTAGTTGTCTCCCACAGACTTTCCAAGCCTCCTGGGTTTTGTCATGGTAACAGCTTAATTTATCTCATTTCAGCCTGTGTGATGAAAATTTGACAGAGCTCTTTACAGTTTCACCAAACATTTGTTTGCTTTGGTATTCTGAGTTTATACCTGGCAATGTAGAAAAATTTCAAGTTCCTTTTTTGACTTACCAAACTGAATTAATAGGAAAATTGGTTACAATGGACATTGTGAAGTAATTTTGCCCCATTTCCTTCTTAGATTTGGTAGTATAAGGTCTAACATGGGACTTAGAACAGTATTTTGAAATAAAATTTTTGATTCTTCCTTGCTCAACAGACAAGAGATGGACTTTAGCATTCATTAAAAGCAAACAGGAATAAGGAGATACCAGCCAGGCACAACAAATATCCAGATCCATTCCAAACTAAACTCAGCTTGGGAAGGTGTAGCCAGCAAACTTGGGGAAAATTAATATCTCCGTACGCCTTCAGTGTCCAACATTTGCAACAGACTGTTGAATTTTGTACTGAATTCAACTTAAGTCCATATTTTAATTTTGCATATTAGTACTGGAAAATACTTTGCAAAAATAATTATGAACTAAAGAATTTTAAGAATTTATATTTGCAGGAAGATGTAGTTAGTCTAGCTGTTCCAGCAATATTTTCCTGGTAAAAACATGACTTTTAAAATGGAACCTGCTCTTTGCCATTACAGAACTGAGCTGTTGGAAATACTCATTTGAATTATTTAATTAAGAATTATAGGAAAAAACCAGATTTTTGGACAAGATTGTTGTTCACTATGAAAGCCAGTTGAGTTTACTATCCTTACCACATTGTTTTTGTACAAGAATATAACTTCTACAGAGTAGTTTGGTTTTTAATTTGATGGTGCCCACTGTCTGATATGCAACAAAATCCTGACAGATCTAAAGAATGAAAAAGTTAGGGATTGTTTCCATGTGTACGCATGAGAATGCAGTTTATAAAACCTTTCTGAGGTCTCTGTTATTGGCCATGCTTTGACAAGCAGCTTCTTCAGAGAAGAAAGTCAGGCAAATTATTACAGCCTGAAGTTTTTTCACTGACACAAACACACACTAGACTTTACAGGAATCCTCTCCTTTAGTCACCTTATTCCTTTAATCTTGGGAGACACTCATTAGCTTCTACCTCGGTGAGAGCTAGGTCAAATCTGATCCGAAGTCCGAGAAAAATATTCCACCTGGGTGGAGACAAGAAATCTGTTCAAAATTTGCAAACAAAAAAGAGCAAAATGTGTCATCTTACTTGATATAAAATGTTGCCCCACTCAGTACTTAGCACAGATGCTCCCTGAGTGAGTCATTTGTGCAGTATACTATAAACACAAATCAGTTCGTTTCTTGGAAGAGGAAAACACAGAAAGAAACTTGAGCTTGTTCACATTCACAGAGTTATCCCATTTATATTTTGAAAGTTTGATCTGTATGAGGTTAGCAGAATTAGGACCAAATTATAAAAGAGTTGGTTTGTTATTAAAGTTTGTCTTCTGTTAGCTACTCAGACTTGAAGGACGTGCCAAATGATTTTAAAAATATTGGATATATCTTTTAATTAATAATTTGTTCTGAGTCTCTTTCTGTTCCCTTTTCTAGGCTTTGGTTCAGCAAAGCACTTAAACATGTGCCTGGTCTCAGTCCCATCAAGCACTCTCATGGTAGCCAAGTGAAACAAGCATATGGTAATGAATGTTCTTAAGAGGACACGTGTGCGATAGTTTTGCCTATAAGCACGCAGGGTAGAGGCAAGTATGTATCAACTTCTGTTTTAATGCAGAGTGTTATTCTGTTTTCTATCTTCCTTAGATTCTTTATTCATCCATTTTAAAATAGCATATCAAAGTGTGTTACAGAAATATGCGATCAGACTCCTGCCAAGTCAGTTTCAATTAAAAAAAGGAATTTTTGTGTTCAGCTGGAAACAAGACACTTGAATTTGTTGATAGTTTATAAATTGTTTAGTAAACAGTTTTTCTGAAATTTGCACATGTACTTAACAAGTTGTGCATTATAAAAGTTGGAGTGGTTTGGGGATTTTTTATTAAATATTAATTAGATCTTCCAAACGACTTGGAAAGAATCAACAGACTTCTTTATCCTCTGCTTACGCTCTGTGGTAACAAACTAGCTATTGCTAATTTTAAACAGGAATGGCTGACCAGAACCTGCTTTTTGGGGTATCAAAACATCACTTTTAATCATATGGATAGAGCTTCTGGATGGTTGCTTCCACAGAAAATTAGCTCCTATTTTGTCCCATTTTGAGAATAAAGGCTGTTCATAGCACGTAGATGTTTTATTCCTAAGTACCGCCTATGCTTATAGAATTTCTCAGTCACAAGAAACAGAGGCAGTAATGCTGCAGGCCCCTTACCCGCCAATAAAAATTGCTAAAAACACAGGATTTTACAGGGTTTCAAAGTTATTAAATTCTGTACATGTAGAAAATTCATAACTTTTTCCCTCCTACAATTCAAGCTGGGACAATATTGCATATTCTATGTTGAGAAAGTTGATTTCAACTTCAGAGTGAAATCTATGCACATTGTCGACTTCAACCCACTGAGCATTGGAATCTGTCCATGGTATAACCCAGGGCCTGATCTTTTGAGCTTTGAACTTTCTCAGTGATGAAAATTTAACTCATTTTCACTCCAAGGCATCACCTTGCTTTAGATCAGTGGGGAAAGCACCAACCTGGGTGAAAGTTGGCCTGTTGTAAAAAGAAGCACTTAGTCTCCTCAAAGAAGGGTCTCTGTCTTTGGAATTTGGTACACCAACATTTGACTGAAACATCTGAGTACCTTTAGGGTGCGTTTTCTGTGCAAGCAGTTGGTATGTACTTATTTGTGCATGTATGCATGTGTGAAAGGGCATGCTTAGTTGCTGCAGAATGAATGGGTGGTTGAGATTGAGTTTAGGAATGCATAACTTTAAACCATGCTACTGGTTTTTAGGCCTGAATGAAGTTTTTAAAGAATTATTAAATTATATTGAGGTGACTGGGGGCCTTTCTAGCATTTTAAACTATTAAAAAGACAGAAAACAGATTAAGGCTAAAGCTTTCTCTGATTTCAGATCATCACATACTCTCATTCCTACCTGATATAACTGCAATCCCTTTCTGCAAACTTAACATTATAATATAGCTCACAGAATTTTTTGTTTTAAAAATAACCCTGTAAATGTTGTATGCTATACTTACTATAGAAATAGAAATTGCAAAGGTTTCTGAATATCTCAAACCCTCACATTATGTATTTTCTTTGTGCTAGGTTGAAATACAGGAGGCCATTTTTGAATATGCTATGAAAATACTCCAGAAGAAATAAGACTATTATACTTGCCTTCAAACTTGGAGAATAGATTGCTGCTACACATAGTGAAGGTCAGAACTGAAATGAGAGTATTTTGTTTCATACGTGTTGATACCAACTTCTAGAAGTGTCACTTAATTGGCCACTGTTGATTGTATTGATAATGAATCAATGGCATTGTTATAATAGTGGAGAGAAGCAGGTAAGGGTGAGGGGGTTGGAAATCTATACTATTTTAGTATCTTGAAGTTGGTTGCTAAGCACTAGCATGATGTGTAGAATATATTTTATGCCATTCTGAGCAGAAAAAGAAAGAAGTAAGAAATTGCATATTAAAGAAAATGCAGCTGCTGTTTATAGAGTCACAATTATTGGAGATGATCTAAAGATATGATGCTTATAAGAGCTTGCTCAAAAAAGGAGATTGCGAGATAAAGAAAAGAACTCCTTCACAGTATATTACAGCCCTCAGCAGTTCTATGAGTCTATGGTTGAAGTTGGACATAGTGGTAGAAATAGTGAGCATAGTTAATTGCTTTTTAAATAAATCACTTATTCATGATTTGTACATGCTTCCCTTTCAGAGAAAGCCAACCAGTAGCTATCCGGTCTTGGGACAGACTCTTCAGGTTCTTTCTTATAGGTTTGGAAAATCCAGAGAAGCAGTGTCATGACTGACACCATAAAGGAGAATAAGAAACAACTGTTCACGTTTTTTTCCCAGCACAGGAACTAACGGACATGAAATTAAGTTGTGGGGTAGAAGGCTTCAAGCAAACAAAATAAGTTAATTTTGTGCGATATTCATAATTAAGCTGTCCAACCTACAGCCACATGGTACTAGCAATGCCAGAGGCATTGATGAGTTCAAAAAGTAATAAAAGAAATTCAGAAAATAAAATCCCATTAAAACCTATTAAAAAGAGTACCTCTGAGTCTGGAATGACCTAATTCACATACTGGGAATTTATTTGAGGACTATCCTTTACGGTTGCCCCATGCTTATTTTATTTATCCAGGTTTTTCTTAGCCCACATCACACGGGCTCCTGGACCAGGTGAAACTCTGATTTGAATTGGCACAACCACTCATATTTTCTTATATATTTTAAAAGTCTTTATGTTAACTTATGACATGATGGGACAAAATTTCTGTTTAGGTTTGTTCTTGACTAGATATTGCTCTAATACTGAAATAAAATTTTTACAGACCCCTAGTTAATCCTTCAGACCTGGATTTAAGAAGTTCATAAGAATATGAACCAGAACACTACAAATTTTAGCTTCTTTATAGGTCCACTATATGGCTAATCCAGCAAAAGTCCTGTATAAAGCAAGCAAATGAAATGCAGACTTCTGTTCTTACACCACATTGGTACCCTTATAATGTCACTTGAATAGATAACAGAAAACATCTTGACAGTCACAGAGCACTTCCATTGGAAAACAGCACTTGATCCAAGCTAAGGCTATAGACTCCCCTAGATAGGAAGAAACTAAGCCAAATCTAAAGGACAACAGCAAAATTCAGTGAATTACAGAAGGTGACAATTAAAGGAACTGTTATATTTTTAAGATTTTGTTTGTTAATTTGCATGGTGATTTAGCTCTGTGGGTGAGTACTATGGGTAAGAAGTGACAAAAAGCCCTACTTACTATCTGTTCTGCCTCTTCCTTGATGAATTTATACATTCAGAAAAAGTAAAGACTTGGCAGAACAGTAATGCCACTATTCTTTCCCATGTTCCAAGTCTAAAAATCCAGCAAAAGTGCACAGGAATTTCACAAGATAGGATTTTTGGCTTTAACTATTGTATTTATAGCTGCATTGTAGTTTTCTTCAAAACAGGGTAACACAAATTATTACAAAATGGGAAAAAAGTAGTAAGTGTATTGTTGGTACTCTAAAGCACACCCACCAGTTTTTCTTATGGGGTAATCCTTTTGAGATTTCGCAACATATTTTCACTAAGAACACCTATTACTGCTGAATCTGTCTTCAATGTGACTGGAATTCTTCCCATTAAATGAGTTAAAGTTTCAAAGCTGTAGTTACCTGTGGAGACTGGTACAATTCATTTAATACATTTACTGCTCATTAGCACGTGTATGAAGCAGTTTCCTGCACCTTGTATATCTGTAATGAATATTAAACCACCTCATCTACTCATAATAATATAATGGCTCCTGTGATGACAGACGCTGTTTGCACAGGAAGCAGATGTTGATGTTTACCTAGATGTAATTTGCAATGATGAGTGGTGGTGAGCTGAGGTTTTTTCCTGCCAGAAAAATTCAGTCTATGTTAAACTTCTGCAAAATCTTTTGCATGCCATTATGGTCTCTTAGGTCATTATGTATATACATATTATCTCAGTGAATAATTGTGAATCTATATCAAAATATTAAATTATGCATATAAGAAAACTATTTATTTAAAGGTATATTTACCAAGTCTCTGAAATGTGATGTCGAGGAAAAAATTCTGGGTAAACTACAACCAAAGATGAAAATAGTATTTATTGGGGTCATAAATTGATTTCTGACTAATAAATATGGCAGGAATCATTCAGAGAGAGTGTCAGTGGCTAGAAAATTAAATCAGTAACTCGTAAGGTTGAAATAAAACACATTAATTTTAGTAGAGGAGTGCCGTACACTACAATGAATTACAAAAGGATGATATGAATTCTTCATCGTTTAGAGCCCTTAAATATAGGCTGAAAATCTTTCTAAAAGATATTTTTTAGTTCAACTTGACAGATATTGATGAATGATTTTTTCTAACCTGTGTTATACCAGAGACAAAATAGAGTGACTTTGGGATTTCTTTTAGTTTTAATATCTGTAAAATCTATTCTATAATGAAATACAATCTGATAACCACATTTATTTTACTTCTGAATTCTATATATATATTTACTTTTGGACATAATTTACAACTTTAGACAAATAACGTCTTAGGAATTCCTGTTTTGAATTTGGAGCCGTTGTTCCCTATGTCCAGTTTTTTTGTCATCTAGAAAATCCCAAAACACGGTTTCTCATTTTCATGCTGACATTTGGAATTGGGGACATAACACTCTTTCTTCATGAACATTAATTTATCCTTTGAATTTCAGGCCCACTTCTCTGAATCTCCTTTCTTGTCAGCATATTGCAGGTATTTGATTTCTGTCACTTCTTGGAATCCTGAAATTAAATCTTAATGAAACTCATAGTCAGACATAAATCTAGAACTGTAATGATCATGTCAGTGCTATATACAGACAGCTTCAAAAGTCACCACTCATTTCTGAAAATATTCTGTGCTGAGCAGAAAAATGTGGAAGGCATGTCCAGAAGCAATCTTTTCCTTTGTTATTTCCTAAATCATACTGCTGGCTCCAGAGACAATAAAACCAGGGAAAATACAGATCTTTTGTCTCTCCTTGTTTTCATCAAAGTGGATATGGTACTGTTTGGCTGAATGTGGTATTCTAAATTTAAATCTGTTGCAGTTACAGTGGACTTAGTCTCATTTTTTGCAAATTTGGGGGTTCCTTGTAGAGTCACAGTTGTCTAAACCTTAAAAAAATAGTCCATTCTTCCACGTGAATAGAGATATGATCTGATCACTTGCAGAAAATTGGCCTTAAAATTTCCATTTCAAGGCCATTTGGAATGATCTGGAATCCGATATGCATTTGTAAATCTATCTATCTATCTATCTATCTATCTATCTATCTATCTATCTATCTATCTATCTTTTTATTCTTCTGGAAAGAAAACACCTTTCCACTCTCTAGGGTCTTCCTTTGGGGGCTCTTTTGAAATTCGTTCTCTTTTTTTCTTTTGCTAATTTTGTCCTGCTGCATCTCTTCTGTATCCTGAAAATGCCTTTCCCTCCCTGACATTTAGACTCTTCAAGTATTTATAGATTGTTACCATGTCCCCCTTTAGTCATTTCTTAGACAAACTATGCATATTTAGCACTTGCAATCAATCCTCATACATCAATCACTCCAGAAGTCTAATCATTTTTTGCAGCTTTCTTCAGATCTTCCTCCAATATGTGAATATCCTTCTAATAGGATGCCTAAAATTAAATACAATGGGTCGTGTCTGCAGCTCACGTAAATCAATGTAGCTCTACTGAAGCCTGTGTTGATTCATGCCAGCTAAAGAGCAACATTTCTAGTACAAAAATATCAAGACTGTATATATTTTGTGAAGTGAGCCTGAAACCACACAGACCTTTTCTTCATAGTAAAGCTTCTTTGAATTAATTTCCATCACTTAGCTGTGCTTTTGAATAGCGAATTTCCAGTTAGCTTCCCATAAAACCT
Source organism: Brachypodius melanocephalos (assembly GCA_013398615.1). Classification (NCBI taxonomy): domain Eukaryota; kingdom Metazoa; phylum Chordata; class Aves; order Passeriformes; family Pycnonotidae; genus Brachypodius; species Brachypodius melanocephalos. The sequence goes on along the minus strand of VZSR01003803.1, from coordinate 10,671,147 downwards.
CAAAATAGTCTGCGTTTTTGTATTTTTATTAGGGTTTGGAGCAGCTCCTTCAGCCTCCCTGACATAATTCCTTTCCATCCTTGGCACAGCCATGTGTCCCAGATGTCTAACTGGAGGCTTCTGCTCACAGACCATGGCCACACGGAGGTGATGTAGGTTTAGAGTGGCTCTGGGAAGGATGGTTCTAGCCCAGAAGGTAACAAGCATCAGTGGCTGGCATCCTCCCAAAACATGTACCCTATGTGGAGAGAAGGACTGTAATCCCCCTTGCAGCATTTTATCTTCCTTTGGAGTCCTCTTTGTCACTTTACTGGCCCCATCAAGCACCCATCCCTCAGCTCGTTTAATCCAAAATCAGATATTTGAGTCATTATAATCCAACAAAGGTCATGCAGACTCATAGTAGAGAAAGATATGCTTACTTTTTAATTTTTTTTGCCAAACTAGCTGTGGCTAGAGGGCAAAAGTAGCAGCCCTAATTAGGCTAATAATAGCTCTAGGCCTCCTGTATTGTCAATGGAGATGAATACACTTTTTTTTTTTTTTCCTGGATAATTGATACTGCATTTAGTGGAGCAAATTAGCACTGAAAATAAGTAAAAATGAAATTTATAAATAACTTACAAAATACGGTATCACTGCTAGCTGCAAAATGGTGACTTTCCATTAGACATACTGTAGAAGTGCTGTAATAATTAAATTTCACAGAATTCATCTCCTGTAATATACTACAAATACACACACACAATTAGTGAAGAAACCTATTTCACTATGTCACTATGGTCAATTCTGTCCTAAATTGACACTGTTTAGGGGGAGAGGCATGGATTGTTGTTATTTCTGGACTGTTATTTTCCACAGTACTGAAGTTATACTTTGTTTTGTTTTGTTTGGGCTTTTTTTTTTTTTTTTTTTTTTTGTTTTGTTTTGTTTTGTTTTGTTTTTTGGGGTTTTTTTTGGTGTTTTTGGAGGGGTTTTTGTTTGTTTGTTTGTTTGTTTGTGTTTTTTAAATTTTTTTTTTTGGCACTAATGTACAATACAACTGGCCATACATTGGAGAAATCCAGTTTTTTGAAAATGCTTTGTGGGTGAGGTGGCACTTGGTTTCAAACCAAGACAGCATCTTCTTCAGGGAGCACATTGTTCAGACTAAGAAGTCTTTATTTGAAAAAGTATAGAAGCCAGGCCACTTTGTAATTGATAATCATAAAGGAAACCTAGTAACTTATTGTTGTTTTAAAAACTATTTTGCATATGTGTTTCCCCCACTCAATTTTTTTTTTTCAATTTACACAAATTTCTTTGGTCTTTTCATATTACATGAGTGTTTTCTGCTTGATTTCCTTCAGAACCTTTTAGCACAACTTTTATTTCCACAGACTTATAATTCCACAGTGAAGAGTAAAACAAATGCCATCTACGCTATAAGCTGTTGTTGAAAGAACTTTCCACCCAATACCAAAGGAGTCCTGTGATAACATGGAAGTCACATGTATTCAAATAATTAGGGTCACAAGATTGGGATAAGGGGGATTAGTATTTGTTATACGTATACATATATGTGTGTGTGTATATATATATATATATATATACACAGAAAGAGAAAAATCAAAGCTTTCATTAGATTCTGAATATATTAGCATTGTGTTTTACCATAGAGAAGTATGTAGAGAAACACATTTTGAAATTTCCCTCAGCATTAATCAGCATATGATCATGGTTCAAATAGGTGATACTTTCAGATGCCAAGTAGGCTTCTGAGATAGACTGAAATCCAATTATAAATGCTATGGAAATAAAAATTTGGCATAGAAAACAATGAGATAATCTGCTGGGCTTGTCAATGCAAGGGTTTTCCCTCTCAGAATATTCTTGTTGTGCATGGTACTTCCCTAACTACTTCTCATGGATCCTTTACACCAACTATAGGGATTCATACTGCACTCTAACTGTAGATTACAGCTAGGTCTCTATTTCTGACCTTGTACACCTCTTAAATGTTTTGCAAGGAGTGGCGTGAAGGGAGTAGGAAATATTGATTTATGAGGTATGGTAAACTAGCAAGCTAATATTGAGTTGCATCCCCTCTTCCTTGAAAGCTCAAGGCTGTGTTCTCAGAGGATTTATTGTTACTGACTTCCGAAAAACAGAGGCTGCTCCAGTCACTGATTGTAGACTAGTACCTACATGTACCTATTTTATGTCAACAGCTTCTTGTCATAGTAGACAAAACAGATGCATTTGATTCTAAGGATGAAGGAATGAAACTGAACTGTGCTTCCTGTTGGAACTTGCTGGGAAAGAGGAGAAAAAAAAAAGTGGGAAGAAACATGCCTACAACTGACACTGTTTTCTAGGCAATCTAGGACATCACATTTTAGCCTGTTTGTCCCTTACACATAATTGGTATCGCATCTTCAGGACTGGAGTATTTAGGAAAAATCCTCCCTGCCCTGTAAAATTTGTGAAGAGAAGCAGGGTAATTCTGGGATTGATAGTGTTGGTCGGTAATTGACTGACATTGAAATGGTCAATGAAATACAAAATACTGCTCAATGGGAAGAGTAATCATATCTATGCAGATACAAATATGATTGCAAAATTTGTTACGATCGAAGGAATCACAAAATTGCAATCAGGGTTCTTTGAAGAGTGCTTAACGCTTGGTAAGCCCAGAAAGGCAAAATGTGATATTAAAAGTTGTTAGGGGAGGAAGGTAGAATGAAACAGAAAACATCATTAAGGCAGCATATAAATCATTGAGAAATTTATATTTTTTAGTAATACAGTGCATTCTAATAATCTCATCTGAAAAGTGTTAGACAGAAATAGAAAAGCAGGAAGGAATGTGACAAGGATGAGCAACAGTGCAGAACAGCTCTGGTTTTAAGGGAGATTAAACAGAATAAGACTTCCAATTTGGAAAAGCTCTGATACGGTACAAGTTTATAAAATCAAGAGTGATGATCGTTCATTAGCTCTCAAAGAGAGAAAGAATTTGTCAAGTGATATTTTTCAATCAGCAGGTTTAAAACAAGTGAAGAACTTTTTTAACATGGTTGCAATTAAAGTGTGGAACTCATTGCCACAGGATATTATGAAGAACAAAGGTAGAAATGGATTCAGACAAATTTACAGGAAGACTAAAAAAACCAAACCCTCAGGGGCTGTTGAATAGAAATATCTGAAGTCATGCCTGATTTAAGAAATCCTTAAACCAGTAATTATCAGATACTTATAGCATTCAGATTTGTAACCTCCTTAAGCATCCGGTGTCCACCGTTTTTCCCTCTCAGAGCACTTTTTCTGGTCTTGGACTATAGTTGTTCCAGGTGCTCCCCTGTCATTGTCTGCTAAATGAAATGCAGAGGACAAGGAAAGAAGGTCACCTGGTAGCATAGAGCCTGTTTTGGGGAGTCACCTGGGCTATAGAACTGACAAATCCCTCTGTTTTTCTAAATATTGCCTGCAGAGCTTATGAAGGTAACTGAAGCTTTTCAGAGCTTCTGCAACTAACGTTTCTGTGATCAAAAATTATTTGCATGCTTGTGAGGCAGAGAGAATGAGCGTGTGCAGCAGCAGTGTGATCTCCTCTCCTACACGTGTCTTATCAATGTGCTTCCATTGCAACCCCCATCCTACAGGTGTATTCAGGGAACTGTTCATACACACTACTTGATCCTTGCTTCGGCAAACATTATTTAAAGTACGCCAGCAGCATAGATTTATTTCTTGTGAGGCACCAGTGACCAGATGGAAATTGAAATTTGTCATTCAACTGAACTTTTGGCTGTACTGGTCTGAAAACAGCTCAGGAAAATACTTTTCTGAGTGTAAGCCATGAAATAGAGAAAAATATCAAGATTTAGATGTATACCTTACTAACATTTCCAAATATCTCTAAATCAACAGTATTTTTTTTTTCTGTTTTAAATTCTGTCACATTTTTGTGGCTTTTTAATTTACCAATTACCGAGACAAGTTTTGGCTAACCAGACAAATATATTCTGAATTTTTTTTTTCATTAATAATATTCTAATTTTTCTGAACAGGAACTTGCAATGCTGCATTTCTGCCAAGACTGTCATTGATGTGTGAGTCCAGAGATGTGATTGACTGTGAAATTGTATCTTTCACAAATACTAGTAGTTTCTCCTTAATCTTTAGAGAATTTGAAAAGTACTGAGGAACTGCTCTCATAAATCCAGAATACTCTGGTCCTTCTGTAGATCAAGAGAAGGATGTAAAAGAACATAAGCCTGTTGCTTGCAGACCAAAGCTAGATTTTCCACAGAGTACCATCTGACAATTACCCTTCTATTCTGCTCATTATAATTTAAGCAAAGTACACTCCTGTCTAAGGCTTCAAAAGATTTCTTCTCTCTGCTGTCTCTGTTTTGGTCAGTTTTTATAGTCAATCAATATGAGCAATGCTCTTAAGTACACATAGTGTCCATTCAGTCAAAACACAAGAAGCAACGATTTGTTCTTTCAAAATTATACTTTGGTACAAAAAAAATCTATTTGCTAGATAATATTACTTTGGGAAAAAAGATTTCACTAAAATGTAATTTCAGGTTTTGAAGTGGACATTACAGAAAAATAGAAAACTTCTCTACTTCCTTTATTGTTAGCCCTTGGGAAATATGAAATTAAAAACAAGAAAGGAGGAAGCAATGTCTTACCTTTTAAAACTAATTTGTTTCACGTTGGTAAGCAGCACTTTCGCTATTACATGTTTATTCACTTCAAAACATGACCATGCTACTTCATCTCCTAACAATGATTTTAGCACTCTACTGTTTTAACATGGTTGAGCTGGAAGGCAGTCAAGGGATGTGAGGAAGTAATTTGTTGTACATTTAATGGTGTGAAGTATCCACCAGAGAGAACATAAAAGATTTTTCTGTTTCCTCACAAAAGTGTCCATGAGTGAAATTCCAGTTTCCTAAGTAGTTCTCTGATTAGCTTTTCACAATTCTGTCCTGTGTCAGACAATTGGCAAGAAAACAAAGATCAGGCTTTTGTTGATATTCGTGAATATTACACCTTTATCATCATCCCATTGGTGGCGTCCCCCGGGTTTGCTGTGAGGGAAGCTTCACAAGCGCTGAGCTTATCTTCAGGCACCAGTCCTGTGGTGCTCTGTAACTGCACAGGGCTGGAGTTAATCTGCTGCTTAACTCTGTTCCTGTGGGGATGCTGAGCGCTGCAGCAGCTCAGCAGCAGTTCCGTGCAGCTCAGGCACTCTGTGGGCCACAAGCTGCTGCACATCTAAACCATCTAAGCTTAGCCACTGGTCTCTCAAAGCTCCCCTTGGACCTCCATCACTCAGGAGTCTGTATTAGCAGACTCTTCTGCGGCCCAGGGTGAAAATGAAGAGCATGTTTCCAGCAACCTCCATCTAGTTCTTCCTTAGAAAATAAATGCAAAGCTCAACAAAGCCCTGTTTAGAGGAAGCTTTGAGGGGATGCCATGCTAGTGCTGTACTACACAATTCTCAACACTCAATTAATAACAGAATGCTTCTTTAAGCAGTAAAACCTCTTTATTTTTGGAGAGAATTCCTGGAACTGAGGGAGCAGACTGATTTACTTGCTACCTGCACTGAATTGAGTATTGCATACTAGAGCTGACCTTCTGTCCTGTAGCTGGTTTAGTATTTGCTTTCCATCAAACAGAGAAAAGCTTCCAAAGAGCCCCTTGAGACAACGTTTATGAGACTTTTGTGTGTTGCTACTTGCCTTCGTCCCACCATATCTCTCTGTGTCATGGACTCAATCTTATTAGTTTTCCTTAAATAATTTCTTTCATAAATACAGTGTTCATCACAAAAAAAGAGTTTTTTGATTGTTACTCTAATAAAGCTCCTAGGATAAGTGGCTTTTTATGAAACTTATATTTTACTTCTGTGAGCAGTGTTTAACCATAAAATTGTCATGCAAACCCTTCTGCTTATAAATAGTATTTCTATCACCACCAGAGACATTATGTTCAAGAAAACAAATATGTGGGATTTTTTCTCTTGTTTGGGCAGTGGGAATAGATGCATGGATTTGCATGCTCACAAAGCTTTTGTGTTGTAATGACAAAGAAATTATTCTTGCATCCACCTGAAAAATGTATTCTTTAATAAAATTCCACACATTCAGTCTCAATGCTAAGGTATTAAAGGTAAACTAACAGTTTATTGAGTGCTCTTAGAGATTTCTTCTGTAGATGTAAGCAGAAGTTATTTCAGCATTTAGAAAGAGCAGTACGTACTAAAGTGGGAGAGTTGGGTTTGCTGTGGCTATTACTTTAGCACATTTTCTGATTAATTCGTTAATGCGTCATTCCTCAAAAATGAAATGGCACTTCACTGCAGTAGTCTGAAAAAATCCTGATAATACTTTAATCTACAATATCTTCTGCAAATGGCTCAAGGTTTTCAGCAAAAATGTTTACCCGATGGAGTTATCTTTTAAAAAAGTTGCCTTAAGTCTGCCTCACAGCACAGGTAATGCTGAAAAAATTCAATGTTTTCGTCAATAACTTGGCAGCAAGAAAAAAATGTATGATATTCCACACCAGGTCAAATCCAGTCTCCTGTGTGAAATCATCCCACACGGGAAGTGAGAGGAAAGTTTATATGGACAAGGCAGGCGCAGTGCCATTTTCTGCATCTTATAGTACTCAAAAGCTTTACCAGTTTTGGAACCAAGAAAATTATTTTTTTATATTGTCTTTTAAAGAGAACCAAAATCACAAGAGAGACAAAGACAATAGGGTAATACATTTGCTCTTTAAGATGTTGAGTCCTGAGGTGCCGTGGTTTGCCCTGAAACACAGTGGCGTTCCACTTGCCAGGGGACTTTTTTATTGTTTTTTCTAATCAAAGAAGACTGTTTTAATCAAAGAAACACTGATCAGAGGAGCACAGAGAATTGTGCTTCTATCAACCCAAATGAAATGCCATGCCACAAATAAGCCGTTGAGAATTACTTTTATCCACCCCCATCCTACCTGTCCACCTCTGTGTCTGAAATCATTATCTGGTGTACTGCAGTGCTGGTTTGCTGTCTCTCTGGAGATTCTCAGGGAAGAGTGAAATCCCTCAGGAGAAGGATAATGGTCACCATAACTGCAATGTTTATGGCTGTTTCTCAGATTCAGTAGCATCAGATGGCTGTGTGTGAGGTAAGTGATGCAGTCCAGTGTCACTGGGGAGCCATATGACATTGCAATGACTTCTGAAAGGTCCCCTTGGGCTGGCTGTTAGTTCCCTAACAAAATAATGCTACTACTCAACAGCACCTAAGGGTCTCCTTCTCTACTGAAATGCCAAGAGAGAAAACAAAGCAGTGAAGGACCTGCATTCTCTAGTTTATAGCATTTGTTTAGTTCTAACACAAGATATCTGTACTGAAGGGAAAGAATAAAGAAGCCAGTGATACCGTGAAAATCAGAGAGGCAAAAAAGAGATATTGTGGCAAGCACTGAGCCAGAGGCTGTAATCAATTAGCTGATTGCTGAATTTCAGACCCCTACATCATATCTGCCAGCAGCAGTGAAAGATGTACAGCTGAAAATTCCCTCTCACAAAACCACAAAGCCTGTGGAACTCCACCCATAAATACTTCAAAAGGACAGGGTCTGCTCTGGTATAGATTCCATCACCTTGATAATCAGCAGCCTTTCAGTAGTATCCACTTTATAAATAGAAGTTCCTTGGACTAGAGAGATGTGAATGCAGATGTCTGACGTAATAAAGCTCAAACTAATCTCCAGTATTTTATTAAGAAATCATTAGACTGAACTGCTTCAGGTGAAATCTTTCTCCATTGAAGTTAGCAGCAAAATTCCCTCTGACTTCAGTCAGCAAGAAATAAAACCCTTTCAAGACAGTTATTAAGCTGCAGAACAGCTAAAAGGTAGGGAATTAATTTTGATTAAATGGAAATCTATATCTATCTCACAAACATAACTAGAGAAGAGATTCAATTGATTTTTATCTAATTTGTTATATTTACTGATATGAACAGTCTTTGAGAGTCCTCTTTTTTATTTTCTGGCAATTACTACCCATGATTTTTTAAAATTGTACTTTCGAAAAGGTGATTCTAAGAACAAAAAGATAATCTTCTTATAAATAATCAGGTAAATAACTCAACTTTCACTGCAGCAAACTGAAAAATCCTACCTAGAATGTTGGAATGAGCAGTGCTTGGGAAGAGTCTTTTGGGAAGTGTTTCTGACTCAGAGTTTAGAGAGATATGTATATTTTCAATGCTCTCAGTGAGTTATCCCAGTGCTGGCTGAGCCAAGTCTGATTGCTGGGAGATGTTGTCTGTGTTACAAATTCTATCTGATAGGTTGCTGTCTTTTTGCTATACTTATATGACTCTAAAATAATTTTTAAAAAATCACTTTTAAAAGAGCATTGTCAAAAGAGAAGGGTAAATAACAGGCTATAAATATTTTAAAAAGTTGTGATCAAATGGCATAATTATACTGATGTTAGGATTTGAGGACAACAAGGCTTTTTAGCTTTGTGTACTTCCTTTGGAAAAAGATGTGAACTAGCCACAAAGTCCTTGCAATGACCTGGTGACAGTCACAAGTGTAGATGGCAAACAGTTCGACTGAAAGAGAGACTCCTTTCCTTGTTGTAATGACTAGGGAGGACTTGGCCAAGAACATAAGGGTAAAAGGCAGGAGTGAGTGAGAAAAGCGAGGCACTAAGAGTTCATGAGACATAGGAAAGGAAAAGGAAAGAACAGCAAAACAAAGGTGTCAGATTTCAGGAAGGTAGGCTTCAGTAAACAAGAATTTTCTTGTAAAACATTGGAATTCAAGAAACCTAGGAGTTACTTAAGGGAGCATTATTAAGGGCATAAATCCAAACTAATGCAGAGCAGATAATACAAGATTTGCTAAATTTTGACCTTTTCAGGCAGCATCTGAAAAGGTGAAGCTGGGTCACTTCCTTAGGGTAGGGAAGAATTGCATAAGTGTGATGTTGCAGAATCAAAAATTATAAAGGCACACGATAGACATCAGTCTCCAAGACCATGCTGATTATAAAAATTTTTCTTTCATCACATTAAAAAAAATAAGACCAAACTAAATAGCAGTTAAAAAAAAAAAAAAAAGAAAACCACTCTAGAGAGGATTGACACATTTTTTAATACTGAATTGCTCTTATTTATAAGGATGAGAGGCATTTCAATATTACAACAATAAATAACAACAGGGAAAATTTAAGACCATGACTCTAAGTGTGACGGAATAGGTTAAATACCTATTACAAAGTTAGATATTTTCAATTAGCTGTGATGCTGTGATACTTGAAGAATAAGCTGATGAAACATCAAAGATGATAGAAGTAGCTCTAAAAAGTCAAAGACAATAGGTGATGATCAAGAATGAATGCAGTAGTGATCTTTGAAAAGAATGTGAAACAATTTTAGGAAATTAGATAAACTTCAGTTCCTGGAAGAATGCTAGAACAAATAATCAAACTATTTGTAAGCTTCTAAAAAAACCCCAAGGAAATTAGTCACTGTCAACATGGATTTGTCAAAACAAAATTGTATCAGAATAATCTAATTTTCTTCTGTGAGAGAGCAATTGTGGATAGAAAAGAAGCAGCAGATGTCACACATAGCTTTTAACACTGCCTCATAATATTCTCATATTTAAGCCAAGAAATTCTGTTCCAAACAAAACTATAGAAAGTGGGCACAGAAAGACTTGAATCACTTTACTGATAAATCACTTCTCAGTAGTTCACTGTCAAATTGGAATGATTCTGTGAAGTAGTGTATGGTTCAGGCTCTGTACTTTCCTTCAAGACTGGGCAGGAGTAATTGAGAAGGTGCTTACTAAACCTGCAGAAGAATCATAGGGTTCAACAAATTGATTGACCTTGACAGATGTTACATTCGTACTCCTCTTCACATATTTATCTTGACTTCAAAGCAATATTTCCTTTTATATATTAAGCATAGAAATAAGTATACTTACACTTTGGCTGTGTTGAATGCACAGGGTCACAAAACCTTATTGTGTTTCCTCTTAAAATGTTTGTTACTTTCATATCTGTCATATCTTTCATTATAAATTTGGGTTGTTTTAAAAAGTCTCTTTAAAAATGTTCTTAGCCCATAATAATAAAAAAAAGCTGTAGTAATCTGAGAACTTTTGAAAAGTACCAAAAATATTAATATTTCAGTGGGTTTTTACAATGAACAGTGATATTCTCAAAAAAGACTAAGAATAGATTATTTTTCATCTTCTCTACCCCATATTATTTGGCTAGATATGTGAATATTATTTTCCATTTTCCTTCCTGAATGAAGAAGTAAAAATCTTTAGAATAAAGTCAGAATCTTTAGAATAGTGCTTCTCACTTTAATTAGTAGCATTCATAATTTAAAATGTTGTTTTTCACTTCCATCTTCATTATCAACTTAAAAGTCACTGCTGCTATAAATATTTTTCAGATTGCATGGAGGAAGATAAAGTATACAAGAATGCCAGGAACGAAAAAAATATAGAACACCACTTTGTTTTTTTTTTCTTTTTCAAAGGCAGTTTCTCTTTTGGAAACCAATTAGCATTCTATTTTTGTATTATTTTTCTGCTTTATGGCTTGCAAAGTTTGCATTGCCTGCCAATAGGTGGCACTAATAATTTCTGCATTATCTCAGTGGTTGTTCTGTTGTCTTTCAACACTGAAGGAGTTATATCCTAATATATGTCCCATTTCCATTACCTTTGTTTTGATTTATATTTAATGTTTAACCAAAAAAGGAATTTTTGTATAAAAATACAGGTGCTGTATACCCAAGCAAATATTAGATTAATGGGCACAGGAAAGATACATTAATAAACACTAATCAGCCAATGTTTTTTGCCTGTGGGATGAAATATTAATGTGCCCAAACAACCAAAGCTGGAAATTGCTTATGCACAGCATCTGAAGGGTACATTTAACACTGAATAAAGTGGATAGGGTATATATCTCCAGTATAACATTCATATTTCTCACATTTAATTTATTTCTTAGAGAAATGTTTCAAATGTTGTTTTTAGAATAGTTGAAGTAAATAGCATTTTACCATCATACAATCTGAATCTTATGGTTATGATTTACCTGGCTACATCTGTCTGTGACCAATGCTTGATTTTTGGACACCTGCAATTATCTGTCCTTTACCTGTGAGCTCTGATGTCTTTATTACCGTCTGTTTCAGCTGGTGGCACCACCATACAACAAGAAGTGAAAGGATAAAGCAAAGAAGAGCTGGCTGGTTGAGTTTTCTATGCAACTCCAAGAAGAGTCAAGCCTCTTTTAGCTCATCAGAGACAAAGACATGCAAACATGCAAAATTTTCAAGAGCACAGATTGATTGCAGTGAAAGATGGATGCTACCAGCACTAGGTACTTCTTTTCCTCTCCAGTTGAGTAAAACTCAGCTTATGACATGCTTTCAACATCATCTCAAGTTTGTCTAAGTTCCTGTGTGAGCCAGCCTTTGCAAGTGTGCTGCACAAGGTCATTTATCGTGGCTTGTGCTGTGTTGCAGTCCCAAAATATTCCTGTTGTGCTTAACAGATAAAGCAAAAATCATTGTCACTTCAAAGCAGGTCTCATTTTTGACAGCAAGAAGATGAAGGAAGTTATTTCAGTAACACAACTTTCAGATCTCAGATTTCATAATTTCTCAAAAAATTTAGTTGAGTCAATTTTTGTCTTTTACACTGTACACTAAAAATCTGCTTTTTGGAAGACTCTTCCCACACCAGCTGTCTTCTGCCATATCACTGCAGCGCTGGCTGTGGTAGGCATGCTGGGATAGGAAAGGGATGTCAAATAGAGAGGAGACAGATTTGCACATAGGAGAACTGAACCTTCCAGTAGTATCTGGCAATTAAAGGTATCTTAATCCACACCAAATGAATACAGGAATATGGATGTTTCTACCATATTTCACTGTGAGATGAGTGTATGCTTTGAAATTTCTGGTAGGAAATAAAGGTGGCAGCAATAAAATTAGCACACAAACACCATCTGAAAGCCAGAAAGCATCTGCATGCTAGAAGCTTATTACATCATGTATGAGGGGGAATAGAAAAAACCCAGAAAGAGGAAGGAGAGAGGGAAATACAGAATAAGACGCACACACACACACACACACACACAAAAGCATGACAAAGCTAAGAAGTAAATATGAATTTAAAAATACTGTACAGACCATCTTAACACTGATATGTTACTGCCATGCAAATCATAGGGATTTTCCACATGTTGTATAGATCAAAAGAATTATTGCCAATTAACACAAAGCATTAGCCTGAGGCACTATCCAGGCATATGTAAAAGCTTAATCTATCCTGAAGACACAATTTAAATGGAAAGCCTCCTTGATTATTGGTAATAAGGCTGCATTCAAAACAAGAAGGGAATATGCTGTGAGTCAGGAAAATTTTGCTGGAAATCTGTAAAACACATCTATTGCTTACAGAAATGAGCAACAAATAAACCTCTCCAGCTCATGTTCCTTGCTCGGTACCAACCTTTAAGTCAGTTCCCTGGATTCCTCTGACTCCACCCAAACATCACTAAACATTTCTTTTTTCTTTGCACTGTGCTCCACTCCCAGGAACACACAAGAAAAAGACACCTGTGTTTGCATGGGAGTACAAAGGTGGGGTCATCTCAGGCCCTAAGGTGAAGCATTGATAGTCTGAGTCATAGGTTTCCATCATTTCATCCAACTACAATGACTCCAGCTCTCTTGGATATATCTCTTCTCTTCCCAGGGCCATTCAGTTTTCCTCCTCTGCTCTGCAACATCAGTGAAGAACATTATACTATAAGGTCATCTCTGGGGCTGTTGGTTACAAAGTTCTCAGTGGAGATGGTCATTGAGGAGGCTTTATTAAGCATATACTTGTTCCCACAAACAGAACAGTTCTCTTCTTCTTTTTCTTTATTTTTCTTTTTTTTTTTCCCTTTTTCTTCTCATTACCCTCTACTCTGCTGGTTTATACTTTATATATCCTCTAAAGACCTCTCAGAGTGTAATTTGATTGCTGCTAGGGGAGAAAATATGCCCAGGAATGGAAAATTCTACTTTCTGCTCTTTCCAGCAGACAGTAGCAGAGAATATTCATCTCTGGAGACTTCTTGTTATTTATTGATAGAAGAAAGTATCCATCTCAGTTCACCACTTCCATGCCTGTACCTTCACTTGTATTTTTCATTTTGAGCACTTCATATCCATGCTGTTAACTGTGGATAGCAATCTTATGTGGTTTTATCCCTGTAATTCCCTGATGAATTGTCATTATACTGATTTTATAGGTAACATATTAAGCATCAATATATTGTGAGCTCTGGCTTGTGAAGAAGCCATCCATCATAAATGTGCCAATTCTCTATAGACATATGCAAAGTTTGTCCCAAATGCAGGATAACTCAGATATATCTGACTTTTCCTGGGATGGTTCTGTGACACAGTTAAAAATATTAGAAAGAAATTAAATGTTACATTCTTTTACAATATACTAAGCTAATGTTAAATATCTAGCCATTGTTGTTGACTTATTTGTTATAACATTTTACCCTGATTTTTTACTAATTGTCCCAAATTTACAATTGAAAATGTAGCAAGTAAGAAAATGGAATCTTATTTATTTTTTTAAACCGTAGGATAAAATAGAATACCCTTACCTTCATTTCTTTCAGTATTTTTGGATGTGATGTTTAATTTAATACAGCATCTTTTATGCTTAAGGATCTCAGAGAGTGTTTAACAAAAATATGACATCATATCTGCTGCAGTGTAGTTCGAGGTGTGTAGGGTTGAAAGGGCAGAGAGGAAAGCATGTTTCCAAAGGACAGCACAGGAAAAATAGGTATGCATTATCTATCATTTTTACTTCAAAGTCTTGTGTTTCAGAACCATGAAGTGCAGCAAATTACACATAAACTCAGCTATTAATGTTGATATAAAAGATTCTGTTGTGACAACAGTGGAGTAAATAGCATAGGTATATTTATGGATATAAAATTTGATATGTAGTGAATGCCTGTTTAGGAACAAACCTAATGTCATTATAGATTTTGGAAATATTGTTTGACATGTTTAGCAATGCACTGTCAAGATGAATTAGATCCCACCTCTACTCTCAGAATGATGCTGTTGCAAACAACGAGAAAAAACTGTCTTGCCCTGTTACAGACTGCAGCCCAGTATCTGTGCCTCAAGGGTGGCAAAGGGATGGCCCAGGCATGAAGCAGCATGTGGTGTCAAAGGTAAAGTGACACTCTGAGCAACACAATTAAAAAGGATTGTTTATTATTGGTCTGAAGCAGCACAACAGAAATCGTTCCCTCTTGGCTAGGCTTTGGACTCTCCACCCCAAATAAACTCTCAGCACACATCGGTGCCATGCCTGCAGATATTTCTAGCCAGCTTTGTATTTTCTAAAGTATCAGTTTGGGCCTACCACATTACAGTCTTCATTATGTTTAATACCACAATTTCTCACAAAAAAAAAAAAACAAAGAAAAAAAACCAAGAAAACACCCCCCAAAAAGGAAGTTGAGATCATTTTGACCCTGGCATAGGAATATAAAGAGTCAGTTCAGAGAAAAAACTTGAATATTGTGATGTTCAGTACAATAAAGAACACAATAAGCAAAAACATAGACTAGATTTAAACACCGTTCTTTAGATTTAAAAAGCCAAACCAAAACAAAAATCCAAAACCAAAAATGAAAAAAAACACAACAAAAAACTCTGAAACAAAAGCAAAAACACTAGGTCAGGCGAAATTTAGGGACACACCCATCTCCATAGAGCAGATGAGAAGTGTTTATTTTAAAAATGGAATTCGAAACAATGATATAAATAATTTAGTCAGAATAGGTGTGATAAAGGTTGAAACACCCCTGAAATTCTGTTCCTCCTGAGGAGTTCCAGTATTTATCTCAAGATGTACTAAAATACACTCATGAAGCTCAGTCAATGGCTCATACAGAGATTTTTTATTTTGGCAGAAATCCACAAAGGAAAATTTAAACTCCCAAAGAGCCTAATTAATTATGAAATTTGCTTCTTGGCAAAAATTACTAATTTATCAGGGCATCCTTGCTTAGAAAAATCATAGGTAACCAGGGGCATCATTTCTTGTTTAGCTGAAACATGAAGATTGGAAACCCAGAATTGTTTTGATACAGGGAGTTTTGTTATGCTAGCTTCACACTGAAGTTTTAATATTAATATAACTACAGTAATTAATAGCAATGGTTAATGTGAACATAACACATATAATGGAGAGATTTGTATAGCCTGTAGAAATTAAGTGCCCGGGGTGGGCTTTGTCTCAGCTAATTTTAGAGCTCTAAAGTGTTCATGTCTGTCTTCAAGCTGGTCAGCCTCAGACTTTTCAAAAGAGAGTAAGATATATACCTTGATATACAGCTGACCTATTATCAAATTTCTGCTTCAGGACGGTGTGAACTGTGCCCCAAAAGTCCATCATCTCTCTCCAGGGAGATGAGGGCTTATCTGGGATGTAGTTGTACATGCTATAGTACATTTAGATGTACACGCTATAGTACATTTACATTATACCAAAATGTGGTCTACCCACCATGATGCTATTAGGAAATACCTTGTAAAAATCCAAACATGTGAGAGCAGTAAGTATTTAAGACTTTATTCCTTGGAATATTCCTCTAGGCAATATTTATAGTTACTGTGCTGTCAGTCCCCTGGCAACGCAAGGTTATGAGAAAGGAAGTGAAGCAGAGCAGTCTGTGGAGAACAAAACTTTAGTAAAGCTGATTTTTTTTTCCTAACTGGTGATTCAGAATCTATTGTCACAAGATCTGAAACTCTAATCATAATTTTAGACTGATTTAATTAGACTTGAACCTCACAAAAACAATCATTTTTGTTCAAGGAAGTCTAAATCTAATGGTAGTCACAAAATATCTTTGCAAACGTGGGATTTGGGAAAAATTCCTCTTATTACCACAAACTGAAATTATGTGCAAGGTTCTGAAAGCAAACACAAACATTTTTTCCTAGAACAGTGTCACCAGGGCATGAATGATGTTATCTTTTCTACGACAGCTTGATGGATTATTTTTCTTTTGTAGTTGTCTTATCAGCTGTATTATTTTTCCTTTCTAACTTACTAAGTTCTACAGTGAAAGCTGAGTTCTGGACTTTATGCACTACCTGTGTATGTAAATGCCAGCAGATTATTAATGTTCTTGCTTTGTCTTTCAAAGCTCAATATATTTTTTTAAAAATTCAATAAAATATCATAAAATGTTGTCAGACATAAACAACTCAACAGTTGTTGTAATTAAAGTCTTGTTTAGGGCTGGATCCCCCAGATTTTATGATTAGTTCTGTGAATTTGCCTTGTCTGGGAATTGTCTCTGTGTATTGACCTCCCTCTTCCAGGACAGGTTCTTGATTTGAACTTTCCTCAAAATTTAAATAAAAAGAGGAAAAAATTGTGATATCTGATACCAGATTACTATCAATGATGTCAGAGAGTAATATGACTGCAGTAAGTCAGACTCCATATTTTGCCATTAACATCGCTGGTACACTCTGCAGTGCACTCCAGCATCTGGAGCATCTAGAAATCTTTTGCTACCAAGCTTAAGAATTTGAAGACTTGAAGAGCATCTTTCAAATGGTGGGTCTTTGCATAGATTCAGTTCAGCTAATCTTATTTCAAACATATATTGTGGGTTTTTTCTTGCTATTGTGAGACAAAGATGCTTTACAATTTGAGCTTTATAATTCTAAAAAATGTTATTGTTCTTAGGAATAGAATTCAGCAGAGTATAGATGTATGGAAGCAACCATTTATCTGGGTTTGTCTTCATTAATTTGGCTTTTGCATACAAATGATGAGAATTCAAAACTTTTCCATTGGCTGCTTCCTTCCTTTGTATGCCATAAGGAATGTCTTTAAATGCAACAAGAAACAGTGGAGCAACTAGAAGATTGTTATTAGCCAAGTCACAGCTCTGTTCAACATCATCAACAGCAGTAAAAGTGTCTGAGAAACATCCTTATTTTAGGATACCTGATGGTTTAGTGATTAGAAGAGTACTCACTTAGGAAATAGAAAACCTCCTTTAGCCTGGAGGGCTCTCTTACCACAGCTCTCACACCTCAGCCTTTTCCTGCTGTGAATTGCAGGGTGTTATCAGGGCACTTTACAATTATTGTTGAAGCTGGACGGCTGTAAACCTGGGGAAGCATGAGCTGTAAGATCAGAGAGAAAGACTGAACCAAAGGGTGTAAAGTGGGCCGTTTAGCACTGAGTCACTTTTTTTTTTTTTTAAATTCTGGTTATAGATTTATTTCTGGTTTTATCCAGGGACAATCTACAATATAAAATACATAAGCAGTCCCTGGAGCAGAGACCAGAACTCCAGATATTTCTTTGTTAAATTATATAATATAAATAAGTAGAATATTATGCTTCTCTTTGATGTCATTAAATGTTAAAAGGGAAGGCTTATGATATGAATCTATGATTTGTACTAAGGAATAAATATGAAATTCAAGCTGATATTCAGAGAACAGTGAAATGATAAACCTGGTTATATAATTCTGACTTGTTCTGCACTATCATATGAACAATGCAGACCATAAGAGACTTGAGTGTAACAAGTCCTGTACTAATGTGGAATTTCCATAAATATATTCATATTAATTATTCAAAACAGTAATATCTTGTTATTGATAAGATGAATTAATGGAGTTCGAAACCTCATTCTGTAATTAATTTCCACTAGACTTCAAATAATTTTTGTCATAGATATTCCCTCCAATTTTTCATTTTATAAAGTGTAAGACTTCAGACAACATCCTAGCATGGTCTCAGTATTGATAAGAGGAGACAAGAAATTACAGAATCAC
>VZSR01003803.1:10642954-10653093 GCA_013398615.1 Brachypodius melanocephalos | reverse complement strand
AGGTATTTATTGTTCAATGTCTTTTCACCGCTACCATGTTTAATTTTTTCAGGGATTTATTTCATTGATTTTCTTGCTGGTGCATCAGTGAAAGGACTCACTATTACTTTGATTATCAACTACGATCTTCTCATATCTTTCAGAGCAATTGTTGTGTAGGTTATTTTACTCCGTAAACGTGGTCTAAATTATTTAGTTCAAAACAAATGACTTTGTTTTGGCTGTATTAATTCTTTTACCGTTCTGAATGTAACTGAGTGATGGAAACTTGCATTCATATTATGAAAGTCTGGAAAGCTGGGATTTGGCTAATTAGTTGTAAAGGAAGTTGCAATTATAATGAAAAAGGATGTTGCTCTAGAATGAATATTCATGTTTGAGACATGTTATAAATATTTCTTGTGTCTCCTGCCTACACTTTTTGAATAGGCAAAATGCTGGTGTGTCTGTTTGTGTGGCTCTTGTGTAGATGAGTTTTCAGTTTATCCTGTCTGTTTTTTCACCTGTTCTTCTTCCCTGTGAGGAAGATACATATCTGCTTGAAAGTGAATATCTTAACAAATCTCATGGATTTATTACTCTGCATGAATAGCTCCCTTTTTGAGCTTGCTGTACTTGATATAACATGAACTAATTAACTCCTCCTAAACAGTTGGAAATAGAAACTCAGCGGTTTAGTTCAGTTTGCCACATTTTCCCTAGTGTCACTTCAATTTTTCCTCTGGGACATTCAACCTAATAAACATCTGGTCTGGGTTTAAAGGAACAACATGAACTACCGCAGTACTTCTTATAACTCAGGAAGCTTCAGTGACTTGTTTGCTGTCTTGCTTTACTGAGATCCAATAGCACTTCTGAATACCAAACAAATGAAAACCTCAATACTCAATTACTAGTATTCCTTTTCACAGGAATGGGGGATATTAAACTGAATAAGACCTCCCAGATCAATCAATCCAGTGCCTGCTGCCTAGGCAACCATATTATTCAGTATTTTTCAAAACAACTTTTTATCTGTGATGGGCTACAATGCGGATAGCAAAGTACTACATGTAAGACACTAGAGCTTTTCAGAAACAATATTGCTTTTTTTCCCCCCTAGATGGAAAAAATATAGAGAATATTTTCAGCATCTGTGATTTGAGAACAACCCTATCAAATTTAAAATGGATTGGCACTGTTACCAGAGGAAAGTCATCCCCTCATTTTTCCCCTCAGGAAAAATAAAAGAGACAAAAGAGATGGAATATAAATGCCCATGAAATTCAAGGCATTTACCATATTTTAATTTTTTTTTGTAGCTGTATTTTTGGTTTTTTACTCTTCAACTTGTTTTTTTTGTCCATGCTTTGAAAAGACACAACAACACAAAATGGTGAGGATTATTATTATATGAATATGAATATTGCAGCTCTTGTTTTGGATGATGAAATCATTGAAACATTGAATGGTTTGGGTTAGAATGGACATTTAAGGGTCAGCTAGTCCAACTCCTCTGCCATGGACAGGGGCATTTTTCACTGGATCAGGTTGATCAAAGCCAGATCCAACCCATCCAGTTTCTAATGCTGGGCCAGAACTGACACTGAGTTTGAGCACTTTCAGTGATAGTGCATCCACAAAATGCAGTACATTGAACACTTTCCCTTTCCTGGACAAAATAATTCTGGAAAATGGTGGCGTGGTTGCAGCTGTGCTGCAAAACTATGAGCAAGATAGAAATCAACAATACTTCACCTCATTTAATTTTCAGTGATGGTCTTTTCTTCCACTGGATTTCCTATTCCTCCTAATTCTTATTCAGTGAACTTTTCATATAAAATAAACTGTTATAAAATGCTTAAATGAAACCTTCAGGGAAGATTTAAAGAAACAGATCCAGGAAGGTTACTGCATTGCTTAGGTGTCATAAAAATGCAACAGCTTTTCCGATTGTTTGCAAACTAAGGAAGGTACCAATTAGTAGGACATTCAGATTGCTTTTGAGCCATTAAACACATTTCTGTGAGAAATAAAAGATCAAGAAAGCTGCTGATGACACTTTTGTAAAAGTCCAAACAGACATGAAGGGCTCCTCACCACCTTCAGCTAGTTCCATAGTGTTTAAAAAACTAGAGAGAAAACAGAGTGAGAAAAGTGCTGGGTGTGTTAGAAAACCAATGCAGTGATGGCAAACTGTGTGCACAGATAGTTGAAAGAGGGCAAGGGGTCTCATTATAAGAAAAGATTACATTAACCAAAAAAAGAAGAAAAAAGTGGTAGGATGTTTTGACTAATTAGTTAATTATCTTGCTCAGAGACAGTTACCCTTAATCCTAAATATCCCCAGGTAATCTATTTTGTAGTAGCATTCATACACCATTTCAAATCAATGCAGAGAAGAGGGTGTTCTAACCAGCATGTTGCATACTTTCATCCTGCAGCATAATCACTTTGAAATTCTGCTGCTTGAGGGAAGCAGCAGATTTCAGATACTACAACATTTTCTAATGAGGAGGATGCAGAGAAACCTACTGAAACAAATTCTTGAAGAGAATTTGTGTTTTGATGTTTTGGATTTTTTTCCTCCTGAATGTGTATTTTATTTTTCATAGCTATTCAGGAAAGCTTTCACAAAGACCTTACTCCTGAGTGAACCACCACAGCTTTATACCCCCACCTTGTTGTTGCTTCAGCTAGAGCCTTCACATAATTTGTTTTAAAATCAGTTTCTTTAAGCATTTCCTAGAAAATATTCTTTCTATTTATTAATGAATTGTTGGCAAGATGAAAAGGAGAAATACAAACAGATTTCCCCATTTATCTGGTAATTATTTACTTTTGCTTTCAGACAAGCTTTGAAAAATAAATATATGTCTCCAAAAGACTCAAGGAATGTCTTGGTATCTCTTTTGTAAGGTGCTCACTAGATGGAACTAGTCTTTCAACAACTCGAAAGAAGAGGAATAGCAGATGCATGCTAAATTTATGCCTGATTTATTGAAAGCCATGAACTGCAATACATGAGGTCTCTCTTAGCTGTTGATATACAGTTTTTGGGTTAGTAATGACATTTGGTTTGGTGGAGGAACTAAATGGCTTTTCCTGTTCTAGAAATTCAGGTCAGCAGGTGATTGATGCAACTGTAGCCAAGGCAATCAGTAAAACAGCTTCTGGTTATTGGTTGAGATCCACAAAGAAAGGTACTTAATATATCTTTAGCCTTCCAGTTTTTATCTGCCATAGAGGTCCTCATGGAAACTCAAGGAAAAGTCAAGGCAGAGGTAAAAACTGCGTGTGTGCTTGACGGCCAAGATACTTGGAAGATATCGGTTTATAATATCTACCATTCCAAGGTAAGAGGATGACCTGCATATATCATCTCTAAGACAATAATTTTCATGGAATGAAAGAATTTTCCAGTGGGCGGGCTAGTGGTTTTTTCTGCTACTGACATTTTCATTTTCACCTCTAAGGACTCCACGCCGCTTCCTCATCATTAGACACTTGGTGACAGTGGCGTCAGTCAAATTCTGGTCATTTGACCAGCTGCTCAGCATTACTTGATTATTTGAAGCACAGCAAGATTAACATACTTCTCTGGGTGCTTCCAGTCCTTTATCTTAATTAATATGATCAATGAAGTCATATTAAATAGAGAAAAATGCAGACGGGTGCGAATGTGGACTGCAAAGGAATATCCAGCTTGCAGTAACAGTTTCTATCTGATATTATATCTCTTGAAACATTCACACAGACAGAACTGCTCTAATTCACTGCAGGAGAGGTTTTCACCAGTTTGATTCCTTATTCTGCCACTGATGCATTGTATAAACTTGGGCAATGCACATAGCCTATGCATAATTTGGACTCCTTGTTATAATGGGAATAATATGATTTATTAATTCCACAGAGTCTAAGTGAGATCTTTTCAATATTGGGGAAGTGCAATATAATTTTCATGTCTGAACCTCTCTTAACCTCCAAAGTATTACAATGATTAAATATTGATTAATTTATAAAAAGCTGTGTTGCAGCATTTACAGCCAAGTGAGGGAGAGTGTTAATCTGTGGCAAGCAAGAGAAGCATGAAAAGCTGGCTGGGAGCTGATGAATCAAAACATGACTATATAGATCTTTTGAAATTCCTTTATAGATCCTGTGAAGAGCAGATGCAGGGGCTTTAGGCTGGATTATCAGTGGCAGACATTGTAACAGCTATTTCACTTTTGTCTTTCTCACAATATTTGTATTTTCTCCCAAGAAATGCATCCAGGCAGGTGGACTGTGGCAACAAAGAATCAAAACCACATAGAAATTGCTGTGCAGGTGCTCCAGAAGGTGAATGTTGTCCCTGCTATTATACGAGTGACACAACAAATTTGTTTTGGTAGCAGAATGTAGAGAAAGGATGAGGTCCCTGCTGTCTCTGTTCATCAGCTGGATGTTGCCCTAGGCCAGGGGCATGCTGTTGCTAATTTTAGTTTATTTTGCTGCTCAGCTCAGCTTGTGTCTGTGATTCACCTAATCATTATGATTAACAAATTCAGTTATTTCTGTTTTGCAGACTCCATGCACAGATCTTTGTAAAATGTAAAATAGTAGGTGTAGATGGAAGCAATTTCTAAATGCCATAGGACTACAATGCTTCGCTTAGAGAAATTTTTCTGCTTAAAGAGGAATCCTGATTCTTCTTGTTTTTCTACACTGAATAAACAGTGATATGCCATGGAGAAGCAGGAGAAAGCAGTGAATGAAATGCTCTATGTATACTTAATCTAGAAAATCAATGAGAAATTCATTTGGAATAATTCATTCCTAGAACAGACCTCAGGAATTCTTATAGCACCTCCCCCTCAGCCAGTGCAGCACTTTCTTCATCAAAATACTCCTGAAATATTACGGAGGAAATCTGTGAATAAGCCCCCAGGGTTAGATGCCAAATGGAATCTTGAAGAAATGCTTTTCAGCACCTGGTATTCCCTGCTAAACAGTGTCCTCTTGGAGGCCTGAAGTGCCACGTGAAGGAACCTTTGTGCTCTCAGAAGTGGAAGAGCCTCTTGGTCACTCTGCTGTGTTCTTTTCCAGAAAATGAAGGTCCAGTATAATTCCTCACAGACATAAATTTACCAGGGCATAATTATTAGCAAGGAAATTTCAGAGTTAAGACTCTTGGCTAATAAATTTTTTCTGATTTGTATTCTGTTTTTCTATTTTCAGTGATCCAGGATGCAAGAAAGAAAAAAAAAACCATAAACCACATACATTTTCCATAGGTTTTATCTGTAAGTGTTTAGTCAGTATGAAAGTTCTATAAAACTTTATATTTAGATTTGTATGTCCTCTCAAAGTTTTATTAGAAATAAAAATGCAATACCAAACTTACTGTAAAATAAACCAGAAAAAAAGGCTATAATATGCTTGCTTTTCAGAGGAAACTTTTAGTTTGTGGACTGGAGTACACAGTAGATTTGGTACACACCCAAGCTTCTTGAGAGTGATGTGGCAGGTTAAATTCTGCAATGTTTGCATGGTGAGCTGGTCTGAGGTATAGGGGGGTGAAAGAACTGTGGTACTGAATACACAGCCTTATCTTACACAAACATGGCCAGAAAGGGCAGAGCACCTCAGGCTATTGGTAAGAGGATAGCAAACCTTTCATTTGTGAATCACTGCTTGCATCCAGCTGTGTTTAGTAGTGCCTATAGGTCATTCAGTGAAATGAATTGGATTTTGCAGATTGGCTTGCAAAGGGACAGGGGTTCACATCACAGAATCATTGGTGTGGACATTGGGATTGGCAGAAGGGCCAATGCCTGCCTCCAACACAGGGTTGAGCTACATCAAAGGCACGCTGTGGTAAAGCTTATGAGGCTCCTGCAGAAGCAAATGTTTTAATGACTGGATCTTCCATCACTTAGTTGAGAGCAATTGCTGCACTTTGGATTGGACTGCAACCTCCAAGGCTGTCAACCTGATATTCCTGAAACACTGATCTGATTGCAGATTGTAGAGTGAAATGGCAAACCTGCGTCTGAATGCTGTAAAATTTAAACTTACACTATATGAGAAGCTATTGATGTCAGGCTCAACACCAGCTCTGACATCAAATAGGTAGACTTAAACTCAGAGTTTTGATTTCAGAAGTTGTCTCAGAAGCTTCTTTTCATCAATTTAGAGGTAAAATGAGATGTCAAACACTGAATTTTTTTTTCTAACTTAGGCAATTTTAGTTTAACTCTTTTGAATATCTCCACTTTTCTTGTTGATTTCAGTGAAGATAGGATGTAAAAGTGGAAAAGTAAGCAAACTCCATTTAAGTATAAAAAACAATGTCAATGGGGTTGTTTCACTAATGCACATGGCATTTTCACAGCATTAAGTATCTGGACACCTGAGGCTGGGTAGGCACCTATTCCTCACACAGTCTGTTGCCCAACTTTTCTGCCCCCATGGCTTGAAACAGCATTTATTTTCTGTAGTTACTCCTGAAACCATTCTGAATCCAAGGTAAGAGGATGACCTGCATATATCATCTGTAAGACAATAATTTTCATGGAATGAAAGAATTTTCCAGCGGTCAGGCTGGTGAATTTCTTTGGGGTGGTTTTCCTGAAGAAAAAGCAGAGCCATGGGAGCAGCTTTCCTGCATTGTTTCCACACAACCCACCAAGCTCCTTACAAGGGATCCTGTGAAGGAGGTTGCACCATGAGAAGGGTCCACAGGGAAACTGGCAATTTGATGTTGAGAAGAAGGTGTTTAAAAGCAAATCACACAAGGACACTTATGGTCTCAAGTATCTAAGATTCTAGAAAACTGCCTTGTGGCAAGACAACTCTGGATTTGAAATGTGAGTTTCAAATGAGGCAAAACATGAACAGAACTTGAAAAAGACATCTGTGTTTCAAACCTATTTCACAGAAATTATCTCACTGCATTTAATCCACACTGAAGAAAAGACTCAAAGTCAATTATTAAGCCAGGGATGTGTTTCTGTGCCAACAAAACCCTAATGGAAGGAACTGAAATGGTACCAAATGAGTTAAAATAGGAGGTACTGGGTATTTGTGTCTAATAGGGCAAGGAGGAGTTCCTGGTTTTAACAGCTTTTTTTTTTCAGAACCATGAAAAGAGACACCTAATATTTTTTACTATATCAGTGAGACGTCCCGGGGTTATGCATGCACGTATGTGCTAGTGTCTACTTACAGATATTTGTTCAACTCAGCCAGTATTTATTTCTTTCTGAAAAAAAATCCTTTTTCATAAACCTACCTGTTATATATAAAGATACTGATTCTGACAAAATATTTTGCAGCAATTCTCACACATTCTGTTTTGTGGTTTTGTTCTTGGCTTTTTCTCTTCCCTATAGTCTTTCAAAGGATAGGAAACTCATCACTGAAACTCTTATGGCCTGTTAACTCTTAAGAAATTAATTTTCTGCAGTTTGGAGAAGATTTGTAATCCCTCTGAAACATAATACAATTCAGTCTAACATAGGTATCTGAAATAGGTCAAGTGTTTCTAGTTCTTTATATTAGTAATAAAGTTTAGGGTGACAAGCTCAGATGTAGCCAACAGCAGTGTAGATATTTATAGTTTAATAATGCCAATGCTATGCACTGCATCAGGTCCCATGTGTGCCATTCACATGAACATCAGTAGAAATGTAATCAAGTTGTAATACTATTTCCTCCACTTCTACTTTATGTTCTTCAACAACAAGAAAAAGTTCTTGTTTCTTAGGAAGAGAAGAACACATAAAAACCTGTGTAGTTCTTGTGTTTTCTGCTGATCTCTTCACTGTACCACAATGGAAGACATAATGGAAACGACCGTGCAGCAAGAAGGACCTAATTTCATTTATAGGTGTAACACAAAGAAAGTGACTTGTTACAAGCCTTGGTGACATTTCCACCTCCTTTTAGACCTAAAAAGCAAGATACTTGCTTAAGTACAACAAACTATGGTAATATATTTTCTTGAATTTAAGTGAGTTCCTCTTGTGCAAAAGCTTCATGTTTGAGAGTTTGATTACCAAATAATGTGCTTTTTTTCTTGTTTTTTTTTTTTTTTCAAAGTCCAGCATTTTTGGCTCCTTATATCTCTGAATTATGAAGAAAACAATTTTAGCAGAGAGCTTCTATTCAATCCCATTTTATTGGTATATGTCACTGGAAAGGAAAAGTGATTTCCTTTTCTTTGCCTTGTCACTTTTGAAACACTGGAAGTTCAGATTTATAGCTAAAAATTATAATTAGAATGTAAACTGGATGAGATTCATAAATATTGGCTTGGGAGTGACTAATAACAGATCTGAATCTCTGTCTCAGTTTGGTGACTACCTCTAATTTTTCCTTGCCTTTTCCCACCCTTTCCCAGGCACCACAGATGGTGACTCTACTCAAGCTACACTCAGGTGACAAAAAACTTGCCCTGGGTTAAATGCAATGGTATTATATCTGGGCTAAGAAGTTTTTCTGTTAGAAGATAGAAGAGAATATTCTGGGGTATTACCACTCTTGGTTTGATCTCTTATGTCACAGATTCACAGAATCATTGAATAAAACCTCTAAGGTCAAGTCCAACTTTTGATCACTGCCCAGTCACCTAGACCACAACACTGGGTGCCATATCCAGTCTTCCTCAAACATCCTTGATCCCTACTCAATGTCATGGAAAGAACAAGCCTGTTGCCTTGATTTTCTAGCCTTCTGATGTTTTTACATTCTTTAGTAGAGTTCTCACAGATTTTCATGTAAACGATGTATAATTTTGGAACTACTCTCCTTTTGTTTACGTTTTTCTCCTTGAAGAGGAGAACATCGATGGACTGTGATTTCGACCATGGGGTTGGAGAGGTGGCAACCTCATCCTCCAATCTATGGTCAAATGTCCAAAACTATATGAGTTGGAGTCAGAAAAATAAAGTGCCTTCCTTTCTCTATGGAACTGGACTGTGTGCGTCTTGATCTTTTCCTGTCCTATAATGACACAAGCATGTCTTGAAAAGGAATGGAAACGCCTTAAAGAAAAAGCTGAGAACTAAAGAAAATAAGGAAAACTAATAAAAAAAATCATGAAGTGTGAATAATACTTCCAAACAAATTCAGAAAAAATAGAACCTAAGTGCTCAGCACAAGACTAAAAGGCTGCTGGGCATTGTTCACTTGCTATCTCTGCAAAGTAGAGCCCCTGTTGGATGAACAGACCTTTGGCTTAACCTGGAAAAGACATCCTTCTGCATTTCTGCTCCAGAATGATGATACACTTGGTACTCAGTTCTTTTACTGGGGAAATATACCACCAGTCAGTATTTCAGAACTAATCAACAGGGTTTTGTAGTCCCCTCAAGTATCCCTGGTGAATCTGAATGTGTTATCAATATGGGGCCTTGCCTTCAAAATAAAAATAATGGCTTGTTCTTCTAGGAGACATTCCCTTTCTGAAGAGGGTAAGTGCTTCACAAGAAAAAGAATAGACAGGTTAGAATTGCAAAACTCTAGAGAAAAGACATCTCTAGCTAGCAAATATTCAAACCCTTAGATGATATCATAGGAGTTTGAACTGAAGCTTTAGATGTTTGCAGTAATATTTTAATAAGGACTCACATAAAACAGGCACTGAGGTAGATGAAAACAATAAATCTTGTGTACTTGAGGTGCATGTGCCATTTGTTCAGTCCTGTTAAATGTCAAGGTTTAAAGCTGCAGAGATAAGTCACCCCTCCAGGATGATTTAGCATCATCTATCTGTTGAGCACATAAATATCTATCAGAGAATGCTATGGCTCTCCAGACTACTTTCACTTTGTTTATGGAATTTAATAAAACAGACTCCAAGGCTACTGCGAGCTCTTTCTTACACATCAAGGATCTGGTGCAGAAGTAGGTAGTACCAAAAAAGAACTAGTAATAGCTTTTTCTACTGGCCAGGATCTTTGTGTTTGGAAGACTTTGGCTGTATAGATCATATACTTGTTTTTTGTAGGCAGTCAAAATCTATTCAGTCTTTCATTGTGGTGAAAGTCCTCTAGAGCAGTCGCTACTCTTTCCAGGTGTACTGAAGGCACGACCTTTCTTTTCTTTCCCTTTTCCCTTTCCCCTTCCCCCTTCCCCCTTCTCCATTCTCCCTTCTCCCTTCTCCCTTCTCCCTC
>VZSR01003803.1:10618629-10637754 GCA_013398615.1 Brachypodius melanocephalos | reverse complement strand
CACTGTCTTCTTTGCAGCCTCATCTCTTTATTCTCCCATCGGTCCCTCTTGAATAGGTAGAAGTTGTGCTTAATATTTCTTGAGCCTGATGTGGCACAACAGAAAATTTTATTCTTAGGTAATGCAAAATTAATTGATGCACATGTCTACCTCCCTCTTTCAAAGAAGGACAGAATTATGTCCAGTTAATGAAATTATGTCTACAAAATCAGACTCCACTCTGAGTCCTACAACATCGGAAGACCCAGAAGGACATCAAAAGCTGACACATTTGTTTTTTAGGTTTGCAAGTTAAAACTCAAATCATACTGTCCAGAAGCTGCCTAGTACTGACACCACAAATGAAAGAAATAAATAAGTCTAATTATCTATCAAAAACCTCTTCATAAAGATATTTCTGGTATTGCTTAACCACCTCTCCCCCTGCCAATAGTCCTTTTTTACATCATGTTTTAGTATAGAGAATAACTTTCACACAACTTGGAATTTTGTGCAAAAAAAAAAAAATAGGAAATACTAAAAGTGTTTCCTATTTCACTTCTGTATTTCAAATTTTCATAGTGCTTCTTGGGAATTTTGAGAAGATTTGAACATGTCTTGCAAATGTGCATAAAGGGAAAAGAGAGATGAAAAAGACCCCATGATTAGATGTTGCTCTCTGTGCCTGGTTTAGAAATAGAAATCTCGCATCTGTAGTCAAACAAACCATCAGTTATTTCCTGTTGAGGTTTTTTTCCCTTTTGAAAAATAAGAATCCATAGTATTCAAGGAAAATAACAAAACAAGTTTGTTCTACATATGCTGAAAGTATATGTTAAAATATACTTTATATATAATATAGTATATACTTTATATATAATAAAATCAGTTAAAATCCATGCCACTATAAGGAAAGCAAACGGAAGCATCTAGATTATATTAATGTTAGTAATCCCTTCAGTGAGATGTAGCTGCTGCTCCATAGATGATGCAGAGTACCCTTGACTAGGGATCAGAGGATGCCTTCTGGCTTGTGCTAGTGGAAATATTCTTATGGCTTGAAAGCACACTGCACCTAGAAAGCAAGACCCTTAAATATAAAATATAAATATAAAATCTTTTAGTTACTTTATGATTTGATATGTGTTAAGATTTTCTTCTAAGTGTGATTCATGCAAGATGTTTTGAAGATGAATTTTGAAAAGCTTTAGGAAGAAAAATGCTGTCTTTGCCAGCACACTGGTCCTATAGCTATCGTAAAAGAAACTTGCCTTTATTTTACAAGGTATTTAAAAGACTATGAGTATGGATTTTTTAAACAAAAGAGAGATGTATCTCTGTATCTCTCTCTCATCTATAATCTATCTGTCTATAGATGTATATGCAGAGAAATGATGCTATTTAAATGTAAAATTACATATTGAGATATATTTCTTTACATATAATTTAAAACTATAAATATATATACATATATATATACATACATATATAGATAGATATTTATACATATAAAAAGTTTAAAGTTTCTCCAAGACTGAACAACTTTATGTATATGGGTATAATACAAGGTGCAAAATTTCTGAACAGACTTCTTATACTATGGAAAAAATTGGCACCTTTCCTTCCCTCCACCCACCATAATCCCCCAACTTCTCTTAGGGAAAATAATTAAAATAAAGAAGAAAAAATTATGTCTGGCTTGATATATATAAAACACATCATGTAAAAATATGTTAATATAATATGAATATTATGCAATATATGTGACAGAACTGAATGTTGCTCATACTTCCTTTGCCAAATTTCCTTCCATAATCCTTTTCCCTGCAAATCAGGATTTCTTTTTCCCCGTTTCTTTCCTCTATTTACTATTACCTTCTTTGAAGATTTGTCAGATTTCCTGGCCTTTCAGGATTTGATGAATAAGAAGCCAGTGGCTCAGTAATGCTTATTTCATTAGCTGTAGCAACACTGGAGTGCAAGAGTAGTTCCCAAGTCATCTTCAGGGCAAAATTATCCCAATGTACATTGTACATTGGTCCTGAAGTACTCTCAGATGTCATTCTCAACAAATTGAGGTGTGATGTTTCCAGATAAGTGTGTGTTGGGCTGAGGAGTGTAAGCTTAAAAATGGTAAAGATATAGTAAAAAGGCTATTGAAGTATTTAATCTAATCCTCCACCCAGAAACATGATGCAGCACTGACTTCCACATTGCTACACAGGTTTGACTATGATATGAATTTTCACAGTTGACATCTGCTGTTCACTGTGCAGCCTGATCTGAGTGTCTGGTTTACAAGACTTCAGTCACCAGATTTCAAGAGAATAGTCCTCTTGAGGAAATAAAATGTAATTCTTTATATTTTTCTCCATATATCGATAAATATATATTCTCAGCGTAGCCTAATGATGTTCCACAAAGAAAAATAACTATTGTAACAAGTGATTTGCTTTAGTAAAGGCAATATCATATAGCTGCAGAGAACAGCATCTCCAAGTCTCCATTCTCAGTGTTTCCTCCTTTGGCTGTCCAAGTCCTGACTTTGCCTTCCAGTATTCTGGTGATATCTATGCCATATACTCCCCACTTATTCATAGGGATTTAAGTTACCTCTAAGTAATGTAGTCCAAGAATGGGAACCAGTTAAACATCAATATAAATTATGCTATCTGGGCTACTTGGAAGCCATAAAAAGCTCAATTACCCTATAACATGTCAAGTGAAAGCATATTTTCCTTGTCAAGCACTGGATGTGCTATGTACATTGTACTTAAAGTACTGCAAGCATCTGTGCTGCCAATGTGTAAATTGTGGTAAATCTGTGGGATTTCCTCTTTTGAGGGTCTGTCTGGGGGTGTCTTGATATCTGGGCAACACAGAGAAAGAAAGACAGGCACAAGCCACACGCCAATTTTTGGCTGTGGGAACCGCCACACCAAAAAAACCCAAACAGCTGGATTTTCACAAGGACCCGGTTATAACACAGAACATCACTGTGTTTATAGTTCCACAGAGGCCAGACTGGAGAGCCATGTGCCTGATTAATCATGTTTAATTACCAGCTCTTGTTAGGCTCGTATCCATTTGGACACCATGCTGTAATGCAGCAGAGAGGTCGACACCCACTGTGTGAGCAGAAGTGGCAGACAGGCCTGTGTGGCTCCTGTGACCCCTTCTTGTCTGGAAAATGCAGTTGAAAACTGTACTGTCATGCACAAAACATAAAACACTTAATGAGCTTTTGTCTAGGTTTATATAAGCCACATTTCAACACAGATATTTCAGGCTACCTGACATAGTGCTTTATGTGGAACATAGTCTTGTATTTCAGGATGAATTTTTTGACAAACTTTTTTTTGCAGCCTATAAGTACATTGGCAAGAATGTTTTGATTAAAAATCTTTAAAATTGCATAAATAAAAATCAGGTGTTAGGACACATACTGCTGTCCTGATATAAGTCAATCTGGTAATAAGAATTTGTCTGTCTTAATAAGCTTACATCCTTGGAAGATTGAAAACTTTTACAGGTATTTTTCCTATGGTTCTCAATATATATTTCCCACTTTTAACACTGTTTCCCAATAGTGCTAGACCTAAAGTCTTGCCCAAAGACAGCTCTGATATTAATATACACAATGTGTAAACCAGCCTGCCTATCGTTCCTTCTACTTGAAAGGTTGTATTCTGTTTTCACAGCACAGACTACCAGAAAAATATTTCCACTGATGCTTAACACACCCCAGCAGGGACAAGAATTACAGCCTCAGAAACTTCACAGAATCGTAAAATAACAGAATAATTTGGGTTGGAAGGGAATTTTAAGGCACATCTAGCCCAACAGCCCCTGCAAGGAGTAAGGACATTTCTAACTAGATAGGTTGCTTAGGGCCATGTCCAATATGACCTTGAATGTTTCCAGGGATGAAGCATCTACAGCCTCTCTGGGTAACCTGTTCCCATTTCATCCCTTTTGCAATTATTGCAATTAAATCTGCTAAGCAAACTTCCATAAAAATAAAATGATCTGCTTGTAAATGCTAACACTGCTAAAGGAACTAATTGTAAAATATAAAGAAAAAAAAATTGAGAACTGAACATCTGTTGTGTTTGTGTCTCTAAAATCTCCACTTGGCATATTCATTTGCAGACTTATATTTTCAGGATTTGTTTAGGAAGATGCTGGAAACATGCCGCTACCTCTCATGCCATAAAAATTATACAGATGAGCAAAATGAATGAATTATTAAATTATATGTTAACTTCCAAGTAAATGTGGGACATTCAGAAGTTCCTACCTCAGAACAGAGAGCTGAGAGTCACCTTTTTTTCTTTTTGTTGCCATGCAGCCTTACTATCCATTTAAAAAAATTGTCCTCTCTCCAGCACTAAATATAATTAAGAACCTTTTGAAAATAATGATTTAATGATCTGCTTTTTTTCCTCCACATCGTAGCCAAGCAAACAGATCAACTGACCCACTCACAAGAGGTTCAGACTATTATTTTATATGGACACAGCATTGCAGCTGACAGTGCTTCACCTGGATGATGTGTGTTAAGGTAACAGCATGAATTAAGCACTAAACCATTAAAAGGTGGGTTTTTTCCCTCTGGTTGACATTATGTAACTTACAAAAATGGCTTGAAGAAAGAAAACCTTTTGCAAGACAGTTCTGTCTTCAACAGACTTAATTCTGATCCTGAGTTGTGAAAAGTCAAACACTATAAACCCTTTCTAGAGGGTTACAATATTTTCGTGCTTTCACTTTGTCATGGAGGACTTTTAAGACTTAAAGTTTTCCATTCAGTCTTTGGTCATGTGTATTTATCTGGGCTTTTGCCCCCAAATAGGAATGGTTTTAGCTAAGTTCATAGCTCTGCATTGATGTATTTACCACCTTATAATTAAAAACCAGTTTGAAAAGGTTTGAACCATTTTGTGTCTAACTAGCTTTGCCTTACCATAGGTCTCTTCTCCCAAGTGAGAGGAGAGGAAATGGCCTCAAGTTGTGCCAGGGAATGATTAGATTGGATATTAGGAAAATATTCTTCACGGAAAACAGTGATCAGACATTGGAGCAGGCTGCACAGGGTGGTGATGGACTTATCATCAACAGAGGCATTTAAAAGGCATGTAGACATGGCACTTAGGGACAGGTTTTAGTGCTAGACTTGGCAGTGCTGGGTCAGTAGTTGGACTTGATCTTAAAGATGATTTCAAACTTAAATTATTCTATGATTTTATGAAAGGCTTCTAGCTCAGGATGGCAGTTTTGTACCAAATTACGTGACCTCCTGGGTAGAAAAATTTCACAGGGGTTCTCTGCAGGTTTGCCTGTTGGACTCTAGTGTCTGCACTACCATTACATTGAGTCTGAGCTTAAAGCCAGGCTGGCTGATGGTCCGACTCTGATGGCTGTAAGGAAATTGTCCCAGTGGGAGAGAAGTCCAACTGCACTCTGTGCTGTCTGACATGCACGTGTGCAGCAGGGGCAGGTCCCCTTCAAACAGGCTTCAGCTCACTGCCTTCAATTTGCTCTTCAGTTTGCAGGGGTGGTCTGGGACTAACGCTCTTACTTGAACTGTGGGAGCAGAAAGCAGATGGTTTTGGGATGCTTCAAGAGCATGGGTGAATATGGTGCTGGCTCATGGGAGAAGAGCCTGTTCTGGAGTGCAGCAAAATCTGTTTCTGAATAAACGGAGGTGGAGGCAAAGCGTCTATACAACAGATTTTTCTTTGCCCACCAGAAAATCACTTCATCTTTCTTTGTATAGTGAAATGGATTTAACTGCTCACAGTGAACAGACGGGACTGATTTATGTTTTCAGAAGAATTTCATGAAAGCTGCCAGTTCTTTCATTTTACCCATTTTTCAACACCTTCTGACTGTAAAATTGGCTGCGTTGTGCTGACTTCTAACTGATGATGCCAAAGTTGTTCCCAAAAACCAGTCAGGATTTCTTCAATCTTCTTTCAAGGAGGGATAAACTTGGAAGGGAGCAGACCATCTTAGAAATGCATTATGGCTAGGTGGTGTAAAAAAGGAGGAGAAAGGGATAGGTGTTCATAATATGCTTCTCAGCTTTCTGTTGAGGAGATTCATCATCAGAACCAGTAGTAGTATGATGAGGACACACCCCTCATTCCAGATTAATCTCAGAAGTTTCTTTCTTTTGGTATATTGCTTTGGCCACAGCTCCTGACTCTTCAGTGCTGCTCCTCAGCCTGCTTTCTGCCTTCTCCAAGCAATTTCTAATTCTGGAGCATCAACTTCACAGCAGCTGCTGTCTGAGAAGCACAGTAGGAAGAAGATACTTATTTAGGTCCTTACACCTGGTGAAAATAATTATCTTTGGCACAGACTCTCCTTTCATGTCTCCATAAAGAGGATGTATTCCTGGTCTTTTTGCAGCTGTTCCTCCACCAGTGCTTTCTCCTGGTCTGCATTTCACACATTTCGAAGCCTGATGAAAACCCGAGATTGACAACAACAAAATGACTTATGCCCACACAGCTGAAACATGAAGGGAAAAGTTGCTCACCCCAGGAATGCAGCCCTTGGAGGGAGACTGGGGGATGATATCCATTGTAATAATGTCAAGGTCTACTAACAACACTGCAGGAGGCATGCCAAAGAGACTTTAATAGAGACACTAGTGAAATAGAGATGTCGTGACCCAAGGATCCAGGGGAACCAGAACAACGGGAACACTGTACTCTTTATGCCTCTTATGAAAGAGAGAATATTTTTCGGGGTAACTTTTACAACTGACACATATTACAACTTTTATAAGAAATAAGACAGTTTCTAAGTTTTCTGATTCCTAAGGCTGGATGATCCAGACCCAGGAGCTGGTATCGTGTGCTACTGGTATCACGTGACGCCAGATATGTGAGTTGCACAATCAGCATGAATATATATGAGATTTAAACAAATTGTGCATAGTTATATTACTTTAGAAATTTTTAGATGGTCCTTGAAGTTTTCCATTTATCAAAAAATTGTCTAATTCATTACCATTAAATAGATGCATATCTAAAATGCAAAGCCATCAAATATTGGATAAAAACTTCATTTCGTTTACCTTGCAGCTGAAGTGCCAGACTAAAATCATTAGTTTCATTCATGCCAGTGAGTTTTCAAAGAGAAATTATGGCCTTTATTCAACTGTGCATGTCACACCGCTTTAGATAAAAGATTAGCAACATTAAAAGTTATGAACAAGTTTAGAAGTAAATGACTAAGGTAACATGCATCCAGAAATGATTGCAAAAATGTTTGCTGTGTGCCTGCATCCAGACAGAGCACTAAGACTGAGACACAAAACTAGTGCTTGTCTTCCAAAGCTCATGGTGATCTGGTGGGTGAGTGGAAAAAAAACCAATTTCACCAAAATATCTCCACCGCTTGTTTTCTTGGCCCACTACTGATTTTTTCAAGAGGTACTCGCCTGGCATTTCTGCAGTTGCTTACTCATTTTCTCTGAATGACACTGCTGCCTGTCCTCTCCCAGAGTAGCTGGGTATCTACTAGAGAAAAAAAAGATGGAAGAAAAATAAGAAAGGGCCATTCTGATATATCTAAGCATGCAGAAATAACACCTGCAAAACAGTATTCCTTATGTTTTCCCTTTGCTCAATTACCAGCCTTTGTAGGGCAGATAGAGAATCATAGAAAGCCTTATAAAACTGGATTTCTCTGATACATATTACACTTATTTTTTGCCAGCATCTTAAAAATTGGATGGCTACAGCTATAACAGCCCACAAGAACATGCATGTCTTCAAACACACACATTCCCACATGTGCACACTACTTTTGCTTGTAATATTTGCTAAGGCTGGAAATGAAGAAAGCCATGAAGGGCATACTCTATTTAGATTATGTTATATTGCCCCTTCAAATTTCTGAAGGAGGTTTGTGCTGATATCATGGGGCTCAAATGGATATGTTTCTTAAATTTATCATTTATTTTCTTTACATTATAACCTCTCTTGTTAAGAAACGGTAGAATACACTGCTAGATTCAAGACAAAAAAAAAGTACAATACTTCCTATGGCTAATTTATTTTTACAGATGTAAAATTAGTCGATGTACCTACTATACTTCATGTCAATAAAATGCAGCTTTAAATTCAACCATTCAGTCCTTACTGTAAGCAAGAGCCATGTCAACAGTACATTTTCACTTGAATTATTTTTGAATAAAGTGCATTATTTAGGTTTATAACACTCCTTTTTGGAGAAGAAAGAAAGAAAGAAAGAAAGAAAGAAAGAAAGAAAGAAAGAAAGAAAGAAAGAAAGAAAGAAAGAAAGAAAGAAAGAAAGAAAGAAAGAAAGAAAGAAAGAAAGAAAGAAAGAAAGAAAGAAAGAAAGAAAGAAAGAAAGAAAGAAAGAAAGAAAAAGAAAGAAAGAAAAAGAAAGAAAGAAAGGAAAAAAGAAAGAGCATTATATTCTCATGGAAAAAAAGGATCTTATTATTTTAAACAAAAATTTCACCATGTGAGTCAATGTAATTGAAGTTCAGCATGGTTTAAGCTGTAAATGCTTGAAAGGTGCTTTTAATATGCAAAGAAAGACTAACCTAAAAAAAAAAAATAAAAATGGGGCAGATGATTATAACGGGACCTGTCCCACTACTAACAATTTGAAAAGAAACAAATTTTACATGAATAGTTGGAAAAAAATCTCTGTATATTTTGAAGCTAGTACCTGATATCAGTAACTTTCTTTATTTCCTTCACCTTCTCATAATGAAATATTAGGAGTTGTGATAGAACCCCCTCATCATATACTGTCTTAAAAATTGCTAATCATGAAAAATAAGCAGATAATCCAAGTAAATAAATCTCTTGTTTGCTTTGGGGTTCATATCAAGAATAACCTTAATGACCACACTCTAAACATTCCAAACTCTCCCTGTCATCAGGAGGGTGCTTATCTAGAAATGCACAGAGCTTTCATGTGACTGGAAATCCCCTGGTGAAAGACTCAAACAGCTGCAGAAGACTTATGAGTGCACATTTTCATAAGATTGACTGAATGTTTAACATTATTTCTGCTGCTTGTCTTACTGAATGATCCAGCCATACAAATTAAATTATTTAAACTATATCTTTTTTATGATATAGATGCAGTCTCTTGAGATGCCAATCATAAACACTCATATCTAAATTCACCCCCAGCAATGCACTTTTCACAAACGTCCAAGGACACCAACTCAACATTGCAATAACATCTTTTCTGCCTTTGCCTCCCTCCCTTCCCTCAAAGGGCTCAAAACAATCCAAAATCCTCTCTCAGCCTTTGACTGTGAGATCTTTTGGTTGGGTTTTGTCCTTATATTTTCCCTATGTGCAAGTCCAAACAAGACATGATCCCACTTAATTCCATCACAGTGGCTAATTATGACAATAACAATCAATAAAAACCCAGAATCATTCTAACATGTTGCCCTTGAAATGAGGGGCAGCCAAACAGGAACTATAGTAATGCAGTTAGAGATGGAAAATCACTCCTGGGTTTCAATACTTCTTGTATTAAAGAAAATAACTGATGTATGTTTCCTCCACTTTCTTGAGAGTATACAATTACAGACAATACCGTATCACACACAGGAAAGAGGAAGAGATAAAACCTAACATTTTGTGTACAGTTCTCAGAGGTACAGTTCTCAAGTTTAATTCTCAAGAAGTATAATGAGATACAGGTGCACAGATCTGTAGTTGACCCCTCTAACGTTAGGTTGACAGATGCATGCCCAACCTGCTTGCACTCTGAGAAGATCACAAAGTGTTTTGCTACATTAACACATGAACTTACTGCCATGCTAATTATGAACACACCTTATTATCAGCTTGAAGTGGAAAGGTGATTCTGTGCCTGCAGCTGAACAATGGTGCAGACATGGTGCCATAAGGTGGGGTGGAACAGGACCAGGCAGTGCCATTGCTCAGTGGATGAAGTGCAAGGGCACACAGCTCAATGTGCGCTCTTCTGTCCTGAGCCAAGGACACACAGGAAGATAAAGTCAAGTGAAATTAAGTGAATGACTGCTTTCAGAAGGATGAGGAACTGAAAATCTCCACCCCAGCAGATATGCCCAAAGAGGAATAAATAACCACTGTGGATTTTTGTGATAAGGGCTTTTCTGTAAATGGATCTTTGCTCCTGGTTTGCACAGAGCTAGAACGGAGTGATTTTAAAAGCCAAAGAATATATCTGCTATAATACCCAAGTCAATTACAGCTCTAACTCACTTCAGAGAGCTGACAGCAGATGGTGTGGGCTCAGGTACCTCTGTCTGAATACCATTAGTTTTGGCATCATGACTACTAGACATGAAATAAAGTAAATCTTAATCACGTTAAGCCAACACATTGATCGGAAGTAATGGAGGGCACAGAGCAAGGCAATCTGGCCACTCATCATTAATGTTAATCAGTTAAGCTCAACCTCCATAATCATCCTCCCACACAATAAAATATCTCCAGATATTCCACCAAGAGGCAGATCCAAAGGCTACCTGCACCTATAAAATGTAAATATTTCAAAGAATAAAGTCATGTAGCTGCTAAGTTTGATGAAGAATGGTCAGCCTGTACTCTTTCATTGACTGTGGGAGGCACAGTGGAGGCTGACAAGGCATGGTATGCTTGAATCTCACTCCCATGTCTTCAATACTTCCTACTGCTAAACAACTTTGAGAAGATTCAGGCTTCACAGATGCTTTCTTTATCCCTGATACTGAAAAAACATTTACTTCCTGTTCCACACTGTGTTGTTGAAATAGGATCATTCTTTCTTGAAAAAGGATGAATATTATTTAAAGAGAACTGAATAGCTACCAAAGAAGGGTTTCCCCTCTATGTAAGAGACAAGTGCTTTCATTCCAGAAATGAGCAAAGTGTGTAAGTTCAAGTAGAATTTGGTTCATCTCCTTGACATAGTCAAAGTTGTCTACCTCCTGCATTGGTTGGCTCAGCATCTTTACATTGTGCAAACCCTTCTTTGTTCTTTGTCTCTCTTTGTTGCTTATATACACTGACTAAATTAAGTGATATAAATTATTCAGGGACATACAACATATATATTTTAAAAGCTTCTGTTTCTGTTGCTACATGGAACAGCAGTAAATTTTAAAGTTTATTTATTCAAAGCTACTTACTTAGTGAGTCAATAGAGCTTCAGTGGCATATGTGATAAAATCAGAAGTGTTAGCGTTTTCCTGGACCAAAGCATATATTTTAGTTTTAATGGTACCCTTTCCGTTTCAGCTATACTCTTTTTTTAATATTAATTTTTAATGCACATGGCTACAGTTACGGTGAGACCCTTATACAAGAAGGGAAACATATAAAGGAGAAAACTTGTACTACACACAGTTAAAACTTTCAAATTTTGCACTTATTGAGAAATCAATACAGGAGATGATTATTGTTTTGCACTGGTTTTCAAGCCTAGGCACATCTCCTTCACGGCAAAAACTGTAAAGTAATTTTACCACAAAATATACTGTAGGATGGTGTTGCAGTAACTAAGGAACAAATTGTAGTAACACAAAAACAAACTTTGGAGGAATAACAGGACTGAAATATGAAAATCATTTTTAGACATGGTAATTTCTGTCAGAGCTAGCTGCAATTTAAGAACAAAACCCATTGATGATGATGATGGTGGCTATTATTATAGTTTAGTATGAAGCGGTAAGGAACTGAGCTTCTATTGCGTGAGTTGGACTGCTGATATGATGAAGTCTTTGCTCAAGTACAAAGTGTAGACACCTTATAAAATAAAATCTCAATGTAATCTCATCCAAACTCCACCTTTAAGTCTATATACTACACTCCTGTGATATTTAAGATAAATGACAGAATAATTTATCCTTTATTAAACATTCAGAATATGAGTAGCCAAAGATTAATCCTGTGTTTTGGTTATTTTTCATTCAAGCCACTGGTTTCCAGTGCATAGATCTTTTAGTAGGATAATTGTGATATATTTGTGAGACAGTTATGATATTCTCAAAAGCAGTCTCCACTTATCTATTTTACATAAGATTCCTGTCATTGTATCTGAATGCTTCACTGTCTTCAGCATATAGTAGAACAATAAAATAGAAAAAAAAAGGGTTTAAAAGAAGTCTTAAGATGTCACTTAAAGTATTCCATTACAAGGACTGTTATTTCTGACAGGTTTGTATTAAAAGTTTCTGATGGATCTTTCTTATCCTTCCTATGTAATGCATTCAACTATTTAACTGCATCTAGACTTAGAAGTGATTTCTTACTTCCTACACCAAAAAACTGCTTCGTGTCAACATAAACTTACTTTTTCATGTCTTGTCTCTTGTGATGGAAAAAAGCATTTGTTCCTCTTTGTGCCAACCATTTATGTAGTTGAAGGTTGTTATTTTCTCCTTAGACTGATTCAGTTCTTTCATGCTGTACATAGACCATGTTCTGTATCCCTGTGTTCAGACTTCTCTCTCTTCTTTGGACCATACTGGAGGGCAATATCTTGAATTAAATGTAGCTGAGGTTTGCCTCCAGACAGAACGAATGACTTTATGTATCTGACATGATGTAAACCTCAATAGCAGTTTTTTATTTTCTTTTTTTCTGAAGTATGGTGTCGCAGCTACAATGTGTAAAGGAGTTGAAGAATTGTGAGTATCGGGGAGAGAAGTCAGGAGGATCCCCTCACTCTGTGAACTGGTGGAAAAAGTTCTCCACTAAGGGCCAGGGCAACTATTAAATCTACAAATTTGAATGCCTTCCTTCTGCTCACACAACTGAACCATGGAGTTTCAATCCTGTTGCTTGTTCTTCCTGACATCCCTTGTTTCCATACTTCAGGAGTTACCTATGAAATGCTGGGAGTGACACAGATTGGTCTTCCAGGTTAAAAGAGGCACATAAAGCACTCTCACTCACATTCAGAAAATGTTCTCCAACTGCTTGTAAAAAGATTTACTTCCTATTACACTATTAGCAGCATTATGATACTACCCCAAATATTTGTAATTCAGGGGATTCCTGAGCTGGGCATGTTTTCCATGTGTATAGAAACTTCAAAGGGTTAATACTTCATGAATTTGTCTGAACAGTTCCTGAGCACAGGTACAGTCTTAACAGGAGTAATATCTGCTGACAAGGCATTCACCATATATACCATATGTAATTACATATCCTTGTATCTTTTAATTTTTTTAATTGCATCTGTTGTGCTCATGGGCTGGAAGAGGGACTGAGAATCCAGTTTCTAATAATCTTTTCCAGAACACTACCTTTCTAACTTCGCTGGAAGGGGACCAAGCTACTAAGTCAAGGTCAAGAGTCATTTTCTAAGAAAGAGGAAAGCAAACAGGTGTAAAATAAAATAGAGTTTTCTAGAACCCATCTACTGTGGATAAAATCACTAAAATTGTACATTTCCTAAAGAAAAAAAATAGGACAGAAAAAGACTAAAAGTACAAGACAATGTTCAATAGATGGAATAAATGAAGTTCCACATACAGAGTTAGAAAGAAATTCAAGGGTAGATACACAACTTTCTGCATGGAAGCTGGAAGCCTAAACAGAAAAATGGGATCATTGCTGTGGATGGAACAAAAGTATGTTGGAAACTCGGAGGAAGACAAATAGTAGGACACACTGTTACCAGAATACAGCATATTTAAGAAGCCTAAATCTATCTGGGAAGTATAAAGCTTTTTAAATGCCAACCCTTATGTTTTTGTCTGTTTCCAGAAACAAAGAATATTTAATTTCAGATTCCTTTTTTTTAATAGGATAGTGCAATAAAAGTCAAACTCTGTTATAGTGGGATGGGACTATGTCTTGAATTGTTAGTACAAGGTATAATAGCAAAAGTGGTGGAAGAATGTGACTCTAAAATGATTGCTTTGCAGAAGAACATATTTCTAGTTGCAAGTATGTTGGCTTCTATATCCTTCAAATGGGACACAACTGCTTTATGCTATTCAAACCTTTTTTAGGAACACAGAAAATGGGAGAAAAAAAAATTACTGCTTGAAGGAAATTCAGTTTTATACCTAGAGCTAGAGGGCATGACAACAATTTCAGGCCTTTCCCTGCTAAGTTCAATTTGGCTGAAGGGTGTGTTTCAGACCTGAAACTCCCTCAGAGACTCTGACTCTGCAGCATACACACCGGAAAGAATAGAGAGATTTTCTTAACCGATCCTGAATGAAAGGTAACTTCGAAAAATAAGAGAAAATAGAAGTGTGAAACACTCATTTGAAAGAGACTCCAGAGGACTTTAATCTCAGAGAAGAATAATTGGAGTGGATTAATTGATTCACAAATTGGTAAAAATAATGACACAGCCAGAAGGATTGTGGAGATCTCATGAAATGACTCTATGAATCCTAGTAGCAGAGATGCCTTGCTGAATCATGCTTAGTAAATAAGGAGTAATAAACCAAAGGATGTTTATCAACTTTGATCAGAGATATTAACTTGCTGTAATCGTTTGTTATTAGAAATAGATGGTTACCAAAAGGCCCTTGAAACTTACCTGCAGTTCCTGTGGTTATCATGCTGGTGTGTCTAAACCTAGAAGTGAGAAGTGGATTTTTTCTACACAGTGAAACAAGAATCCATAAAAGAATGAACTGATGACCAATTGACTGAAAAAGTAATGTCCATAGGATATGTTCCAAACCTCCTGTTCTAATAAAAATATTGTGTCATGGATTAGAAATGAATGTTATCCAATGAATAGTCTGTTAAATATCTTTGTGTGCAAGTATGGGGTGAAGTGAGAGATCTTCACTGAACAAGCTTAACACCCAAGGAAAAAAAGAAGAAATTTATAACCCTGACCTCGCTCTACCTGCATTCTTTATAGATAAAAGAAAAGATATTACCTAAGTTGCTAACACAATCTTTAGAAAGGCAATATACAATAAAAGAAGTTCACCTGAGGTGGGATGTGTGAACAAGTAGTCAAAAAATGGATAAGAGGAAAATAAATTGAATATTGTGGAGATAACAGTTACCAATTCCACCAAGAAATGCTTTTGCCTAAAATTTTTGACCTTTATCATTGTTGAATTATTTTTGTTTTAGCCATTCAGTCATTTGCTATTTTTAAAGTTAAATTTGAATAATAAAAACAAGAGAGGGGGAAAAAACTCACAGCATGAGCCCTTTCTGTTGCTGTTCTCATTTTATCTTTTTCTCCATGTATTTTTTGGGTTTGTCTTTGTGTTAATGAAGCAGTTCTGAATTCTCATGATAAAGCACTTGGCTCGAACCCCGCATGTGCAATAATAGCTTTAGTTATTCAGTACTTGTCCAGAATCTTGGAGAATTTCAAACCTTAACATATTTGGACACAGTGCATATCTTATCCATGGTTTAAAACAATAAAAAGAAAGTGTCTTCCATGCCAGAACATGAAAGTTGTAACTTGATTTGAAAACGCTTAAAGAAGGAGAGACTGACTTTTCATTAAAAAAAAAAAAAAGTTGGAAAGTTAAAAAAGAAAAAAAAAATAGTTGTCAGAAGGGAATATGTCTGGCTAATACACCAGCAAGGTGTGCTGCCATTCAAAGGGACATCAAGAAGCTGGATAAATGGGCTGGCAGGAACACCATGAAGTCCAATACAGGGAAATGCTGAGTCCTGCCTCTAGGGAGGAATAAGCCCAGGCTCCAGCACAGGCAAGGGGCAGCTGGCTAGAAATCTGCAGTGAAGGAGCCAGGGGTCATGGTGGGCAAGTTCAGCATGATCCAGCAATGTGCTCTTGCTGTAAAGAAGGTAAACAGCATCCTGCCCCCAGCATAAGTTGGTTTCTGATGTTGCTCCTGTCCACATGCAGGACAGGATGTTTTCCATAGTTAGACTTCACAAGGTTCTGTCTGCTCATTTCTCCAGCCTGACCAGGTCTCTCTGGGAGGCAGCACAACCCTCTGCTGTATTGTTTCTCCCAGTAACCAAAGCAGGGAGCTGCATTCTCAAAGCATGCCAGATCCTGAATCTCAGGGAGCTGAAGGCACCCAAGGTGACAAGCAGCACTGTGCACAACACTCTCCTCTGGCTAGCTCTGAAGCAGATTGTTCTCACACAATATGTCAGACATGCTCTCTGGAGTGCTAGATTATATGCAGAGGTTAGATATTTGCCCATTCATTTGGAGACGTAACACTTACAAAAGCTAGGATTAACTGCATTTGATCTGTAGGATATTAAGTTCCTTTTAGCCACTGGCAACGAGTTTTTAGCCAAAACAGAAAAGAAGTTTCTGTGACTGGAGGCAAAAATGTGAACCAGTTCAGGTAAGTCTCTTCTCCTCCATCTGTTGACCGAGCAGCTTTTTTAAAAATCTCCTTCAGCCTATAAAGCAAAGCAGGTGGAATTCACCTGGAGGCAATCCCTGCCTGCCTACACCATTACCTGCCATAACCTCCACCTAGTTACAAGGTGGACAGGTAGCCAAGGTGTGGGACCCAGCCACCATCTCTCCACAGCAATTTCAGGTCAAGTATCCTCAGTAGCACAGTGCTCTTGGTGCTCTGCACAATAAGCACAACCTTTCATAACTGAGTTACTAAAACAATTTTGTATAGAAAGCAGTGCAAA
Source organism: Brachypodius melanocephalos (assembly GCA_013398615.1). Taxonomy (NCBI): domain Eukaryota; kingdom Metazoa; phylum Chordata; class Aves; order Passeriformes; family Pycnonotidae; genus Brachypodius; species Brachypodius melanocephalos. The sequence continues at coordinate 10,621,159 of VZSR01003803.1, read as the reverse complement.
GATTACAAACAACAGTGCCAATGCTAATTAGGGTTAGCCAAGGTTTTCTCATTCGTACAACTAAGGGAACATATGGGAAATGTCATGTTGTCAAAGCATATTCTTTGCTTCTAAAAGTTGTGTGAAACATCAAAGCCAAGTAAAATAATAGCTTCATGCAACAAATGTGAAGTGTAAGAGCTTCAGATAGCATATCATTTTTTGCTGCCTGACAGGGGCTGCAGTAAGAATGCATGCAAAAATTAAATCTACTGTGATGTCTATTGTCAAGCTGTTAGTCTGACTCTTCTTCTGATACATTTCTCTAATTTTTTTATGACGGCATTTAAAATATGATTTTTAAATAAAAGTGCCTTTATTTAAACAGCACAGAAAGGCCTAGAATTGGAAATATTATTAACTAAAAAAATGATGCCTCATAAAACCTTGAGACACTTCCTCTTCTTATGGATATAGCTCGTCTTTCTTCTTGTTGTCTGTAGGTTTGAATTAGAAGAGAGCCAACAATTCTGATTGTTAATTACTATTTGTACATAGACCTCTCTTTAATGTGATGATTCTGTACAAATAATAGAAGAGGCATTCCACTTTCTGTGTTAGGACTCACCTAAGAAAGATTTTCAGATGTTGCTCCAAGTGGCCATGAGTATAAATATAACACTAATTAATTATAACATTTATATACACATAAATATAACACCCTTGTAATTTCAGTGGCTCTTGGCCTCTCTGAGGAAAACTGAAGTACTTTTGAGGAGATGAACAGAAGCTGGTGGGCGGAACACACAGACTGCGATGGACATCTGTTTACCGGGAGAATGTGTAACAGGTTTTTATGATTCCAATAAGAGAAGAAGCAAGACACTGAATAGTGTGTTAGATTCAAAATGTGGATGAGTTTTTTAAGTCTATAGTCTTGAATTTCTTTGTGTATTTTGCATTAACAATGTTGCTGGATTCACTGATCACAGATCCTCAAGGAAAGGAAACACAAGTAGCTGAGATGTAGACAAAGCCAGAAGTTTCCTTCCCATTTCCAGTTCTCTACCTCTGAAACACGAAAAATATTTGCAAGGGCAGACTTTTTCTCTTTGTATTCTGGGTTACCTCATGCCTGATGACCCATCGCTTGGGGCTGTGGTTTCTGTTTTTTAGCCATTTTTTTCCCCTTACTTTTATTTAGTGTGTGTGTTTTGGTGAGCCTTTTTTTCATTTGTTTTCCATTTAACCTGGCAGAACAGAGGCAAAAACATCACTCAACTTTAACAGTGTCTGTGGTTGCACTAAATCATATTTGCTGGCAAACCTAACAGGATGGCAAAGATGTGTCTTAAGTTTGTGGTGGACCTTCAGAAGTTCAAGCCGTATGTGAGATTGTGCCACACAATTAACAGGGAAGCTGAGCTGGCGTGGGAACTTCTGGCTAATCTGAATCTCTGATTCTGAGGGAGCAAATCAGAAGGCTGTGTTCAGACTGGCAATGCCCTGGAGAAGCAGTGGGACCCCTTGGGAGCTGTTGTCACCTTTTGTGAACCACTGTTGGAGCTCTCCTCTTCCCACAGCTCTCTAGGATACGTGATGTCTATCCTGTGGCCCTTGGGTGTTTGAAGGTTTGCTGGCTGGTGTTCGGGATCAGAAAGGCTGGACATATCTGTAGTATAGGAATACCAACCACTGTAGACCAACAGCTTACCAGTGATTTTAAGGACTGAAAATAATTCAGCCTCAATGCAACATTCAGGACTGCTTGTTTGTTTTCACACTGTCTCACTTCTTGACTGAGGCCATGGCTTGAGTTGATAAATACGGCATGAAAAGCTATCTCTGCATTATTCCTGGCAGAAATTACAAGATGGATGGCAAGAAAACTCATCATTAGTTATAATGTAGAAATTTGTTTGAATTATTTATGTTTTGACTCTCGGAAGAATTTGTTATGATTTCTTTTTCTATCAACCTTTCTTTTAGTTGTCTGGTGGAATATGGAAGGCAGGGTCACCAAGAGAAACTGGGACTGTTTGGGGCCTGTAGATGGCATTATGACATTACTGCATTTCTGTTGACTAGCACTGAACACATTAAAAATTATAAAGTACCAAGAGGTCATAAAGGTGTACAGCAGCTGTGTCACAGCTGATGGAGTTACATGATTGCCAACGAGCATCATTTAAATCTCTAAAAATATATCAGGTTGCAATGCTTAGCTGCAGTTCAATGTAGTAAGTGAATGTCATATAAACTATGAGTAATGTACTGAGTAATGCAATCTTACTGTTTCTCAGGAGAATTTGGCTGCAGTTTTAGTCAACTAAGATTAGCAATTGGCAGATCAAAACTGGAAGCCTTTGTGTAGTCAACAGTGGAAAAGACCAAGACGTGCCTTAGGGCCTTCACTGTACTGGCATACAGAAAGCAAAATGACCTGGCTGCATTATGCTACTGATATTATGTCCTGGAAGTACCAAAGATATGCTACTGGAATATTATTGCTCTTTCTTTTTTTTTTTTTTTTTTTTTTTTTTTTTTTTTT